>JAHWFO010067154.1:2037924-2133887 GCA_023313115.1 Rhysida immarginata
TAACTCGTCTGTTTGGACTAGTTTACTCCTGGACTGCTGAACGATGGTAGCAATCGCTACCGAAAGGATTCTCCAGATTACGGTTGTATTTTTCCATTATTTCTTTGTTGTGGCTAAAGAGTTTTTTATTGATATTTACATCATAACTATCCACAATAGCTTTCATTATCTAGATAGGTGATTAAAAAAAAAAAAAAAGAAATAAGGAAATTGTGATATTAGAGAATTTCATTTGTAACTATACATGCTGAGTTGTGATGATGTACTTTCAGTTTCGATTAATCACGATTGGGCTGTCCCAGAAGTACACACAGAAACATTCTGTCAGGACTCTGTAGTGACCATACCATGTGACCTGCCGAGCTTATTAGACAGGTTCTAGGTATTCAAAGTGGAAGCTCAATGATAAAGCAGGCAGCTGGCTTACTGATTGGAAATTCTTCTGAATTTTAAAGAAAAAAATTGCTTAAAATTGGTAAGGTACTTCATGTCATATGTAGAGAAGTCCATCTTTGGTCGGACCAAACCACTAAATTGACAGAAAGAAAGAGGCATGAACGATAGCCAGGCTGTGGTTAAATCAATAATACAATATGCTGGAAAAAATCACACCAGAATTGATACCATCTGACATCAATGATGTGAAGTACCTTACTAACTTCAAGCAATTTTTTTTTTTTTTAATTTCCCCCCAATAAAGCAATGATTTTAACATTCGATTTAAAGTAATTGAAGTGTGCTTTACACTATGCTTAACACTATACCTCTATCTGTGATAGTTTAGGAGATAAGTTTCCAAAATTCATGAACACTTTCTTGCATAAATCTGAAAATGTCACTACCATGTAGCCTCTATCTGCTTATTAATATTTTTTAATTTCATTAATGCACAACATATACTTTTCGAGTTATACGCTCTATTACCAGACTTTTGCCTCACCCTGTATATTGAGAGTAGTGAAGTCTGAAAGCTATTATAAAGGAAATTGTCTGCTAAGCTAGCGACAATTACAAATAACTTCAAGGTGACTCGGGATTAGAGGCCAGTGTAAGAACTATCTCCTGCTTCTGCACTACTCAGAATTGGTAACTACACTATTTGTAGTATCATCGTTTATGTTAACACGAGCCTCCTTCCCACGGCCGAATGTAAATAAAGCGGTCGAAGTCGGGAGTTGCGCTTCGTAACTGAGAGTGAAAAGACGCTTGATTTCTTGTGTCTGATACACACACATTATTAATGTAAAAGGACATTACACTATTGTCTGACATTTAGAATCTGAAAAGCTCCTATGGATTGATGATGAGGGGCATGGCTGTTCCTGGCAAAAGGCTGATGTGCTACATTGAAATTTGGAGAAGATTCATGCATGTGGTGGTCTGGAGCTTTACTGGTTTGGACTAGGTTCTTGGTTTCTGTTAGTGGAACCTTAAAAGCTAACATCTACCAATTTTGTGCTATCCAACAGTTAGAGGAAATCTTTCTTTTTTTTTTCAGCACAACAATACATTTGCCATGAATATGGAAGGGTTCACCTGGCCAGCTCAAATCCTGACTTCAACCCCTTTGAACATCTTTCGGAAGAACTAGAACTTAGATTGCATGCCAGACTTTCTCGACCACCTTAATGTAAAGTTGAAGATTTGAAATTACTAAAGTTGAAATGTAATTAGCTTTGTCTTTGTTGACTGATGTTTTGTCACTCAGTAAAAACTTAATAGGATAGGGAATACATTTAGTGAGTTACATGCTGTATAATAAACCAAGATGGTATATAATATTCCGAAAATTTAAGAAAAAACAAACAAACCTGTTCATTTTGAGGTTTAAAAGGGCATGGAAATATTTATAATACATTGTATAAGAAGTGTAAGCACTGTACTATTAAGGGAGCAGTGCAATTCAAGTTATTCTACAGTTTAAACCTGTTTCATAACATTAGCAGTTTCAAATCACATGTTCTATACAAATAAAGGATACAAGAATAGTAATTTTGTTGTATGGCTAGTGAAAAAAGATTCCTCCAACCTGTTCAGAGTGGTTCTTCGATATTTTGTGATGTTAAGTTTTAAGGTAAATTTCTAAAATTTTCCAAAGTATAGATCTTTTTAATAACTTAATTTTTTTATATTTTTCTTATTAGTGTGCATATGGAATAATTGGCAACAAAAGAAAGAAAGAAAGGAAATAAGTTAGTTTGATTTTGAATCTATTTTTCTTTATTTTATCAAGGCAATTTTTTTTTTTAATTTTTCAAATTTCAAATTTCAGGGCATCTCGTTAACTTCATTCATTTACTTTTCATGTGTAGCATTTTTAACTTCGTTTCATTTTTTTAATAGTAAGATTAAGAAACAGAACTGACATCTGCATTTGGTTTTAGTGTTTTTTTTTTGTTTTTTTTTCTTTTAATCTTTTATTTATAATCATTTTGTATAAATAATACTATCTTGTCTATATGTATATAAATGATCAAGATGCAATTGTATTTTAAATTTAAAAATTGTAAATAATTTTAAGTTATGTAACATATTGACCAAAGTCAATTAAATAATGTAAATAAAAATCAACTAATTAGAAAAATTAAACTAACTTCAAGAAAATATTGAGTGTAGAATAATATTTATTGTATTGATTTGCTTAAAATTGAATTTTCTGCCAAAATCTTTAGCCCTGATTACGTAAATTAATTATTATGAATTATTATTATGATTGTGACGATCATGAAAGATAGGGAATGAATTCAGACATTGGAGATATGGATCTGGAGGAAGATGAAGATTTATTCGTCATAAGAAAGTTGTGGAACATTATGGGAAGAAAAAAAAAATTGGATAGGCCACGCATTAAGAAAGGTGTTTTCTGAAGGGAAGTGATAGAAGGCACAGTGGAAAGAGGAGATAAAGATGACTGACGTTCTGAAGAAGAGAGGATAGAGAAAGATGGAGGAGAGGCATTTGGAACCTGCTTAATCAGAAAATTGATGATGACAACGACGACCTTGTGACAGTTTTTATAATGGATAACATCTACATTAAGTTTTATGGTTATTTTCCAATTTGAATTGTTTTCTGTTATTTCCATTCTTGAGAATGAATAAAAATGAAACAGTTTTTTGAAAGTTCCTTATAATATGGATGAAGTAATTTCACAGGCCAACAAAAAATAACTTTTTAAAAACTTTTTTAAGAACTGATTCTTGTTTTTTTTTGTGCTGCATCTGTATGAGACCTCAGTTTTTTCCTATCACCCACAGATTTCTTGTTGTTTCAATGAAAAATTTTAAATTACTAAGAGTTTGGGGCCTGGTAAAGTTCCTTGTGGCCCAAAAATATGGATACTTTAACATTGCAGCTGCTTCTCTTCACATTAGTTATTTTAACATTGCAGTCTCTCTGCATAACCTGAAAAACGTGACATGATAGAAAAAATCTAAAAGTAGCTTCTGATTCAGCACACTAAAAACCATAAGAATAAAGCAAATATATTCAAAGATTTTTTCATCATTGGCCTGTGTTATCAATTATTTATAAAGCGATTGAAAAAATCGAAATGCTCAATTTTAGTCATGTTCGATGTTAATGATGCCATTCAGAACATAGCATTGTACTAACTTTTTTTGGTTTTGTTCCACAGTATGTACGTACTCCAGTAACTTGTTAGCCAGCTTCATTACATTTATGGATGGTTGCTGTTGTGCTGACTGTACAGTCTGTCTGACATTCCCAATAGGTGCCCTATCTGATGAGGTCAAACATAATGAGCAATCCAGAATCATCGGAGAAAATTGCCTTACTCAGGTACTATTGCTGAGAGCTCCTTGATAATCCTGTAATTACTTGTGCACCCTGCAGTTTGGTGCTGAAAAACTCTGTGGGTTCTTCCAAAGACCCAAATTGTTAATGCCCATTTAGCTGTTGCACCCATTAAATATATTGAAAGCACACTGTTAAAGGGAAAACATCTGCTTAACAATAATGAGAGAAATGTAAGCTAAAGACATCTCGCATTAAAGAGAAGAAAATTTTGAAGAAAAAGAAGAATCCACCAAAAGAGAAACCTCTAATCTACAAGGAGGATTAGAGGTTTCCATTTTTGGTTGTTCCATTCCACAGCTTTTGATTGTTTTTGTTTTGATCTAAGAAGATAACTGAAAATGGTTGCAGAGCTGAGTCTTTTATACTTGTATATCTTTGTAATCTCATTTTATCAAACCAGTGCGAAGGGTGCTTTTTAAACCAAGCAAGAACAAGCTTTAAAGATGCAAGAACAGCTTTTGATAACCCAGCAAAAGCAAGAAAACAGAAACTATTCAGTGCATCTAATATGTTTGGTTGGTTTTGCAGAGTGAATAACAGGCATATCAAATACTGGTGACCAACAGAAACAGTCAGCAATATTATTCAACATGATGTGTTCTTAGTTTTATCTGTCAGTTAATGCATATGTTTTGTGACCTTAAATGATATTGTGCGAAGAAATTTGGTCATGGATTTGAGCAAGAGCAATTTACGGTTTTGTGAGGAGCAGAAGACATTGGAAGACAACTGCAGGAATGGCCAGCCTATTGAAAAGAATGCCGAGATGTTTTGATGATTGCTGCTTGAAAACCATAACCTCTTACTAAGAATAACAGCAGAAGAGTAAGCATCAGCAAGGATTCAGTGAGAAAAATCTACTTGAAGATGTGTGAAAGCAGAAAATTTGTTCAACCAATTGAAGCTTGCCAAGATTTGATTGCCATGGCAGACAGTGATCCTTATTTCTTTCAGATGATTATCAGGATTATAACTGGTAATGAAAGGTGCTGCTTTGCATATATGAGAGCAAACTGTCATTCTGAGAATATCTGCCAAAACCAAAAAAAAATTAATTTCACAAGTCTCTTGCAAAACTGTAATTCGAGGCTACTATAAACGATTCATTCGTTTTCAAAACTGTGGTTTCTAAAGTATTAAATATAAAGATGTAATTGATATAGTGCATAAAAAAAACAAAAACATAAACTTGCCAAGTTCATCTTGATATACCGGTTGGCAGCATGAGTGCAGCACCGTTGCAAAATAAAGCAACAAGGCAGGAAAGAGTTTCTATGTTGAAATATGTGAGATATATGTATATTATTGCAGTGCAGCGTAGATTCAGAAGAGTGCAGATAAGAACCAACATGTAACCTAAGCATTTTGTGGTAGTATAGGCAGTTTAAGGACACTGTTTATCTGTGTAAATGGAAAAGCACCATAGAAAAGTCCAAGCATATCAGCTTTGAGGAGAGTTTGGACTTTCGTGTGTCCAGAGTGGCAGACATGGAACATTTGTAGAGTGTGAGGAAAACTTGAATTTTTATGGTTCTTTTCAAGTATCAGTTATATCTGTATGCATAATTCTTTGGAGAATACTGAATTTTGAAATCAAATGAATCGTTTATAATATCCCTGTATTGAATGAGTGGATGGATAACAGATATTTGTCTGTATTTATATAATTGGTAGTTATGATTCAATTGGTATATATTATAATATGAAATTAATATTTTTTTTCCTTACTGATGTTAGCTGCACTATAAATAAGAAATAAATTTGAAACCCTTTGACATATTCATAAAAAATCATGAAGAACTTCTTTGATTGGCATTATCCATAAAGAATTTATTCCAGTGACCAAACAGTCAGTTCAACATTTTATAAAGCTCTAATGGAAAGACTCCTAAGAAAGAATTTGATGCATTAGATTAGATTGGGCATTCAAATGAAATCTGGTGGTTGATTTCTTTTGTATAATATCCTAGCTCCAGCGTGATTACTGTCAAAGAAAGTTTGGCCAAGAAAAGTGCTTAATTATCATCATTTGTCAGACTTGACATGTGCTGATGATTTCTTGTTTCCAAAAGCGACATCCCAACTACACTTTTTTTTAAAAATTCAATTTCAGATACTGAATTCATAAGCTGTGACGAAAGAATTACATTTTATTATTCCATATGCTGACTTCTACAGAGGCACCAAGAAGCTTTATGACCATGCAAATGGATGTATGTCGAAGGTGAGACAATAAAAATTAGTAATTCTTTCACATTGGTATTTTTAATAAAGCCAGTCCTAATACTTAATAATTGCATGGTGAACAATAGCCACAAATTCTGGATTGCATATGAGTTGGTCTTCACATCGTTTCCTACCACCAGATTATTTGTGTGGAATGCTTTAAAGAAGCTTGCGATTTGGACTTTATAATTCCAATTGTGGAAGTTCTGTTGTTTGGAATCCATCAAATGCTGCGATTTGTGAAAAATGAATAAGAAACAATTTTGTATAGTGAATAAACATTACCATACTTCAAAAAGGCAAAATTAATTAAGAAACTAAATCGAAGTCTAAATCTAAATCTCTCTAAATATTATGGTGAGTCTGCACTTTTAATTAGATCAAGAACACCACCTCAGAGGATTTCCTGACAAACAACCCTCCAGTCAAATTCACCAGCCCCTTTGGGAATCTGTGTGCATTACTATCCATACTTGTAATGGTGACCACTTGTAACAACAGTGGTAATTCTACATGAGATTTCGAAAAAATAATAATTATTGATGATAATCGATATTCATAATGACGGCAGAGCATACTAATAAGAGGCATTTCATTACCAACAATGCAAGGCAAAGTTTGTGCAACAATAGGCCCACCGTGTTGTATCAACACGCAATTCACCAACAATGACAGCTATATTGAAATTAATTTAACTTGTTCAGACCAGAGGCAATGAAAGAAAGAGACTGGCAGTGCCCTATTCATTTCGCTTAGCGCTACTGATGCCACCGGAAGTGCAGCATTCGCCATGTTGCTATTGGCAAAAACCTAAGGCAGCGTATATTCTCAATGTAATTTCAGCTGTTTTTGTAGATTATTTCTGGAAATATTAGTAAGCATAACTTGTTTTCTGAATTTTTTAAAAAAAGTTTATTGCATTAACTAACGTTAACGTATACTCTTAATGACTTCAAATAGCTGATTCAATGCCTAACGAATTTTTATAAGACAAATATTTTAAAAATTTTAAATTAAAAGAAAAGGAAGAAATAATTCTCAGTTCAATAAAATAATCAATTTATTAATCCACATATTGTAATAAGCAATTAACTTACTTTTCAAACCCGCTTATCCGTTAGGGTCGCGGGGGCAGCAGCCCTATAGAGGATCTCCAGCGATCGCGATCTTCTGCCATCAGGCGCATGTCCTCCCTGGTAATACCCAAGCGACTCGAACCCAGATTCTCCATGTAGTCTAGCCACCTGCTTCTAGGCCAGACCCTTGGTCTCTTATCCACCGGCTTGGAAAATAACTGCCTAGGAAGACCAGTTTGCAGCATCCGTATCACGTGGCCATACCAGCGCAACTGAGATCTCTCAATGCGGAGAAGTAGCGGATCAACACCTAAAGACACCCTTATTGTGCTGCTGTGCACTCTATCTAGTAGGGTAACACCTGACACATTTCTCAGAAATATCATTTCGGCCGCTTGTACCCGCGATCGCACTCTTTCGGTCTTTACCCAAGCCTCATGACCATAGGTGAGAATGGGGACAAAGATAGATTTGAAGACGGAGAGCTTGGCTTTGTTACCCAGCTCGCGTTTCGTTACCACGGATCGCCACGTCTGACATAGCTTGTTGCACCGATCCGAGCATCCAATTCTTTTTCCTGCCATCCATCACTCGTGAATGTAATCCCGAGATACTTGAACTTCTCCACCTGTCTCAATGAAGCTCCCCTAACATGGAGAGCGCACTGAGCAGGCTGTCTTGAAAGGACCAGAACCTCAGTTTTAGCCACACTGATCTTCATCCCAGCTTCTTCACATTTGGCTGCAAACCGGTCTAGTGCATGCTGAAGGTTCTTGCGAGAAGACCCAAGGAGGACAAGGTCGTCAGCAAAGAGCAACTTCTTCACCAGGCAGTCGCCCACACAAACACGCTCATCGCCTCGGCTGCCCCTGTCTATCCAGTCCATAAAGATAATGAACAAGAGGGGCGACAGTACGCACCCTTGGCGGAGTCCAACACCCACGGCAAACGGCCTTAATGCCCTTGACTTAATGCCATTTATCCGGACACACATCTCGGAGCTTTCGTGCAGAGACATGATAGCAACCAGTAATTGCCCATCCACTCCGTACTCTTGCAACACTTGCCAGAGCTTCTCCCGAGGAACTGTCATTTGCTGTCCACAAAGCAAGTGTAGACCTCTTTTGCATACTCCCAGGATTTCTCAAAGATTTGCCTTAGAGCAAAGATGTGATCCGTCGTGCTTTGGCAGGGTCGGAAACCACACTGCTCCCCCGACAGTTTGGAGTCGACTATTTCCCGACTTATCTTCTCCAGACACTTAGCGTACACTTTCCCAGGAATGCTGAGCAAACAGATGCCTCGATAGTTGTTGCAGTCTCTCTGATCTCCCTTTTTGAAGATAGGGATCACAATTCCTGTCTGCCATTGCTTAGGGGCCTGTCCAGATATTCAAGCAACCTGACATACTCGAGTCAGCCACAGGATACCATCCTGATTTAAGGTATTTAACATCTCGGACCGGATTTCATCATCACCTGCAGCTTTGCCAGTCTTCAGGGACTTAATTGCCCATCTGACTTCTGCTTCAGTGATACTACCGTGACTATTCTCCGCTCCAAGGTGCCTCAGTTGTGGCTGTCACCGGATTAAGAAGAGATGCAAAGTATTCCTTCCATCTATGCAATGCGCTCTCCTCCGTTTTCAGAAGCCTCCCATCTGAACTTTTAATAGTTTGTGATGAAAGCGACTTCTTTCCACGGAGACGGTGCACGGTCTGCCAGAATACCTTGTTTGCCGAACCATAGTCTGCCTCCAATTTCTCCCCGAACTTCTCCCAGGCCTTGGCTTTAGCTGTTCATGCTGTCTTTGCTGCTGCTTTTCGTGCCTCTGTGTACCGCACTCGACTCGAAGTTGACTTATTTGCAAACCATAGCAAATAGGCTTCCTTCTTTGCCTTGACAGCTTCTTGGACTTCACCGTTCCACCATGCAGTCCTTTTCTCACCGCCCTGCGCCACACTCAGCCGCTTACGACCAAGCACAATGCAGCCGAAGTAATCACAGCAGTTTTAAACAACTGCCACTCCTCTTCAACAGTACCACGATCACTGGGTAGTTCTTTGAAGCTTGAAGATATGTTATCTGCAAAGGTCTTCCTCACAGCTCTATCCTCCAATGCCTCCCATTTGATGCGCCAAGTTTGTCTAAACCTAGTATTTCGCTTGGTTGGCATGGATTCAGAGAACCGCAAAGTGCAGACAACAAGGTGATAGTTCTGCCCCTCTTCTCACACGAGTATCCAACACTGATCGGAATAAGTCGGCTGATACGATTACAAAATCAATCAGTGACTTCTGGTCCATTGCATCTCTGTACCAGGTATACTTATGGACATCCCTGTGCTGCAAGAAGGTGTTTGTGATGGAAAGTCCATTGTTGCAACAGAGATCCAACAAGCACCTCCCATTCGCATTTAAATCGGGGTCACCATTCCTCCCAATCACGCCTCTCCAAGTTTGGTCATCAGCCCCTACGTGTGCATTGAAGTCGCCCACCAGGATGACAGAATCTGCATTCCCTCTCCTGCTAAGAGCAGCATCAACTTTCATCTAGAAAAAGTGGGTACTCTGTGACTGCATTCGGAGCACATGCAACGAATAGAGAGAGAGACCGTTTCCCTATCTGAAGCCTCAGGAGACACAGTCTTCCACCTAAGGGGGTCCAATTTGCAACATAATCTGCCAGCCGGGGACTTGTGAGTATCCCCACTCCCGCCTGGGCAGTCATGTTAGGGTCGACACCAGAAAAGCTTCCACCCTCCTTCTAAGTCCACAGTTCCAGAACCTGGACGTTTCGTAGAGGTAATACCTATGATATCCAGTAGATACCGTTTGGCTTCCTCCACTAACTCTGATTCCTTTCCTATCATGGAGAATACGTTCCAAGTGCCGATTGACAGCACCTGATCCCGTTGTCGCTTTACCAGTTTCTCCTCCTGGGTAAAGGCATGCGCTGCCCCCGACCGTTTCCCCAAGCGCATAGCGAGTGCACTGGTGGGGATTCTTGTGAAGTATTGGATCTTTTTAAAAAACGATTTGACCAATATGTACGAGAATGTGATCCAGTTAGTTATTAGAAGGAGAGATTATAATTAATACATTCGTACAAATCAACAATAATTTGGATTATAATTGGTGAACTGTATATTTTATTTTATTTACTTTCAAATAATAATTTATAAAGGAGAATTTTCCTAGTTAATTGTATAATCTCTTCCTCATTTTCCATTTAAACTATTTTTTTTTTAATTTATGTTTAAGAATAACTTTATTTATCACCAAATAACTTTTATCAGATGGAGCGAATTGGATGATGATTATTATTATTATTTTTTGTTTAATAGAGCAAGTTTTTTCTCGTAGTCCCCCAATAAATTCATCCAGATATCTTATGTATATATTAGAAAAAATAATTGTTTGCGATTGATTCACATCGGCGTCGGTGGCTCAGTGGTTGCGTGATCGCTTCTGATCCCCGAGGACGCGGGTTCGGTCCTATAACGCCGTCCTGAAATGACCATAGCAGTTGAAAAGGACGTTAATACCAAACAAACCAAACCGATTGATTCACATGCATTGCCTCGGGCGATCAGCTGTTTCTTGCCAGTCCCAATATGGCGGCGCGAAGGCACCACTAGAGGGGAGGTCACTGCCAGTCTCTTCCTTTCATTTGTCTCTGGTTCAGACAATCAGAAACGGACAGGAAACTGAGCATTATTTATTTCTGGCATTCCTTTAGTGAAATCGCAGCTGCAACGAAACTGAAACAAATCTGGCACAGTTTGATTAGCGATGGTTCAACAGGTTAAATACGATATTCTTGGTTCTCCGCAGGTCCAATTATCACCTTAAAAGGCAGAGTGATACCTAAGACTTTAAAATATTTTGAGCAATCTGGCCCACCTCATGACACAGACATTGTTTCCTGCAGGAGACTGTATTTGACAGGATGATAGTTTCCATCAAGCTCCTAGTAATGTTCAGTCCTGTTTTGAGCAGCATGATGATGAGGTTAAACAATTTCTTTATGAATATTTTTGTCAGACCTCAACATCATTGTGTCTGAACATTTTGGAAAACGGGAGTAGATACCATTCTGTTTAAGAACCATTCTGGGTACATTTGTTATATCAGATGACGTCATAAGTGACTATTTTTTAAGTGTTCGGGATGTTCATCTGTATCCCTTGTTGCAGTAAAACAATTTAAACGGGGTGTCTCCAACCTTTGGGGTGAATTCTAACCTAACCTAACCAATCACATTTGCATTTCCAACCATTGGTTCCCTATCTCAAAATACTCGGTTTACAGTCTTCTACCACTAAAGGAGTTTTGTAGAATTTGACTCTAAAGGTTTGAGACTTGATGTATAGGCTCTTTATTTCATCAAGTAAAGAGGTTGCCTCGTTTTTGGGGAATGTGCCATAGAAATGTTCTTCATACCAGAACCATCTTGATCACATTTTCATCAAGGAACCATTATGAAACAATGAACCAGTTAAGCATTGGATACATTATAGCTATAGGTTATTGATGAACTGGTCGTAAGGCTATAGCGGTATTGCTAAGGAGGATGGATCTTTTGCTTTTGATTCTCACAGTAAGATATCTGCCAATTTCTCTAGTAGAATGGCAAATCGTCACAAGCGGAATTTGGTCGAATAACAACGACCAAATATGTTCGGCCTGCAACTGGCATGTTCATCTCAAATATGTTCAAAACGACTGAGATGCTTTGGCCGGCTAAATGATCCGTCTTTAAATCACGAAGCAAGGATCCTTGAGTTTCCCCAAACTGCTATTACAGTACACTTGAAACGAGCCGAAAATGTGGACATTAGAGTAATCAAACGGAAAGGCACAAAAACCACAAATCCACAAAAATATTTAATAGCCTTCAAAACATTCATGGAAATCTGTTTGTGGAATCCAAAACAGGAAGCCGTTCTAGATGACCATGCTACCGCCTCCAAATTTCGCATTGGATACAATACACTTCTGCTAGTTTCGTTCACCAGGCATCTGCTAGATCCAGACACTCCCGTCAGATCACATATCATATTGTGTGGCTCATTACTCCACAGGGCCTTATTCCATTGATCAACTGCCATTCTTCCACAGTCTAAATGACATCGGATATTTGCAGATGTTATCAACGGCTTCTGAGCAGCTGCACGATCATGAAATGGTGAATTTCCTTTGATAACATTAAGGACTCCTCTGTTTTCGAGCTTTCAGTTGCTTAGGCCTACCAGATCTGGAGAGATTCTGTGCTTCCATGATGATAGAGTTGCTAACACTAGACTGGAGTACCTTAAATTGCGCAGAAATATGACGGAATGACCATATTTTGTGGATTCCTGCAATCATGCCACGTTCAGACCGCACCTTTCGTATATTTACTGATAGTAAAGCACAATAAGGTGCCTCTAATCCGAATCTTCGCTTATATCTTGTTGGTCACGTGTATTCCCGTCAGGTGAATGGCAGAGGGAAAGTTAAGCTAAGGGAATACCGAAAGTTCTTGGGATAGCTCCTTTATATCGTGTCGGGCCCCCTTTGGCTTAATGAAGAGCATCGACCCCACAAGAGGGCGGAAGACATCTGGCGAGATGTTAAGCAATGCCACTCACAGATCCCTCTGTTAGAATGGACAATTCTAAACAGATGCTGATGGTCACAGTCAGAGAGCAGTCGTGATCTGTCCATGATGGGTGGTAATGTCTTCCAGAAGGTATTTCCTCTGCACATGGGATGCTGTGGATCGCAGAATGTTGGAATTCCTGAACAACCTCGAAAATGGCATTCTTCATACATCTGGCACCCACTATCATGCCACGTTCGACCTTGGAAAATTCTCATCGCCTTGCCATGATCACAACGACAGGGATACAAGTACACGAACGCGATCATATGCTCACTTAGTCCATATCAGTTTAGGTAACAGCATTTTCAATTTGCACACTGCTATCCAATGACTTTTGACCTTTGAGTGTATAATGTATCTTCATTAGTAAGCTGCTGGATCACCATTTAATTGTTTTATATAGAACTAGCGATTTTATCCATCGTGGAATAAATTCATATAGTGTTTGAATAGTCTGTAGCGAGTTGTTGCCAACTCTTTAGCTATAACATCTCGGATGTTGGAATAGTGAGTCTGCTTCTCAGGGATCGTCCATAATCCACGTGGACAGAAGAAGGGGGGGGGGAAGTAGGTATGTACAGCCATGGTCCACATTTTGTAAATTCAATCTGAAATCTTAAACTAAAAAATTTTGATTTATTTTAAAATAATTATAATAAATAAATAAAATAAAAAAATAAATAACTTTAAATATTTTAGTTTTTATCTCATTTTAATCCAAAAATTAAATTACAAGTTAATAGATTTGTGTACAAGTGCTTTTAATCCTTCAGTTACTGAACAATTAGAAGCACGGACTTGCAAAACATGTGGGCACAAAAACGTGATAATACATGTATACTAGATGAACATTCACATCCAATTTATCAAATTATTAATTAAAAATTTTGCAGGTGCAACAAATCAAAAGTGTCTGTTCCTGAAATCATTCGACAGAGACCTGTACGTGTTGCTGCACACAGAGAATTGATGGTCGTAATTCGCAATGAGTTGTTGGATTGTGAGGATATCGAATGGTGCAATGAAGAGGATATTGAAACAACCCACATAAAACAACAACTTCAGTATTTGGATCAAGGGTCCAGCACTAAAAATGCCCCAATCATACCCCTGGAAAAAATGTTAACACTAGTTTGGGAAACTGATGAATATATGGAGAGAAGAAAAAATGACTAATTTTGTGGGGTTTTATTTGGGGGGGGGGAGTTAGGGCATTGTCCACGTGGATTTTAGGGAGAGAGTTTAAAAGTTGTCCACAATGTGTCCACTAAGGGGAGGAAGGGGGTCAAAAAAGCCCAAAATTCTGTCCACGTGGATTATGGACGACGCCTCATTCCTTTCTTTGATCACCTAGGATGTCCACGTTCTCGTTGGTAATAAGATTGTCCTTGAGGGCAATGATGGGGCCAGCTGAAAACCAAGAATGGCTACCAACTTATCACAGATTCAACCTTATGCTTGATAATGGTCCGCGTAGTGAATATTTTATTGGGTGTTCTCTTCATAAAAAGACGAGTTATATTCGGGAATTGTGTAAATCATTATCCTTGGATTATAGTAAAAATCTGTTTCCAGTCTCAGCTATCTAGGTTTCATATCTTTTTCGCATTTTAAAGTTTTTTCGCAATTGCAGCTCTTCCATGGAAGGTTGTTTCAAGCAGTACTTTGCTAGCTGCTTTATTGGAAACATCATCTTTCGTGTAAAATTACTTTTTCTTCTGTACGGTGCTATTTGGACACTACTTATTGTTCGACGATGCCTGTCATTCACTTTAGTTTTTCGGCCACTACTTCGCCGATGCAGTTTTGTCATATATTTGAAACTAGAAGAGGTACCCGGCGTTGCCCGGGATAATTACACTTGCACAAACTTTTCCTTTCATTGTTAGTCATGAGATATATATTGTTGGTTCATGCAGTGTGTTTGTGAATTGCGTGCTGATACCATTGTTGATACCTATTGTTGTACCAACTTTGCCTTGCATTGTTGGTCATGAGATATTTCTCATTAATATGCCTTGCCATAACCATGAATATCGATTTTTTATCGATATTTATTATTTTTCCGAAATCTGAGGTAGACAGTGACCTTCCTCATGCTTTAAAGGTCATGTATGCGAAATTTTATCAAGATCGGAATAAAACTGTAGATTTGTATAAAAAACGTACACACAGATCCACAGACCCACCCACAGACAGACCCACAGACAGACCCACAAACATCCTTCTTTATATATATAGATAGAAATTGTAGCCTAATTATTAGGCTGTTATGTTCAAGAAATTGACATGATAAATGGGCATCAATGATCTGGTCTCTTTGGAAGTTGCAGTTACTGTTCGCTCTTTATTACTAACCACTGCTGTTGCAAATGTGTACTACGCTGAGAAAGGTCGTAATCAATCACTCACGATTGCAGCTTGTTTCTTACAACTACATAGCGTCGTTAGATTATGCCTAAGGGCCCGTTACATAAGGAACCCAGACCAAGTTAAATAGAGTGTACTTACCTCGAACCCGGACATAATTAAAATAAATTCACACTAATAAAGTTAATAATACAAAGTGGAAAAAATTGTGGAAACACTAAATTTATGCAGACATCAAAGAATGAATATAACTTCTACAATTACGATAGGTGTCTAAAGTGATTATCATAAGTGTCGAGATACTTTCAAATGCGATGAACAGTTGCTCCTATCCATTTCCCTAGCAAACTGTTATCAAGTAATCTACGTTTAGGTGGTAATATTTCTTCGAACGGGGTCGTCTTCATTCATTCATCTTTGGGTGTAAGCTTTCGATTTTGCTGTTACGGAAAAAGTTATAGATAACATCTAGTAAAGTGTGTATGCATTTTTTTTGAAACACCCTTTATAAAAAGGAATAAGGTTCATTATTAAAAAAAAATGAGAATGAGTCTGCAGTTCAAAAATTAATAAATGAGTTGAACAACAGAAAATCTGGTTTGCCTGTATCTGAAAATCCAACCTTTTTTTTTCATCACAAAATTGCACACAAACTCCATTACTTCTGCAGACTTAAGATTCATCTGTTCCCTGGAGTGCTTTTGTTACTTCAATCATCAGCAAGTTGTCTGTCAGAAGTTTCATGCAGATCTTGCTATAATAATTTAAAATTTGCATTTTACTTAATTCGCAGACTTAAATTATTACTGGCCCGGAAGCCAAATTAATAAACTCCAGATAGACTGACGAGAAAACTAGAAATAGGAATAAATTTAATAATAAATTTTTGCATTAAAACGCTATGGAAGAATTAAGCTTTTTTTTGATGTTCTTGGAAACATGTTTAATTTTACTTATAGTTAGACTAGATGGGAAAATTTTAGCTTCATTCAAAAGATTCCCTTACAACAATTAAACATTTAAATCCTATCTGGTCAAGATGAATTCGAGTGCCCAAGTGGTAGTAAAACTTAGATACGTTGATACCTAAAAGCTCCGATTGCTCTGACAGCTAGATTATCACAAAGCAATGAGAAGGAAGGCGATGAAGTAATCAAACCGGAAAAACGGGTAACAGCTTTCGACCGAGTTTGTTTGTTCTTTTGAACACGGAGGCGGATTAAACGGTGAGCGAACTGGGCGGCCAACCGGTGATCCCAGTTTCTTGACAATTTCATAACGAAACTCGCCCAGGGCCATAAAACAACAGTCCATTTTTATTCAATGATAAATTATTAACGTAAATAAAGTGAATCCTTATCGAAATTATTACAACTTAAGAGACGAATTTGCAGACGGCTAATAACCAGAATGACCGCCATGTGCAGACTGCAATGCTTCCGACAGCTGCTCCATGTGGTAGAGGATCCATGGAGCGAACATGGCAGTCGAGGTGATCCCAAAGGTACTCGATTGGGTTTAGGTCTAGGAAATTAGGGGGTCAATGAAGTTCTTGGTCATGGTCCTCGAACCATTCCCGGATAATTTGGACTATTTAGAACATTGTACTATAAGAATATTAATATTAGGGTAACATAACGGAATGCCACCATGCAAATGCCAGGAAAGACAGTCAACTTGTGTAGGTGTATCTGGTCCTCAACGGTGACTGATAAATAACCAGTCGGCTGCGAATGCCTTTCAAAGGTATCAGTAGACCCAGAAAATACCAAGAAAACATCCCACCTGATGCCACCACAAGCTTGCGTTCATCTAATAATGGTTATAGGGTGTTTGTTTTCGGCTAGATTATCACAAAGGTTCCTGTCGAATATGACAACGTCCATCCACTCGATGAAGCAGAAACAAACGTGACTCATCGGAGAAGACACTTTTGCCAATCACGAGAGGCTCAATTCCTATATGGCCAATGCAAAATGTAGCCGTTTCTGCCGATACACTTTTGTCAGTATGGGTCGTCCGTTTGCTTCTGAGCCCCATAAGCAACAAGGTTCGCTGTTCTTGTCGGCGTGTTCATTTGGACGGCGAGTTCGCGTGTTTGTCAGCCTGCACACATCTTCGCTGTCGACGTTCACCTGTGCTGCCCATCGCAGTTTCCATGCCATTTATTCGCAGTGTTGCCATTTGTCCAATCACGGTATTCTTTAACCACACCAGCATGCAGTTGCGGAAATGCTAACACCTTTGGCCCGAAAACCAATGATCATTCCCATTTGTAGATTTGATAAATCGATCGTTTCAACCCTTGATTGGCTGTAACGATTGATATATGTATAGAGTAGAGCATTTTACCTTTAATACCCACCAGGCGAGCTCGCACTGCCCTTTTTATTTATCTGTTTATTTATTTATGTATAAATAAATTATTGATTTATGTATGTGTAGTGTTTGCGCGTGCCTCGTGATTCTTATGAAAGCATTGAATTGCTGGAAAGCAAACACTGAAAATGTCGTTAACAATGTAAAAAAAAAAAAAAAAAAGTAATACACATTTGGATCACCCGGTATTTCACTTCGTCATAGTGGCAACAACAGAAAAATCTTCTAGTAAATAAAAAATTATTCAACATAATTTGATATTTTAATTTGATTGGCGCATAAATAGTTATTCATTGATCTGATTACACAGGTCTGCAATTTTAAACAAACTAAGTTTGGGAACGTTATTTAAATTTTAACAGGCAATTTAATAAAATTTCGGTATGCTGATTTTAAAAATGAATTCAGTTTTTATCCATGATATTAGATGAAATTATTTTCAAGACTTTTTTACAAAATGCAAATAAAATAAATAAGACTTATTATTATTATTATTATTATTATTATTATTATTATTATTATTATTATACAGGTAATTTTTTTTTCTTGTTTGCACTCCTTTTGGTCTTCGCGTCAGTAATTTAAATTTCCTTTTTTTTTTTCTTTCGATGCTTTTTTGTTTTACTTAAACTAATTGTACACAATAATTACGAAAGAAAATATACATAATATATCAAATTGGGTAGACTTGTGGCTCTGTTGTACACTGTCGCATTAGGCTACTTTTCTGTGTCTTTCTCCCTCTCAAAAGGATGGTCAATCAACAATTTCCAGTCATAGTTTCAAATTGTACTACTTTTTCATTTCGAAAATCTGGTCGCTTTATTTATTTTGTTTTTAGGGGGCCCGAAATGATTTCTTGCCTAAGAAACTTTAAATATTAATTACATCCCTGTTTATATCAAAATATACTTCAACTTCTATAATGTTGGTGTTCACATTATTGCTAAAGTAGAGACTTCTAATAAAACATAAGATTTTAAATTAAGAATCACATATACGAGTATCAAACACCCATTTCTATTATTATTTTCTCTTTACATACAAAACGCACAACGATGATTGAGGTATCAAACAAAAGGTTTTTGAACATGCTTCTGACATAGTACACTCACATTTCGATAAATAATGTTGTTTCATTATAAATTGCAGTTAATTAAAAATGGCGAAAAAGTTGCCCGTTAGTGGATAGGCAGCTTCCCCGTAAAACACTGAAGAGAATTGAGGTTCGATAATCTCAAAGATTGCAGTGCGAAAACTTCGCACAGGTACACTGGTGTTTAAATATATAAATTAATTCTTCATTAATATTTCTCAAATCTAGGGGAAAAAATGATAGTATAGATTGTGACAGCTTGAGCGCGGGTACTGGAGGTGTCACCACATCACGATAACCACCCAATTGTGAGATAAAGAGAAAAAAAAGATTTTTCATTTATCTTTTCAGTTTGTTTTACTTATTATTTTTTTTTTACTACTTTTAATATTTAATTGTTAATTTATGAATTACTCAGTTGACTCCTTTAGTCTCCCTTGTAGGGTCTTATATCCATTCCTTCACATATGCCATTACTGCTTCTGGATATGGGGAAATATGAAATAATCTACAATACTTCTTTTTTATGTAGTATTTGCCTGTATAGGATACTTTATTAAAAATAAATGCTATATTATTAATATGAATTGATAATTATTTTCTTACATTAGCGTAAAGTATCAGTGGTTGAAAGGACAAAAATAAAATAATTTATTGTATAAAACAAGAGTATCAATTTCTATATCTTTCAACCCAAAATACATTAAATCAGCATCCTTATTAATACTTAAAACAGTTCCGTTTGCTAGATGTCATTTTAGAATTCTTGGCGTTAAGAAAACCAACGTTTTTGGATAAATTGTGGCGTCTCGACAGTATCACAGCTTCCCTCCGCCTCTGATGCAATGAGATGATGCAATCCTTGCCAGGCGAGGTTAATGCTTTCCGGAAGCCCAGTCGAGGGAGCCAAGGGAAATCGAATCGGAAGCGTGCTCGGCGTGATTACTCCACCGCGTTGCGGTAACACACTGCACCGGTAACATTCCCGGGTCTCATCACCGAGTGCAAGTCGGAAATTTCTTAAGGTGTGTTTTTAAATTTAAAGAAAGAATACCATTTTTAGACCAATGGAATAAATTTCCTTCAGAAAAAAAGCTGATGGGTAATTAGTTAGACTTGCTTGTAAAAATTTTCAAGCATAAAATAATGAAACAAACTTGTCAATTAACGAGAGGCAGACGATACATTTAAAATTTCGTGTAGAAGGATTTCTTCTCTGGTTTAGATTCATGAAAGAATTTATGGAATCGACTCTCGTGGAAAATCGCCGTACGTGTTGTAAGTATGCTCTAAAAATCTTTAAAGCTTTTTTAACAGTAATAACCTTATTGTTTGGGTCACTGTCAGGTAATCTTGTTCATTGATCATTGCTTGTTTAAAATTTTAGGAGAAACAGCTTTAAAAAAAAAGTTTTTCCTTTAAAAAAAGCATTTTCTTAAAATTTAAAATAATAAAGAAGTCCTATTAACTCATGGAACCATTCTGTTTTAGCGCTGTTTATTACCTTTCATTCGAAAATCATAATTTTTCGTGGGATCGATAAATGGGTTATTCCGAAAAAGAAAAAAGAAAAAAAGAGTATCGCTGCAGTATTTTAATGTGAATTGGTTTCAATGGAATGAGAGGAGTTTATTTCGGTTCATTCAATTTTTCTTTTTTTTTTTTTTTTTTTTTTCCTGTAATGCTTGCTCGCAAAGACATTCGATTTTTTGCGGACGAAGAACCGCAATAATCGATACATAATATCAATCAACCAAAGTTTTCCTCCTTTCTTCACTTGTTTTCCTAACGGGTTCATGGTAAACAGCCGCAGCTTTTCATTTCCTTACATTTTGCTTAAATGGGGTGAATCTTTTGGAAAATTTTCATAAAAGTTTGATTTTATGTTGATTAAGTATTGACATTTTCTAAATCGATAAATGTTTTAAGAATTTAATTCCGTTGGCTTATTTTTTTTTATTAGTTTAACGTGCATTTCTCTTTCCTCAAAGCAGACGAAAGAATATACGAATCAATATTTGTAATTTTTACTTCCCATGTTAAAAATGTTATTTTTTTGTTATTCAAGGGTCTTCGGATTCAATCTGTAGACAGAAGGATTCTTTTTCCCGCGCATTTACAGTTAAAGAAATCAGATGAAACCGAGTGGCTTTTTTGAACTGTACAAAACAGTTATTCAGCTACAGTTATATTATTTTGTAAAGTAATGAACTGACCCAATATTAAGCCTATATTTAATGTTCCTTAAACTGATTGAATTCTTTAAATAGCTTGCTCATCAAAATAGCAAAGAAAATGCCTTTAGTAATGCTTATTGTTCTGTAGGTCATCATTTTAAAACCATTCAACTATGTTGTTTGTTGATAGAATTCGTTAAGAAAATGATTTTGCTCCCCAGTTATTTTCCTCAATCGATTGTATTGTATGTTTTGTTGAAATGCAGATAAGACGGTTGAAATTTTAATGGAATGAAATAGGGAGGAGATTAAATTTGATTGACACGGTAAATGAATATCATCCATCGTTCGCCTTATGATCGGATGAAGGTTCACCCTCTCCTACCGTCGTTCATTTCTTTAAATTAACAATGAGACCATCATAGAGGGGGGGGGGTATTTTTACTGCCTGCTGTTCCTCATTAATGTGTAACTTTTTAAAATTTCAGACAAACAGACAAAGCTCATTAATCATACGCTCATTAATCATAAGCTCATTAAAATATTTGTTTCTTCACTATTATTATTATTTTGGAAACTTAAATGAGTCTATACCAGGCGGGCCTAGAAGAGTGCCAAGTCTTGGGTCTTTATAGAAGGGAAAAGAAAAGTTACTATATATTAGTGAAGAGCTAATACATATTTTAAGAATTTCCTTACGACGTGTTTAAATTTGTAACTTTCTGTCGTTTTATATATGTGTAGGAGTCAGAAAGACCAATAAGCGTTTTATTTCGTATGACAAATCTGTATATTTAACGACTTTAAGGTCCTTTGCCTACTATGTATATTATTATTATCATTGCCTTATTAACGATCAAGTCTGGAAACCACGTCCCAGAGACGGACCAAAGAAAGGGACAATTATTACGAGCATCTTCCAGAAAGTAAAGAACGATTGGGTATATCTCAGCAAAAAACAAGAGATATCAAAACAAAACTTTATTTGCAATAATAACTAAACCTAATACTATTTTTATACATAATCGATATTGTTATTGAGACACTTGTCATAACGAGACAAGTTTTTCAATGCCGATTGGGATGGTCAAAAATGTCCCACTTGAAACGTTGCAATTCTTGTTGTGTTGCTGCAGCTGCATGAGGCCGAGCGTTGTCATGAATCAACATGTTATTGGGTTTTCACCTTTTCCCTACAATGAAGGGGCTTCTCGGGGGTACGCACTTCCAATGTGATGAAGCAGTAACTTCATGGCTGCAGTCATTGGCGGCTGACGAGCATAATATCGGCATTGAAAAACTTGTCTCGTTATGACAAGTGCTCAATAACAATGGCGATTATGTAGACAAGCACTGTTAGGTTTAGTATTGTTGCAAATAAAGTTTTGTTTTGATATCTTTTGTTTTTGTTGAGATACATCCAGTCGTTCTTTACTTTCGACCCTCGTATTATTATTATTATTATTATTATTATTATTATTATTATTATTATTTTTATTTTTATTGGATAATATTATTTCGAACACAGTTTTAATGTTGGAGAAATGGATGTTTTCATTACGAAATTACCACACAGCTTACTAAATTTTTGTATAAAAGTGTTTTCATTTTTCTTAAAGGATTGTTCTTATTAGATTACCACAACTAAATTAGAGATATTGCATAGTACTTCGATAATACGTCTTAGATATTACTACTTTCCATTTGATGAAAGTTTCTGGACGATTTAAAACTTAACCAAAGATGGTGCAAATTGCCACGCTCAAAGAGGATGCCAATTATCCAGAGTTGTTCTTGACTTTTCAAAATGCTTAACACCACCATCGCCCGACTTAAGTTCCTTCTTCAATTGATAATACAAATGGTATAATGCCAAAAACTGTGGACAAATGGCAGTAACAAACTAAATAAGAACAGAAAGCGCAATTTCACAAATGAGAAATTTAATCTGGAGTCACGGATTGTATATTTCGAAGACTCTGTTCTCTTCATCAGCGTGTTTGTTACTTCTTTCTTTTTTGTGGACTTGTGGTTTCTGTTCTTATTTAGTTTGTTACTTCCTTCTTCTGGTACTTCCTTCTTCAAAATGAATTCCGCGTAGCTAATGAAGTGAAACGGAGTATTACGACTGCAGATGTAAGATACGAGGATATAGAGCGACAATAGGCGAGGCCACATTTTGACAGAGAAGGATGGTGCCACTAAGAACTAGGCATGTATCTTATCAAGAATATAGAATTTTCTTTATTTGTTGCGCCCACAAAGAAAAGGTTTTGTTCTGTTAGCAGTTAAATTCAGCCTGACTTAAAATGCAGATGGCATACTGAGAAAGTGCATAGTCTATCTTTTGATTAAATTGTTTAACTACTAAGCCTCTAAAGGGCACTAGTTTTTTATAATATTTAGATTCAAAACAAAACTAAGGGCATATTGTATACATTAGTTATATATAGGAAAATAAGTTGTTCCACTATAGAAACCCTATTCAGAGATAGAACTCGAGAACGATTGATGTTTACATGAGGAATGATCAATATATAATCCATGTTACAATAAAAGTTACTCACATTTGAGCATTGACATTATTTTTCAATGTAATCCCCTTGACTATCGATGCTTTCCTGCCAACGTCCACCAGTTGTATAGCGTTTTCCAGAAAGGAGTCAGAAGCCTCCTTAAAGGTCAAAAGAGCCAAAAATCTTTAGTGGCTAGGTCTAGAAAATAAGGAGCATGTGGGCTAATTTCATTCACAAGTCAAGAATGTTAGAATAGTGACAGAAGTATGTGGACGAGTGTTGTTGTGTTGCAAGCAAATGTCTTTAGAAGTAAGTCAGGGATGTTTTTATCTTCAAATCTTCCCGTACCAAAGTGCTATAAGAAGGACTGTTCACAATTGTACCTTTGATCAGGTGATTTTAAAGAATGACCTCCATTCCTGTCCCAGAATGTGACTTGGAGACGATCTCATCTTCTTGGGACTTGGGAGATGGTCAATGGTGATATTCCATGCTGCCTCTCTTGCTTTAAGGGCGAAAGTGGTTGACCCAAGATTCATCCCCATTGACTACATAACTCACATGTCTGTCTTTCAACTTGTGGAGACTTTACTGAAGTGAATGAATGAAGTGACCGATTAATCTCCATTTCTCTTGCTGCCTATTGTATTACCGGAGATATGTTAAAAAAAAAATTCAGGTTATATATTGAATATGTCTCATACAGTAGGCAGGCTTCTTTAGCTGCAGGGGTTATCATTCGTAAAAATGACGTTAAATTTTGAAAATTTGTCGATTCACAGCAAAATCAATAATTTTTATATCTCTTTCAAAGTACTTGACATAAAATTAACGAAAACAATACGGAATCTGCGTGCCAATTATCAACTTCGCATTTGATAATTGGCACTAAAAACAAAATCCAAGTTTTGAAACAACAATTTATTACTATTATTTATTAGAATGGCGTTTAATACTGACACAATGATGATACTTTATAAGCATCGGAAAACGACTGTTTCACTCTTGAGGTCTTTTAATCTTAACCAGGATTTAATTATGTTTTGACTCTTATAGTTCAGTACAATTCGGCATACAGATAAGGTGTTGAATAGGACTTTATAGTATTACTAACCTAGAAAAAAAATTGACATCAGTTTTAGTCAAATCATCTGAAGCTATGTGTGAAAAATTGAAATCAAACTCTTTTCATCATGAGATCGTCAGAATTTTCGTGGCAGATCTTTACGATTTCTTACAGAGAATACAAACGGCACAGGCTAAATAAAATTATTAAAATCTTTGCAGATTCTAATGATTCAAAAACCTATTTACTAATTATACGCGGTTCCTAATTGACAAATTAAAGTCCAAAGATTGGTTTTCACTAGGCTGTTTTATACTTGAAGAAATCTAAAGTCCTCGAATGTGTTATGTTACTACTAGGTTGTTGCAAATGAAATGACCGATTTAAAGGTGAGTTATTCTAATGTCGGGGGAAAGAGAACAAGGTGAAGATTATGCAAATTTTTAGTAACCTTCGATAGGGGAATACAGGATGATGCCTTGATAGTAATTGCTGCGTGGACCGTCGGTTGAAGTAAGAGACGTTCCAGGAAGAACTCCGAAAAATTCCATGAAAAAAGGTAATGCTATCAGTATGGTTGTCCTCTGTCGGCATTATTCACTATACTTTCCTACCATCTGGTCGAGCTATAATAACAGATCTTCACTAATAACATCATCCGCTGTTCTTTCCGTGCGGCGTATCCACGGAAAACTATCGATTAAGCAGCTAGCACTTGCCAATAAGCGTGGTGTGCCGTTGCTTCAAGACAACGCCCGAGCGCAAACCCTATTGTAGACTATACAGCAAATGGATCAGTTGGGCATCGAAACCGTGCCATATCCTCCTTATTCTCCTGATCGTCTGGAAACTGATAATCATCTTTTCCGCATCTGTTCAACTTTTTATCGAAGAAGAACTTTACCAACAATGCACCAGTGTTATCATGCAGTGGAACACTTATCGCATTCAGATACGCTGAGTTTTTCAAACGTGGCTCTAACAACCTGGTCACATATGGGAATCAGTGTATTGCTTCTGTCGGAGATTACTTTGATTGAATAGGCACATTCCTTTCTTTTCGAGTTTTACGTTTCCTATAACACATAAAATCGGTCATTTCATTTGCATTACATACGATATTTCTAAAATTTGTGTTTCATTAGGGGCTCTTTTAATGCCAGTGTTTAAAACTACATTATAGTATGTCATGCTCTCAACTTAAATTGAAATTGTATTTCAACTGAAGTTCACTATTGCAGTTGTTGAATTTTACTAATAAGGTACTCTGTTTGGAAAAATTTAAAGGATCGTAATCTAAAGTGGTCTCTGCTATCCCTATCAAATTTGTTGAACTCTTTAGACGCTTCGTTACATTCTAAATTATCTTAAATTAAAAATTGTCTAAGAACAAAAAACTTCAATAATTATTTCTATTATTCTTTTATGAAGTTATTACTCCTTTAAGGAAAATTTCTTAATCATAAAGAGATGAATCTCGATGTTTCTTAAGACAAATATGGCTAACATTAAATTGTTAAATAAAACAAACTAATTTAAAAACGAAAACATGTAATAGCACGAAAATCTCGTTAATATGTTTCCGTTTCCTCAACTTTTATTAAATGGGAAGAATGTTCTTCTGCATGAACAATTTCTGGAATCTAATTAGAGAACGGATCAGACTTGAAATTATGGCCTTCTTTAAAAGCACGAACTTTCCACGAAACTTTAACTCATAATGAATAATCTTCTTAACGTATTTTCAGAAACATGTGAAATCCTTTGAAAAAAAAGAAAAGGCATACTCTTTTTTTTGTATAATCATAAATATTATAGAGTATGTCTCTGGTTTTCTGGGTTATCTTAATTAATAGGGTAAAGCGAAGGAGTCTTCTTTAAAGAAAGTTGCTGGGCACTTTTGCGTAACGTCGTAAAAAAAAAAAAAAAAAAAAAAAAAAAAAAAAGATAAAGTCGACATCGTTTATTTAAAAGCCCTGATGTATTAGAAAATTCTCCCTCATTACAAAAAAAGAAAGAAAAAAAACTGAAAGAAGTTAACGCTGAATTTATTTAAGCCTTACTTTCCAACCGAAGTTCTTCGAACGATATTAATTTAGCGAACGGCAGCGAGGGCCAATTCGGCTCCACGTGTCGTATCCTTAATTGAAAAAAGAGGAACAACAAGGAACGAGAAAAAGAGAACTTATCCTTTGAGCTCGCTTCGGAATATATATTGGAAAAAAAGAAACCTCTAAGTTGTCTGAATCCAGCCGCATCTATCCACGTGTAGGGTTTTCGATTTCGATCATTCATTAAAGAAAAGAAAATAACCGAAACCTATATAGTAATTTGAAGTTCCTAAAATTTCTTTATAAAAGACTTTTGTTGGATTATTTTTCAAAAGAATGGATAATCAAACTTTGACCGCCAATTTAGCTATGTTCAGATTAGATTTAACAATCGGAAATGGCGGCGGTCAACATAACCTGTGAGACATGACATTTGTGACATTTTGTTAACTTAGAAACCAGTAGTTATGGCCTTTGTGGTGAATGTGGATGTTATGTCTCATCAAAAAACTGCAAGATAGTATATATATAAAACTTATTTTTACTTTTTGTTGCTCTAACCGAATCTAAAGTAAAATTCATAAAATTCGAAAAAAATTGGCAACAGAACGACCGACTTTGCAAAATGGCAAGTAATAATAAAAAAAATTATAAAAAACTAATTCATCTTTGAAGTTATTTCATCCATTTTCTTCTTCTTATTGTAATCCTTAATTATATTTTCATTGTTGCTTATCTTATTTGTCAATCCTTCCTTTTCACATTGTTATTTTAAATTATTATCTTCAAAACTCTTGATGATTTAAAAAATTTTAACTGAAGATAGAGGAAGACATATTCTGAAAACGTTTTTAAGACCTCAATCATCTAGCACCAACTCTATTTTAGAATTTTCATTTCAACTTCAGATTTCCAAATTTCAACTTTAAAAAGTCAATGCGTCAGTAAAATCTATCAACAGGGAAATCTACACATCAATATTGGACATCATCAAGATCCCAAAATTGTCACTACTGTGTTCTTGGAAACTACTTCCATCACCATTATTATTAATATTATTTATTTATTTAACGTTTATATCATCAAATCATAGAAAGTTGTTGATTAAATCCCATGCTCATTCAACTATAACAATGATAACTTACATGGTTGGACATTAAAATGTCCTAAGAGGAATGAAACTCCAAGAAATGGGTCAAAAGAAACTTGGTTTTCTTTATGGCTTCAGTTTGTATGCATTTTCAGAGAAACGTATATTATTTTGATGACAAAAAAAAGCTCTCAAGTACAAGAGAAAGAACGAGGAATAAAATTGGGAGGAAAGAACAGCAAACATGTCCATATCTATCACCATGTTTGAAGATTCAAAGATACGTTACACAGAAAATTTACGAGGAGGATCGCATTCAAGCCGGTATCAAAAATCGGACAGTAGGAAGGAAATACACAGGGAATGGCACGAGGGTTTCGGTGTAATCAGAAAAGTATCTGTCGGCCGATGCCTTTGAACAAAAAAGAATAGAGCATGCATCCAGTAATTAACAAATTGACTTAACATTTAATGGAATAACTCTTTCCCCCATATGTATTGTGTATATAAATCAGTGTTCAATGATTTTGGTGCATTACCATCTTGGAGAATATTTGTCAAAGAAGTGATCATGATCAGAAATCAAAGGAGCTTAGTCAACAAAGCCAAATGAAATAATAAAATCACATACCAAGACTAATTTGAAAATCATCCAAAGAAGGCTCATCTATACCTTAACCCTAAAATCATAAAACAAACACACTAATCTAATCTCATAAGAAATAGTTTGAGGAATAACAGCTGTAAAGGATCTGCATTTTATAAATTGTGCTCAGTAATTGTGAATGCTTTTGAAGATTTGACAAATATAGGTTTCCCGTTCAAGTTGGTTTTCAGAAACATTATGGGTAACAGTTGCGCTGCCCACGGTTGCTTCAAGATAGAAATGTAAGATATATCTTTCTTGGTCTTGCTTAATGGAATGGCAACGCATTAGAGACTGGCAATCTTGAAGGAAAACGTATCACGGGCTATGTTGAACATTCCTTCTGACAAATTAAGCCCAGTTTGTGATCTACCAGAATCGGTGGCCATATTGAACGCGGTCTATGTCCTCACGAAGGGGACAGGGGGGAGGCAATTGATTGTGCTGAATGCATCATGTTTCCGTTTCAGCTTTGTCTTTATTATCCATTTGTCTGTTATTTGTTAATCTTTTCTTTTTATAGTGCATAGAGCCACCTTTTCCCCTCTCGGTGATATTTGCGGAGTCTCGTTTCATGTCTTGATTAATCCCCCTACCAAACAAACTTGGTGCCATTCCGATGGCTTTAAATTGTGTTAGTTTAATTACAAATGCCCTATATTTAAAAAGTACAAGACTCATGTTTTATAAGTGAAAGTTCCTCTGCAAAGAAAAGAAGACTTCCAGATTGAGCAAAGTAAATGGTTAGCAAGGTGCCATTCCGATTGAAATCTGAGTGTTCTTGGACACATTTTATTTTTTAACATAAAAAAACCATGTGAGCATTGCATTGTAATCCTTAGAAAATGACGTTTATTATAAAACGAATAAGTGGTAATTATTTGAGTCGTTTCAAAGTTTGGCCATGATAACGAAATTCCGGAGATAAATCTTGTATCCGGTAAAGAAATGTTGTCTTGATTCTTCTAGCTCCATTCACTCTATGGAGAGATGTAGCACGATTGTTATTTTTATAAAACCTGTTAGTATATAAATGGAAGCTTGTGGTAAAATTATAATATCCAAGTATTCTTTCAGAATAAAATTAAGACTTAAAAATATATATAACTTACTCTTCTACAAGTTTCTCAGATTATATTTTACTCGCCGTAATTGGCACTTGGGCAGTTTTGGGGAAAAGAGCGGCCGCCTGTCTGTTATGGGTTGTGAAGGGTGCCACCAAAGGGCCCATTAATCACACGTCAGCTGCTGAGAATTGTGCGGCTCCCAATATTGCAGTAGACTGGAATTGATAGCGAATTTGTTGCAGCGCCCGTTATTCTTATTCTGAAAGGTTCGTCATCAATTATTAAACGTCCCAGGTTATTACATTCTTGTGGCGCCTGAGCAGTGTGTTTGGACAATAAAATTCGATAAAATTGTAAAACTCATAGCTCTGATATATATTAATCCAATATATAGTGATTTATTAAATTCATAAGATGGTACAAACTGCTAAATATTTTTTGATTCAAAGAATTGAGTTCACAGAATGAGTACAGAAATTGGTTAATTTTCCAAAGCACTAGCCTTGGAGTTTACGGTGAACGGCCTTCTGTTTTCAGCATTGCACATACAGTCATCTGATTCCATACTGTAGACATGGCTTCAGTAATATATAGGATGCACGAGGATTGTTCACAAAATAATCCCTGCATAGATCATTAAATTTTGTATCCGGGACTCATTATGGAATTCATGGCAGTTATTTTTTCCATCAAATATGCGACAACATTGCAGTCTCAGAATGCATTTATGATAGAATCAACAATTTCTTTATGATGTTTTACTTTTATTTTCCAGAAAACATTTGAAAGCCGGATGATTTGTCTCTGCCTGTCACTACTAAATTGTATGGTTCAGGGGAAGAACATTACGAAAGACATTGAAAGCTTGTATAATAAGCAATCATAGCTTAATAGCTTAAGGATTGTTAATAAAAAAATATATGGTACAATGAAAATAGTCTCCAAAGATTGTCCACGGTATGCTACCAGAGATGAGAAAGGTGATGAATAGCATTGGTTGTATGTAAGTCATTAATGTGCTGAAAGGTTTGATTGCAGCATACCGACTCTTTGATTACATAGTAGCGTGCCAGAGATGGATTGCTCCATCTTCATCCATTCTTGCCTAAGACCTATCTATGAAATCAGTTGCACATCGAACGGGCTTTCAAACGTGTACTGGAAATGCAGTGTTTTCGTATAGCCATATTGTAACAACAAAAAATTGTTTCCTAATTTTCTCCGAGCAATATAGACCCAATGGATTCCACGAGAGAAAAAATGGTTTCCATGAACTCCATAATGATCCTTGTATAAAGAAATTATAACACGGAACTTGTATTACTCCTGAATTAAAGCTTCATGTTGTCATTGATCAGAAGCCTTAAATATTTCCTGAAATCTTACAAGAACTACGAAGTAGGATCCCCCCCCCCCCCTCAAATTATCTTCCCAAGTGGTTTATTTCCCTGCAAAGCATTTTCCAGTATCAAATGGCCGAAAAGTTTTGCATTTTTTAAAAAATTGAATTTTTATAGAGTATAATAGATCCAGTTTTTCGAAGTAATTCCTTAATAGATCCATTGGTACCTAATCACTCTAGAGCTTACATTCGGAGCTTTAGAAGAAGGGCTTAAATTAAAATTAAACTTTCAACGTTCTTCAAGGTATCTCGAAATGACGGCAAATATTAGTCAATCGAATATATCAAAAATTTAACGCCACCAAACTTCTTGACCTTTTATAATAATGTAATAGCCCGGGTAAGGCCAAAATATAAACGAATATTAAGACCGATTATCCCAGAAACTATCCCCAACAGGCAAGCCCGTTAAAAATGTCTTTATTATGTGGTACGTTGTCATTATTAAAGGAAGGATCAGTAGTAGCAATTTCAGTCTATAAAGCAAGCAGTATGTCTCACGTTAAACATCTTGAAGATAGTAGTCTGATGCGTGAAAGTAGATCCGAAGCATTAATATCACCGTTCAAAAGTTTTTTAAATAGTGAATGAAACTGTATAAAATAAAAAAAAGAATAATAAAAACTAGTGAAGGAAGTTTTGTCCAATCACAGTTTTGTTTGATTGCCTTTTTGCTTCTGGAGTGTAGTGATGAAGCCAGATCTCATCCATGAAGTTCTTGAAATTCTTTCAATTACTCTTAAGCACTTCCAAACCATCGGCTGAAATTTTGGCTTGAGGGATTTTTGTTCTGGATTCAGTAAATCTAAATCGGGATGCAAAATATGAACTGTTCGTTTAAAAGAAGTCCTCATGGATTACATCAATTTCACGCACTTTTATTCGGCGATCTGCCAAAGTCATATCATGGATTTTCATAATTTCTGGTGCGGTAGCCATTCTTGGATATCCTGAACGAGGTTCATCGCTAATGTGCGTACTTCTGAATTCCGGAACTCAAAAATCACGATGGAAAATGAAGTATTGTATTGAATCTTCAAAAACAGTATCCTGGATTTAATTACCGTTGCCGTGGTTCCTTCCAAATGAAAAAAAAATGATGGCCATAATTGAGAACACACTTGAATCCTTGTTAAAACCAGACTATTTGACTGATCGGTTTCATTTTGGCAGTCAATTCATATGAAGGTGTTGCCATGACAATGACTTGATAATAACTGGAACGACTTGCCATCTAGCGCATTCCGGAAACATTTCAATCCATCCTCGTGTTTTGTTAAGATCTAGTGACTGATCCTTTATGACCGGTTCTTCACTATATACAGGGTGAGGCAAAAAGATGTTAACATTAAATGGGTGTTTTAATCACTTTAAATTACAAGGCAGGGTTTTGGTTACAGGATTTCAATTTGGCACCAATCCCTCTCAATGCACTTATAGAGTCTGTCCATTGTTGTTTGTAAGGCTCTGTGTTTGTTTAAAAAAAATTAGGAAAAATAAAAAAAAATTTGGTCTCCCATATACGTAGTGTTAACATCTTTTTGCCTCACTCTGTACAAGTAAACCCATTATTCAGGAATTAGTCATTATTGTACAAATTATTGTACTGTTTTATTGAATTCATTTGCAAAATGATCCCTATTTCACTGACACTGCTATCATAACACAGAGGTAATTTGTTCGGATTTGATCCATTATGACTTGAAAATTGATAACTGGAAGACGTATTTCCAAAATTGATTTTATTTCTTAACTATTAAGCATTTTCCCACACAAATCATGAAGAACTACAATCTGATTTTAAAAATTTTTTTATGTATTTTTATTTATTTTTTAAGGGATGATTAAATGAAACGTAGAATCCCGTAAAGTGTGGTTACTTTGTGACACTGTCATTTTTTTCCTCGTACTGTACATGTATGTCCAGAGAAGCAAAACATGGCGCCAGTAGCTTGCCCGACGTTCAGTGCCATCTAGTGGCTACCTTCCACGATTGTGGAGTGAGATTTGAAATTGAAAACAATAAACGTATGTCATAAAGTAACCCCAGTTTACGGTATTAGGAAATCTGTTTAACGACTGTGCACAAAAAGTGTACCTCTATTTATTTCCTCTTGTCGAATGGTATAAAGTGTCGTGAGAAAGAGCGCGTTAGAGACACTCTAATCGGGATCTGGCTTATGTAAGACATGACTGACAAGGGAACTATTCGAACATGTATGTCAGGGTTTCACACCAGAGTGAAATATTTTACTCACCTAAAGCTATTATTCCTTGCATTACTAAGAAATCGCAAGATTTCGTTTCTTTCAAAACAAACCGCGAAAACGAAAAAAATTTGAATGGACATAGCCATACAAACATTCCATTGTTACACCATAGTTAAAACGGTGTGTATTAATGCGCTTGACAGAAGTTCTTTCTTCCATCACTCAACAATACGCGCCAATCCACTTCACACTAAAGCAATGGAATTACTTCTTATGAAGGAGCAGCAGACGACAATTGAATAGACTTTGAACTTTCTAAACAAACTTATTTTTTAAAAATAGATTATTAAAATTAGCTAATTGCCATCCAGTAAAAAAAAATCTGTATAGTAATTAATAACCATTTCCTTAATTTCTTATTTATTTTATTAATTAATTCGATAATCTTGGTAAATTTTTCGGGGCTGACGTCATGTATTCGTGAGTGAAACGAGGGCAAGCAACGATATGAAATGAGGGCAAGGCTTTCAAGTGATCTAATGGGGCCAGTAGCCGAGAATACGACTATGAGTTATTGAGGGGGTATGCATCGCGGTGCTTTATAATTTTAAATAAAATAAATATTCATGGATGGTTACTTCATCTTATAAATTATTTCGAGACGAATTATTTTGCAGAAAAATTTAAGTTTTGTGCTTAATACCACTGCTCTAACTGCAATTCTCTGGCGACTGCCATAAAAAATATCTTGCTTCCGCCTGTCCGCCATGTTTTTTTTCCTCCTCACTTCCGCTACCGCCAACGCCCTCGCTTCCAAGGTTTGCTTGCGCGCAAACAAAGCGTTACCTGTATAGGTTTGGATAGTTTCCTTGTGAGAATAGTCATATTTAAAAAATGCACATTAATTAGTTAACAACTATGAATTGAAACAAATTTATTTCTTGAATTACTAGATCATTCCCATTTATAATCGTTCCACACCTAAATAGCATAATTCTTGGGAAAATTATGAGCCCTCTCATTTAATTTAGCAAACATCTATTAAGCTTATGTATTTGACTTTAACAATAATTTCAATATTGTTTTAGGTATTGTCGTCAATTCAAAGTAAATAATCAGCGAATTGTTGTTGAGCCACAAAAAGTTTTTTTAATGATATTATGTTGAAAATTCTCCTAATAACTTGTTTACTAATGTCGTGTGTGCAATTCATCAGTTGCCCTAACATCACGGAACCATTTTCGTCACAGAATTATTCACGTCACGCATGGGACATAGTTTGAAGTGTCTCTATTCGCGGAAACGGAATAAACCGGTTCGATATTAGGGCTCACTCCGTCCACGGATGTTGTGAATGCGAATATGGCCTTTACGATGACTGGCATGAGTACCGAAAAAACTGCGAGGTGTGGAACGATATCTTGTAGCACTAGCGAAATTGCATACTGTCATCGAAAATCGGCTTGAGTTTTTCCGCAGTAGAGTGATTCTTGCACGCGATCAGACGAATCACTCTTCAACTAGTTGGCCAAAAGCAACCGCGCCTATGCTGATGCACGAGAAATCCAGATTATGTTATTACACACGCTGTAGTGAATCAAATTCCGTTTGCGCTGAATATCTTCTCCGATGAATCTTAAATAATAGTATGAGAAAGATATCCAGCAGATTGCAGAAGACAGTGGAACGCGTCGTCAATCTGGTGGTGATATCTTTTGATTGCGCTTCAACTTTTAGAGCGAATTGAAATCAATTGGTTAAAACTACGTTTCATTTGATCATCCCTTATACAGTGTGAATACAAAAGTCTGAACCCCCGTTTTATTTTTGAACCGAAGCAGATATGTCAATTTTGATGAATCAAATGAATAGGAAGTTGTGGGTTGCCTATCCCATGGTGCACTTTTCATCAACCCAAATATGCAAATTAGGACACCGTAAGGAATAGAGAAAAAAACCCAATTGCAAACTTGTTCAGCATAAAAAAACAAACAAAACAAAAAAAAATCATCCAGATCGGATCAACCAATCACCCACAATCACGTGGTGAACTGTTTGTAGCACTGCATAAGTAAAACTGAATGTTGATATTTCCACCATGTAAAGCATGCAAATCAAAAAATTAACATAAATTACCATACTCACATTCACTTTCATGCGGAAAAGCAAATAAAAGGCATGTTTCAGCACACAGAAGACAGAACAATTCCAGGATGGCAAGCTACACTGTTCCGGAAATGGTCAACATCATCTGCTTTGGAGAGGCAAGGAGAAACCTACATGGTGCAGTTAGGTTGTATCGAGACAGATACCCTAACGAATGCCATCCATCTCGTCAAACAATGCGTCACATTATTCAAAGATTCGAGGCTACAGGGAATGTTAATGCAAAACGAGGCGACCAAGGGCACAAGGCGACGAGGATACAACAACACTAGTTCTGACTGCAGTTGCTGCAAATCCCCACACAAGCAGCAGAGCTATTGCGGCAGATGTTGGGTGCCATCAGAGAACTGTTCTCAACATTCTACACGCACATCATTTTCACCCATACCATATTCATTGTCACCAGGAGTTACTGCCATTGGATTATGTTGCTAGGGCCGCCTTCTGCAATTGGTTATTTACCTGCCTGGATGAACAATCCAAACTTCATTCATGGGGTGTTGTGGACAGATGAAGCCCAGCTCACCAGGGATGGAGTTATCAACAGGCACAACCATCATCATTGGGCAGACGAAAACCCACGATGTCTGCGAGAAGCAACTCATCAAGTGAACTGGAGAATCAATGTGTGGTGTGGATTGTACAATGACACTGTGGTTGGACCGTATTTTTACGATGGAACACTGACTGCAGAACGCTACCGGGCTGAAATTCTCAACGTGGTAGTCACAGACTTCATTGACAATTTGCCATTGGCCTCGTATCAGCGCACGTGGTTTCAGCATGATGGAGCTCCTCCACATTACGGGTTGGTCGTTCGCGAGCGTCTAAGTGAGATGTTTGGACAACAATGGATTGGCTGAGGAGGACCAGTTCGTTGGCCACCCCGCTCTCCTGATTTTACACCACTTGACTTTTTCTTGTGGGGATACCTGAAGGACAAGGTTTATGCTACGCAGCCCGCCTCACTGGAGGATCTGGTTCAACGAATCCAGGAAGCGTGACGAGGAGTGACACCAGCCATGCTTGCTGATGTTTTGGCGTCAGTTGGGTTCCGTGCCCAATTGTGTTATGGTGTCCACGGTCGTCACATCGAGCATTTTGTTGATTAACTTTTTTTTAAACTGTTTGAAGTAACTTGTTTATGCAGTGTGACTGTTTGTAAGCTACAAACAGTTCACCACGTGATTGTGGGTGATTGGTTGGTCCGATTTGATTGATTTTTTTTGTTTTGTTTGTTTTTTTATGCTGAACAAGTTTGCAACTGGGTTTTTTTCTCTATCCCTTACGGTTTTTGAGATAAATTTTGAATGTGTCCTAGTTTGCATATTTGGGATGATGAAAAGTGCACCATGGGATAGGCCACTCACAGCTTCCTATTCGTTGGATTCATCAAAATTGACATATCTGCTTCGGTTCAAAAAATAAAAGGGGGGTTCAGACTTTTGTATTCACACTGTATATTGAGAATTAAAATATTTTTGAAAAAGATTTTTGGAGGGGAGAGAGAAATGATTGAAAAGTTTTTATTTTATAAGAAAGCGTTTAACATTATTTTAGGAAAGCAAATAGCAATTTTCAGACAAGAATGATGACTTCCACTGCAGTCATATACTTAAATGGAAAGCTGGAATATTCGATATAAAGAAATGAATGTTAACAGGTTATTTGTGAAGAGGGTTATTATATTCCGAGATAATTTGCACTCACCTTAAATCATGCTTAAACTTAATAATCTTAAGAATAAACTTACTGCCCCTCTTTAATTGACCTTGTCTTCTAATGGAATGAGCGCAACCATATCATTTTGGCCTATAAAATTTTCTAGATGGAGGTTTCCATTTGTTGAATGTACTTTTTTCGTCGAAAATGCCCTTTCGTGTCCTTCAGCTGTTGCTTTAGATTCTTTTGCTGTAATGACCTTATTCATGTTTCCTTTTGCATTATCAGCCAACCTTTTGAAATTGTCAGTCCTCTTTAAAAATCGGCGAATTCTGCTTGAAGACATGGTAGCAAAAGTCGTTAAATTGTTTACTCATGAGAAGGCGGGTCCTCGCAATTTTTTCCTGGCATCATTCTCAAAATTCACGTCTTCGATCGGAAATTGGAAGTGACAGCCAAAAGTCTAAAATTTGCCTTTAAGGACGAAAGAAAAAAAAACTGGTTAAAGAATTTAAATCCTTTAGAGACCTTCAGTGAATCAATAAATTGGGAGTGTTATATTGCAGTGACACTGAGCGAGTCAAAGTTCCTCTATATACGGTCAGAGTGTTCTGCAAATTAGCTCTTAAGCTTGGAAGAGAAGAAGTACTTTAAGTAGGGAAGAAACTTTAAGAGAATAGTTTCATTTCCCAAATTAAGATTAAGACAAAGTCAGACTTCATTTACTTTTTCATGTTATCTTCTTCTTCTTCTTGTTTAACCTTGGAAGTTTTCATGTAAACATGATAGATCAAACCGCAGAATTTAATCTGACTGCTCTATAGAGGATGAGAGATGCCAGGTAGAATGTGCTTTAATCTGTCTCTTGAGCTTATTATTTCTACTGTGTAAATATTTTGATAGAAAACTTAAAATGACAGGAAATTAATTATGTTAACACATTTTACTTTCGTTTATCTTGTCAGTGATTCGTTTAACGTTTCAGTAACTTTCTATAGCTGATTTTTAAATTAATATCATCGTTATAATTAATTAAAAACAATTTAATTTTCAATGAAAAATAAACCCGGAGAAAAGTGAAAATAAGAGACCTTCTTTTACTGTATGCTCTTTTATTAGCACATAAGATTTTGTTTTAATGCAGAAACGGATGCCGATCAATAATAATATTTCACTTGCTGCATTGCTACAAACGGCTGTTTGCGATGACGCGAGTTTTTTTAATCGATTAATACATTGGAATTCTTGTTGACTTTTGACAATATGTCGGATTAAGATTTTGATGAAAAGGAAAATATTAAATTCCATTGCGTAAAGATTGAATTCCACATTAAGTTTTAAATCGTGACCGTGTTGAGGGCTACGTGAGAAGATAAACATAATGCAAGATTGATTAATTCGAGTCTTCTATTAGCAAACTTGCAAGCTGCGTTTTTAAATTGATTATCTCGACTCTCATCAAGCATAAAACTCACGAGAACTACATTATAGATGTCCCCGACAAATGAGAATAATAAAAGAAAGGTTTTTATTTGTATTAATAACTTGAAACATGAGCTATAAAAATTACGTAATATTAAAGTTCTCTTCCTGATTAGGGTTTTATGTTTAAAGGGAGTGTACAGGGATCATTTATGGCTTAAAATCGCGTTTCAAAGTCGCTTTTTTATATACATGAGTATTAAAAAAAATCTCATTTATTACCTTGCAAGCGCTAATGATGGCTATTGCAGGTAGACAAGTATATTGAAGAACTGTCACTGCTTTTATTATTATTATTATTTATTTATTTATTTAATTTTGATTTCTAAATTAAATTTTTATGGTATGTCATTCAACTTCAGAGTTTTTTTATTATATTTTTATTAGACAATATTTTATGAAATTTACTAATATTATTTCTTATACTCTTTTTTCTTACTCAGCACTCTTTCTGTCCAGGAAAAGGTATTCCCCAAGGCTCAGTACTTGGCCCGTTTCTTTTTAATCTTTAACATTAATGATTTACCCGCAAATGTCAGCCATTATACTATAGTTAAATCTCTTTTATACGCTGATTATATAAAAATTTTCACACGTATTAACAGGTGACTTTGAAGAGCTTCAAACTGCAATCAATTTGATTTTTGATTGGGTCTCAGCAAACAATTTTTATGTTAGCTCTGAGAAAATTGTGATTGTTTCTTTTACTGGAAAAAAAAAATTTATTTTTAATTATCTTAATGGTGACATTTTACCCCGGACTTATTTTCATTTGGATCTCGGAGTTATTTTTGATATTAAGTTACTGTTTTGGGAAACCTATAGTGATGATTACCAAAAGTTGTGGTGTTTCAGCTGTGTGGATTTCTGCTTTTGTGTCGTTTGCTTTTTTGTTGTGTGGTTTGGAGTGGTTGTTCTTCATGTCATTTTGAGAAATCGGAACGAGTCCAACGACGTTTTGTATATCGACTTTCTCGTGATCAATTTAATATTGAATATTCGTATACTGAAGAGTGTCGGAAGTTGGGCCTGTCGGATATTAACTTAATATGCATTAAATGGTTATCTAAGCTGTTATGCAGCCTTGTGAATTCTCTATTCCTTATTGGTCAGGTTTCTTTTTGGTACCAACATGTCGTAGTCGGAATAATATAATTTATTCTATATTTTTGTTTTAGGGACTCTTCCCCTATCCAATATTTATGTTGGTTATACCAAACTTTTTTTTGGGGGGGGGGGGGATTGGACCTTTGTAATCCCGCTGGGTTGAATATTTAAGATTTATGTTTTGTGATTTTTGTTTATTTGGTCGGCCTGCCCCTTTGTTGGAGTTTTTTTCTCCGTTGGGCATGCCGGGGCTTTTATCCGAATTTAATAAATAAATAAATAAATAAATAAATAAATAAATTATTATTATTATTATTATTGTTGTTTTGTCGTTGTTGTTTTTATTTTAATATATTATTATATTATACAATTTTATACATTATTCTCTAAATTTATGAAAGATCCCCCTAGACAGGCCCCCAGGCCTTTTGGGTACTTTTCTGTTCCTAAATGTTCTTCGTTTTTACGATTAACGTTTAAAATTTATTTAATTTATTTTAATTAATAAGTTTTTCGTGTAATATTCATTTTTTGTTTTTACGTATTTGTTATTATTATTATTACAATCATTGCTACTTTTACTAATTTATTTGTAATTTGTAAATATATAAATAAATAAATTTTTTTTTATATTAAAGTATAAGTTTTGTTACTATTTTTAAAATAATTTTCAACCCAAACGCACTAACAGAGCATGTGTTTTTTTATTATTTCTCTTTCAGGATATTTAAAAATTGCTTAGAAATTTTTTGAGATGAATTGAAGTAGCGCTGTGTTTGTTTGACGTCGAGCCATGCTCAGAGCATTTACCTTCGAAGACCGATGTCGTTGGACGGCTTCTCATTGGTGGACTCTTCACTAAGGCCAAAGTAACGTATGGACGACGACTCCGTGTGATAAAGTTATGTGCGCTGTATCCAAGGGCTCCGTCGCCACCGCCGCCGAGAATCGTTTCCTTCTATCGCTTGAAACGGCGAGCGAAAAGAGGAAAAAAGTCGAAAGAAGAATAAAAATTATGTAATAGACCGAGGAGGGCAGAGATTGGATTCTTTTTTTTCCTCTTCGGAAAGGCCGTCAATTGAGAGGAGTGGGTTTTCCCGATGAGAGGTGTTCAAGGTGACAGTGTCAAGAGAGGAGTGAAGCCGGAACCGGAGAACAGGACCTGCTCGCGAGAGACGTTGTCCGAAAGGCCGTTGGCCCCACTAGTCCCGGACGAATTGGCCGTATGGGCAGAATGGCAGTGCGACATCGACCCCGTGCAGTACCACGAGAGCGCCATGGGCGGAGAACGACGGTCCAGGGACAACGGCGACGCCTGCAGGTCCCCGTATGGAAGAAAGGAACCCGGCTGGGAGAGTCGACGGAGTCTGTGCTCTTTGGGGCGCAGGAGCTACGAGAACGTCCTGCCACGGGTGCACTGCCACAAACCTGCCAAAATGAACCAGTCGAAATCGGAACTGGCACCCAACATCCTCGTCAAACCTTATCCGGAGACAAAGAGCAACAAGAACGCCATCAACGAATCGAATGCTCGCTGTAGATCGAAACAGTTCGATCTGTTTTGCGTCGAGGGAGGCGATAACGCAAAACAAAAGTTAGCCGTGGTTCGTCCTCGCACGCGTGCCAACGAAGAGACCCCACCCACTTCGTGCAAGTGGCGCAGCGAAGAGGCCTTGCCCCGACCCCGACGGAAGAACGTGTCCGAGTCGAACTCCCCCGAAGGTAATTGCTCCAACGACTCTCCGAACACGAGGTGGCGCAGCGAAGACATTCTCCAGTCGAGAACCAAGAGGACGCCCCCGTCCCAGAAGGACATCATTGCCGAACTCTCTGATGGAGACCAGACCATTTCGCTTCGCCTCGTGGAAGCGGAGCCCTTCAGTGAAGCTAGCACCGTTCCAATCGGCCAGTGCGAAAGCCCCTCGCCCAGTGCAGGTGACGACACGGTCATAGAGGCCGACGGAGGAGGAGGAGGTTGTGGAGGAGGAGGAGGAGGACGAGGAGGAGATCGCACCGACGCAGGGGAACGATTTGAGGGCGCTGCCAAAAAGCAACAGCATTTCCTCCACGCCAACACGTGCGCGTTCACGGCTGCAGCCAAGGACTCCCAAGTGGCCAACGGCAAGAAAATGATCGGACAGGACTACTTATCGCCCACGTGGAGCGTCCGACCGATGCTGGACAAAAGCGACACTCCCCTTTTACCGCAAGATTCTGTGGAAGTCGAGGTAAGATTATAAGCGACTATGTTTAGTAAGAGAATGTTTTAAATTTATCCAATCCTATGCACGCAATTCCTTTCCTTTGCATCTAATTTTTGCTTATGATTATTGCGGTCTCGTAAAAGGTTTATAGGAAACAATCTGATCTGCTCTAGTATTCAGTCTGTGATTGACAGCTAGGTAGCCGAATATGAGTTTTTCAAATTTCTTGATGAAAAAAAGCCAGTATCAGTATCAATTTTCTTCTTCAAATATCAAAATTTTTTCACTTCAAAATATCATGATGATGCTCGATGAACTCCAGGTATGTGAAATCAAAATTTTGTCGATAACACAGGCCAACAAAAAATAACTTTTTAAAAACTTTTAATGTTAAGAGCTGATTCCTATGCTTTTTTTTCTGCTGAATCCTCAGTTTTTTTCCTATCACCCACAGATTTCTTGTTTTTCTATGAAACATTTAAAATCATTCAGGTTTTGGGGCCTGGTAAATTTCCTGGTGGCCCAAAAATATGGATACTTTAACAATGCAGTCTCTAGGTGCATAACTTGGAAACATTACGTGATAGAAAAATTCTAAAAGCACATTCGGATTCAGCACACTAAAAGCCACAAGAATAAGGCGAATTCATTCAAACAATTTTTTCATAGTAATAAAGAACTATGAATTACAAATTACACTAGTTTACAAGTTTGTTCCCCCAGTGACGAAAATGGTTATTTTAGGGATTTTTTTGGACCGCTAAATTCAAATTTATTATCAAAAATATACAGTGTGTTTAATAAACATATGGCAAAATTTCAAACAGTGATTCTTTGAGTTATTTTAACAATCTTTTGTCCTTTGATGATCTTCGGAATGCCGCTTTGTTTCGAAGATACAGTGCGATGAAGGTTTTTCGACAAAAACAATCTTTTATTATCTAATATTACATGTAAAGTTTCTGAATCTACAATAACTTCTGAAACTGACTACCACCAGCTAGGATGCATGAATCCAATTTTCTCCTCATTGACTGTCGAACTCTTTCAAAAATATCAGGGTTGTTTCTTTTTTAATAACATTCATCAACTATCTGATTTCTCAAATCTTCTACATTTTCCACTAGTATAGTGGAAATCCACGGGTAAACTGATAGTGTTTTCAATATTTTCACTAACCTAGTATGAGTGCAAAAGACAGCCGTTTTTAATAATCAGAATGTTGTTAAAAGATATCAGTATTTGTTTTTCTTGAAAAACATTTATCGCCTTGTATCTTCGAAACAAAGCGGTATTCCGAAAATCACCAAAGGACAAAATATTCTTAAAATAACCCAAAAAATCACCCCCTTGAATTTTTGCCAAATGTTTAGTAAACACCGCGTATATTTTACAGGCAAAAAATATTAAAAATGTTCCGCTTTACACGTTTGTATAAATTTGAGTCAGTTTCTCGTCATCCCAAAAGCCCTAGTATCGCTGCTCAAGCTGCTTTAAGTCCTGATGAAAACGTTCACCTTGTTCATCATTCATGCTTCCTAGATTCCCGGACCGGGGGTCCGGAAACATGATGTCAATCCAGAAAGTGGATTTTTAAAGACATATTAACATCCATTTTGTGGTAATAGACCAAAAGTTTGAAAAAATCTATCTATAGTTTTCATTTTTTTTTATTTCTCAAGAATTCTTTTGCCACCAGAATAAAAGATATCCATGCAGTTTTTTCATCCTCAGATTAAAAGTTTTCAAATTTGTTATCCTTTAAAATTTTTCCTCCTTGTTGGTCAAGTTCTATTACAAAGTTTTTCCGGAGATGTAAAATTATGTGTTTTGGTGGAACGAAGGGATTGCACTTCACAATCATTTTTTTCACAATCATTTTTCCAATTTATTTCTAACCGGCCACACCTTTTTAACGTAATGGTGTTCTCTAGCTCTGTTATCCCATAAGCATAAAAAAACAAGAATACTTTGCAAACCCAGTAAAAAAAAACAAAAAACAATTACTTTAAGGTCTCCACAAACCTTTCAATTGTGTAACTCCCGTTGCATGAGCAGATTAATTATAATGCAAAGTTGCTAAAAACATTTTTGTCATTTTACAAATAACAGACGTGATAAAAAATTTGTCTATACAGGGTGATTCAGAAAGGTAGGTCAAGAATGAAATACCATGTACAGTTTGTAGCGGGGAACAATATTTTTCCTATAAATATGGAAATGCATCATTACAGAGATAATACAACTTGTACGAGGTAGGAATGGATGTGCGTTACCCGGACGGCAATGGTAGGGTCCATGTAAATTAGGATCTAAACATGTAAATTGTTCGTGTTCTCTCCTTTAAAAGAGAGGAAACGAAACATGTAACTCCACTGTCGTACAATTGATCGCTTGACAGGGTGTGCCAGACCGTGATCACCCACATCGTCGGGCGTTTCAAACACTAGATCAACGACTTCGAGACACAGGTTGCCTAAGAGGTCTATCAAACACCTACTGTAATGTCATTCCTACCTCGTACAAGTTGCATTATCTCTGTAAGGATGCATTTCCAGACCCATGTTTATAGGAAAAATTTTGTTCCCCGCTACAAACTGACAAACTGTACATGGTCTTTCATTCTTGACCTATCTTTCTGAATCACCCTGTATATTTGTCATCGGTAGACATACGAAAGTCCCAAAAAATATAAAAAGTTTTTCTGGGGAAGACAAAATTTGTAAACTAGTGTAACGAAAGTCTATTCTTTTATGCATATGGTTCATGAAATTTCGTCTTGAATTGGCTGAGCTTTACGATATACAATATGTATATACTTACCTATGACTTTTAGTATTACTAAAATCTATCATTTAATTTATTAAATACTTACCACCCACACATAAAAAAATTGGAGCAAGAGACTTCGAGTGGATGTAAACACCAAAAAAAAAAATTATTAAAAATTAAAAACCGAATAATTTTGAAAAAATGCACACATGGAGCTGCAGTCAACTGTCTCAGCTTAATAAAAATAATCATTTTTAATAAATAAAGAACGATGCTATTAATCATCGAAGTTGTTTTATATACCACGAAAAATTTAGAGCAACACGTCACCCACTATAAAAAAGTTGGGGCAGTCGGTTGTTTTAGAAATTAGAAATTAGCTCATAATGTAATAAATTCCAGGCTTCTTATTAATAAAATCGATTTCACTATTATATGAACAGGGGTATGGGGTAGCGTCATGATTTGCAGTTATTATTGTTAGTTGAAGCTTAGAACTTGTCAGTAGCAAACGTTTTTTTCTTATCATCATGGACGTGGAAAACCCAATACTGCTGAAATCAGGAGGGATATATTAAAGAAGCACAAAGAGCATAAGTCCGAACGACCAATCAACAAGATAACGCTCCTCTTCATACAGCGAAAAACAACCTGGGAATGGTTTTTGCAGAATGCAGTATGTGTCATGGATTGGTAACACATTCACTTTCGCCAGACATTAATCCGATGGAAAATTTGCAAATAAGTGACCATCATTACACATTATAAGAAAAACGGGATTGCAGAACCTGGGCATTCAAGAAAAACAACTGAAAGCAATCGTCGAAATCTCCGTACACGGTAATATAGAAACTCTGTTATAAGAGTATCGTTAAAGGAGAGTTGTCCGCAATTTTTGCTCCGCCTTATATGGGAACTGCATTGTGAGAATACCGCATTATAGGAGGGTTGACTGTATGAGGAACAGTGTTTTTTTGTTTTTTTTAAATTTCTAATGTTTTTCTATAAATTTAAAGTTACGACCAATAAACATAAGAAACGCTTATACCCAACAATTTTAATGCTTTCTTTCTTCTGCGTAAAATAGGAATAAAATCTCGTGTAAATTTCAAAGCTTTTCTATTTATATTAAAAGCTCTGACATTTCCGTTATTATTTGAAAATTGTTTTTCTTTCCGTTCAATTTTTTCCTCTTCCTTCATTTTATTGGCTCTAAGACGGCGTGGAGTTCATTTAGAACCTTGGCCAGGGAGATATACGCAGTACGGCAGAGTCTAGAGAGATTGTTCGCCGGTTTATTTGAAAATATTTCCTTTAATTTGAAGAGATTTGATGGAGAGCCAAGAGTCTATTCCTGTTGCTCCTTCCGGCAAAATCCTTTCGCAGAACCGTAAAAGAGGACGGTTTATGGATAGAAGCGAGGATAAAAACACATTAACAATAGAGCTAATTTTAAAAAGGGAGTGGAGATCCTTGAATTACATGCTCTTTATAACGTTCTTACTCAGTTCTTGAATTCCCTTTATCTCTTTTGAAGCCGTTACTTACCATTGTAATCTCTGTTGCTCCTTCAAGTGACTGTTGCTTAACTCCATCAACACAAAGTCATTCTGTATAATCATTAGGTCATAAACAAATATATATTTATATAAGAGATATAAAAATATACATAGCAATATAAAAGCAAAATTTATAATGATACAAATAGGGAGTTTTTTCATAATTTTTATGACACATTTCAAAAAAAATTTCGAAAGTCGATAACAAAAAGGATAGTGGGCTTCGAGGTATCAAATGAAAGCAACTAAGCAAACCTTTTTTCCATAAATGTTCGTTCTATATTATCATCTTGCGTGACGGTAATCCAGATATCCAAGGGGTAATCAATTTTTGACCATACGCAGTGCAGCATGTTAATGATTACGGTTGCAGTGCCATTGGTGAGACGATTTACAGTTCATTAAGGTCAGCAGGAAATAGGGGAACAAACACAATGTCCTTCACATCCCCTAAAAAAAGAAAATCGCATAGAATCACATCTGGTGATCTTGGAGGTACTGAGAGCCTTCGCCATGATATCTTTGATATGCTGTTTTGCAACTGCGCATCCTTTCCAAACTGATATCTAAGTCTTCGCTACACAGCAGCAGTAACAACATCATACTCCAATCCTTCTGGAAAGGTAGGCCACACATCCCTTTCTTGACATGCAAAACTTGCTTCATCCACTGTCATTCGTTTCTTCACACAGATTCGCTTTTTATTCAAACTATGAAACTAATACGCCTTCAGTTATTCCTCTACTTGATCCTGCCGCAGTTTCTTTGAACGCTCTTTCCCACATTTCCCATTCACGCGAAGAGCATACAATTTTTATCTCACCATCTTGAAATCTCACCATCAAGACCACCAAGATCTTCTCTTTCAACCATGCTTCTCAAATACACAAAACCATTCATTGCTTCAGACAAGTTCTATTTACTTGTATCTTGCAAATTTCTACTTACTTGTCTGATCCCTATCCCCTCTCAATCACAAGCTTTTCCCATTCTTTACTTTTCACCCACATCATTCAAGCAAACGCAGACCAATTTGACTATATGCAGATAATGAACTCCACCACGTTATTTCATTACCCACTTCATACGAAACTAATTCATTGCAGTCTTTTTATGAATCCATACATCACGCATCCTTGTCATTCATCCGACAATGCTTCATTCAATGTGACAGATGCACAGCTGTTTACGTACGTCCTATAGTCCAGCCCCAAGTAATCGCTGATTCACACACGTATTCCTTTAACACAAAACTTGAAGCTTATACCTTTTTAAACTTCGTTTTCACTAGCAAGTGAACTTCTTTATCTCCTCCAACATTTCTCTATCCTTTTACGAGAAGATTAAATCTTACAGATCATGAGATAATGATCCAGTCTCTGCATCTCTTACTATTCTTGTATTCATAATCTTATCATGCAACCTATCATCATGCACAATCAGATCAATCATGATCTTCAGATCTCTTTACTGATGCATAGGCTTGCGTTTAAAGAAAGTGTATTAAACAAACAGATCTTTCTCAGCACAAACCTCCAGAAGACCATTCTCATTCACACGTTTAGTTGGATGACCCAAACTTTCCAAATAAACCTTTCACATTATCTCTCTCCACGCCTTTCCAACCATTCAAACCACCAGCAACAATTACACGCTCATTACTTTGCCATTCATTCAACATAGCATTAATTTTACTCTAGAACCACTGGCTGCACAAATACCATTGAATTCGTTTTCGAGCTCCCAAGACTACAAAATGCCGTCTCATGTTTTGAGACTGCCATTTTGGTTTGGGCCTGCGCTCTAATGGCAGGTGATGGAACAAGAATGCAGCTGTCTAATTGAAATAAACTTTGTTATTTTTTGCATTTCATTTGATATCTCGGAGACCAGTCTACTTTATTCAGTTATCGAATTGCGATTTTTTGGAATTGTCAAGGAATTATGAAAGCTTACGCACGGATTTTCTCTATGTTTCCATTAGTGTTTCTGTTGAGGCTGTAAAAACTATTTAGCTTTAAGAATATTTCTAAGAGAATATATGAGAGCAGAACCAAATCTTCATATATGAGGCTTTGATGTGTTTTAAACGTTTTTGTATATGAATGATATGACAGGAAACTAACTGTTAGATATAATGACCAACATGACAATGCTCCTTGTCACAAAACAAACTGTGTGCAGAAATGGCCTGTGCAGAGTCCCGATATGACCATATTGCCTAATATTTGTGATCGGAAAGAATCGAAGAAAATTCCTGAAGCTCTCTAACGAAATCTGAGAGAGGTGACCGGAGACTTTTGATCACATAGTATACATATTTGAAAAACGTAAAAGTTCATTGTCATAATGAAATAAAAAGTTGAAATTAGTAAAAAGTAATCTTAGATAATTGATTAACCCATTTTAATTCATATGTGCATTCTATAAAAGTGCAGTTACTAAGATAATTGTTTTAGAATTCCCATAGACATTGCGGACATGATGCACATAAGTCCCATAAATTCCTGATGGTTTTTTAATTCTTACGTTTCCCAACATTTTCCAGATGCTACATTGTTTGTGGTCCAGAGAATGCCTAATCAATAATTGATTTTGACTTCAGTGCACTTATTTATCTGTATAATAGTGGAGAAGGCATCTGGCTATTCTCTTGCGCTTTAAGTCATGATCACCCGTAACAGGTGTTCTGTTATAAAACCATTTCTTTTACTTACGCTCTCGTTACTGCCAACCATAAAAATGCTTCACCGAGCTCAAATTTCGGATAGTGATGGTCAAGCTATTCACTCATGCCCTCCAAATTAACATCTGGATAAATATCGGTGACACCTGCGTTCAAACATTACCAGTAAATAATAGCATCTGCGAACATAATAATCCTTGAAACAATTCTTTTTTTTATGTCGTCCTCTTAATGGTTAAATTACAATTACTGTAATATATTTATAATTATTATAATTAAAAGGGAAGTCCAGTCAAATATGAATTGTATCTAAAATTTAGCAATCTTAAAGAGTATCTGAAAGGTATAATTTGTTTCGATAATTATTATAATAGGTGGATAATAATCTCTAAAAATTGGAAATGAAGTAGGCGCTCTTTGGTGCACGCATGGAGAAAAGTAGGTGCGATAATGTGACCCGATGATGCGTTCAACGATAATCGCTAAGCGGTCTGATAACCAATGCGTGCTTTCCCTATAAACGATTTTCACGGCCTATTAAAACGTATCAAAATTTAAACGATGGAGAAAAAAAGTTATCTTTGAACCCGAGTCCGATATTTCCCCACTAATGAAGAAAACGTGAGCAGCGATGATAATATAGATGAAATTTCATCGTATAATTTTTAGCAATATCGGTAATGGCATCAAGGCGCTGCATATATTCCTATGGATTCTGGAAAATCTCTTCTATTACAAGTCTAGCAATCAGTGTTTAGAGTTTGGCACCTTTGAAGTTTTGACCAACAGGGTGGCGCTGAAAACAGTAGATGAGCTGATGAACCATGCTTTTCTCTGTGTGTAAAATTGGCTATTAATTAATGAATTCTGGTCATCAAGGTGACACGATGGGAAGGTAATGTCCCAGATGATAAGCGCTGTCTTTTCAAACCGCCCAACCCTGAGATGCGTGAAAGAAAAATGTCCCACATACATTTAATAACTCAGGTTCTATAATAGTTAGGATGATGAAATTTGGAGGTATAATAGGGTACACCGTTAATCATCAAATTAATGACCGCACAAAACTCGGAAACTAGTCGATGGAATTTAATCAAATTTTAACAGTGTATACAGATATATGTAACCTATAATTCCTCCAAATTTCAGCATCCTAACTATTATAGAACTGAGTTATTGGTTAAATCTATAGGGGAGATTTTTCATTCACGCATTTCAGGGTTGAGCAGTTTGAAAAGAGACCACTTATCCTATGATTTTTTGTAACCTAGACTGAAACTCTGGTCATAGCAATACCCTTTCGTCGTGTCAAACCTCGATGATCAGAATTTATTAAAAATAGCCAATTTTTCACTCAGACACCATAGAAAAGCATAGTTCATCACCTCATCTACTGCTTTCAGCGCCGCCCTGTTGATCATCTTTAAAAATCAAATATAAGATAATAACTGAAGAATCATCTCCAAGATTTCGAAAGACAAATTGAAAAGGGAAGGAAAAATTCCGTAACCCGACAAATTCCCCTTCGATAGACAAATTTTCCTTCCCTTGAAAATTTATCTTTCGAAACCTTGGAGATGCTTCTTCAGTTATTATCTTATATTTGAGTTATTTTCATCAATTTATTTGATGGTTAAAGGGTAAGGACTATTCCTGGCTTTCGAGTCGGGGCCTGCTCTGCCGATTGAGTTGCTGCGTTATGGCTTCAATGAAGTCTATTTGGATATCTTGTAACAGCAAAGCGGTTCATTCCGCGGTAGGCATGGTCCCCGGTTCGAATGCGAGTCGCGGAATTTTTCCTACCCTTTTCAATTTATCTTTAAAGATGCCAAATTTTCATATTCCCCTGACGCTATTTTGCCAGATTTGTAGTAGAAGAGATTTTGATTCTGGTCTGAATAAAGTGCTGCTTCTCTGCTATGTATCCTGCCGCACCTATAAGAAGCGTCACAAATTATCTCATATTTTGCTTCTTTTTAATCCAACTAATAAGTGGATGAAAAATTTGCCATATCGTGAATTAGCAGCGTACTTTAATTATGGCTGGAATTCCCCTTTAATAATTCTATTCTTAATTTATTTATTTATTTATGTTCGGGAAAATTGGGATTAATAATATTTTATGTCTGATACTGGGATTAATATTTTATGTATTTAATTCAGTTATAAAATTGATGTCTAGATTTCTTGTTAATATGTAGACTGATTGTTGCAAGTCATATTTTTTGTTATTGTTGTCGAAATTTTACTTTTTTATGGTCTGCGTGTGATATGGCGAATGCGTTCTTTCCCTCGCGGATAATTTCCTCGACCGCAGGAAGTTATACCGTTTAATTGTTGGCAAATTATAATTTTTTATTTTTGTTTGCTTACAGCTTTTATTCCTTCACTCACCCCTTGCTCCTCTTCCACACTACATGCCTCCTGTGCAGCATGGCCGCTGATCAACCTCCCTGCCAGTGGAATATGTATATATATTTTGTTATGAAACCTCCTGCTAGCTCATCCTCCTTCTGAAGAAATATTGCTGTTTCTTTATGGCATCCTTGTTTTCATGCCTTGTTCAGATTGATTCTTTGACATCTTCCTCGATTAGTTCCTAGCTTGATATTGCTATGAAAGCCTTTTTTTGATTAATGCAATACAGCAAGATGTTCTATTTTACGAATCAAAGTCTGAGTAAGTTTTCTTTTTTTCTTCAGCAGGAGTGATGACCGAGATGTTTTTGTCCCACTGAGCAAGTTGAACGCGCTATGATTTTTTGCACAAGGTTCATTTTTGTCCCTTAATTTATTCTTTACCTTCTCTTAACTTGGAATTTTTTTGTAAAATTGATTGTTTCTTTTACCTGCCTTTTGCTGCCACAAAAATTTGTATGTCTGTTATTTGACAATTAATGCAATGTCACATGAACCAAACCACGTTCAATTTTTAATTAATCCTCTGAACAAATTTATTTATTTATTTATTTATTTATTTATTTATTTATTAAGGAAGGGAAAGGAGAAATATGGGGAGTACAAAAGATATTCTATACACAAATCGAATTCGAGCACTTGGTATATTCCAGAAACATATTACTACATTTAAATAGAGTTGTGAACTTCTACAAATATAATTTATATTTAAACTGTGGATAATAAATATAAAATACACTGACTAATCAATGTAAATGGAACACCCCATCTCGAAACAGTGTTTTGGCCCATTACGTGAGATTCAAATAAAGCAGAGTAAATAAGTAATGGAAATGATGTGGTAAGCTTTAGCTTGTACCAACAATAGCACAGCAGAATATCAAGTGATTTCAGTGATTTCCAATGAAGAATGATTGTGGGTGCTCGAAGGATTAGATTAAGCATTCCTAAACGATATGCTGCAATATTCACATATAACAATGTCTAGGATGTACAACGAATGGTATTAGACGAAGAAGATACATATACAAGTGAAACCTCAGTGAGCAAAAAAGACACTGATTATATAAGCCTTTCCAGAATCGTTACGAAAAAGCAAATAGCATCTGTTTACATTGGTAATGCTGAGAGCAATATCTCAGAACAGCACGGCGATGGCTTATTCACGGTTACGGTAACAGGCAGCTCTGTACGAAAAACAAGAAAGCATGCTTTCTAAAAATAGGCCCAGAAACACTGCCATTGGATACCTGATGATTGAAAATGTGTTGCATGGTCATTTGAATAAAGAGTTATATTGCAGAATTTATGTGGGACAATCTGGATTTGGCGAAAATAGCATTGTGGCTATGGACTCGCCATTTAACAACCATGCGGGAAAGATGGTGGTAATGTAACATCTGTACCGTGCACCTCAAAATGATTTAAACGATTATAACAAGTTTCATGAGGAATACAACTTTACCAACGATCGAATATATCTCGTGAAATACAATGGAAGACATCTGCAAGTTTGTTTATTAATGGTGGGGATGTGCTAACTCTGATCAACATCATCTACGGTGCCTCCCCCCCCCCCCCCCAAGTCACTGGATATCAAACCTTGTAATTTTTTTCTGTGGGTGTATGTGAAAGACATTAAGTACAGACCACCATTTCCCCAAGATGTGCATGAATTGAAAGATCGCATTCGAGCTGTGCTACAAACCATTGAGGAGACCATTTTTACAACGTGTTTGGGCGGAGTTGGATTAGCACAATGATATTTGCAGATTAACTAAGGGAGCTCATAAGATCATCTGTGACTGAGAATTAAACTTGGACTTGTAAGTGTGAAATTACAACTTAATGTGACAATAATGTATGAATAAAATAGAGCATACTAAAATCGTTCAAATCATTTTGAAATGCCCTATATTATGATGTGGGATATTTTATAATGGCAGAAAAAGTCCACCCACGCGCCTAGAGCCGTCCTTCAACAAGCAACTCAGCATATTTTAATAATACTGTCGCCGACCAAGCCCATCCATGTATGGCTACAACAACTTTACCCCTCTGGAGATGGCATCTATCAACAGAATATGCTACAAGGTCCCAAAGTCATAGAATAATTCAGATCTTAGCCTATAAAACATTTATACTACGTTCGCACTAGTACATTAGATCTAGATCGGCAGCTTGAACTAGATTCGAATTTTGAAGTGCGAACGCTAGCAATCTGGATTCGAACTAAATCGACTGCCTCCAAACTCGATTCACTGAATCCTGTTTGGAGAACTCGATCGATGCTGCCAATCTAGATTCGTTCCTTCCCACAATCCCTTGCCGTAACCACCGGGAGAGAAGGCCTCTGCGATGAAACGTAATACATTGTTATATCATCATAAATAGGGCATTGTTATTCGTATTTCTATCAATAATAAGCCATAAATTTGCCCTAACTAATGTTGATGTAACAATGTATTACTTTTCATCGCAGAGGCCTTCTCTCTCGGTGGTTACGCCCTTGCACGATTAAGTTTTCATAAAAATGGCGTCCAAACAATTGATCGACTCGTGGCCCGAATTAAAAAACAAAATTTTATTCGGCCTATGGCTTGAAACTTGGATGGATTGAGACGACAAAAAAGAAATTCGTCCATATACAATCCCTTGCAGCTGTTGACTATAATGAACAATTGGAGCTGTAAAGCTGGGTGGAGATTAATGTACGAGTTTCCTAACTGGATAGCAGCGCTGAAGTGCGAACATTCTGTGGATCTGAAATGAATCAAAATTCTCAATGAATCTAGTTTGTATCTGGATCGACTCGATCTAGTTCTGTAGTGCGAATGAGGTATTAGAATAGATGTACCAATAATTGACAGTTTAAGACATTACAGAGAAAAGATATTGTGTACTTAAGTTAAATCCATTTTGAAATTTTTCTAGTTATGCCATTAAATTGTATATATAATGCAGAATGTGTCAATCTCTAAACAATTATTATATATTTAAAAGTTATTAAGTTATTAAACTTTTTCCTAACTAATGCATGTTTCACCAGAAGTTGACAAGCAATTTCACCAGAAAATTACAACATTAAAAAAAAATTGACATTTTGAAAGTAGCTTCTAATGATCTGATAAAATCAAGCATTTTTTAACAAATGTGTAAAGTATTTAAAAATAACTAAAATTGTGCTTTCTTAAACTTATGTGTTCTTAAAGATCATTTATTTTTCCTTAAAATGAAAAATTAAATCTGCCCACTCCCTGTAGGAGTGCAAAGACCATAGAAAATGAAGGTGCTTTCCATTTGTGCGATATCTTCAGATCTTGGCCAAACGTATTGCCCAACAAATTGTTCATGGAAACACTTGATTTTTGACAATTGTTCTCCTACTTGCAAAATTCACCCAGTGTCGTGATGCTTATCATAGTAAACAGCATAGTAGTTTTCTTCTAGCAAGATAATTTCTCCTGGGCTAGTGATTGATCATTCAGTGTTTGATCGTGTCTGTGACAAGATTCAGGACCAACAAAAGCAAACGGTGAATAGGCCCTAGAAGACTTATGTCAAAATGGGTGATCTAAAAATGACACTCAAGTTCTTATAATTGACGGAGCTTTGTCAATTACTGAAAAATAAGACGTCAAAATCACACGTTTCCTTTATTATTTGCCTACATTCTACTTCACATTAGTATATTTTTGTTTGTTTATTTAACACAGAAATTAATAATAATTGAGAGATTATGTCATATTAGTGACACTACATATCTGGGTTCTAGTAGTTGACCGGGGGTTAAAACAGTTAACACATTGGTCGTCTGAATTTCTGTTACTACTAGATCACACAAAATGGCCCACAAATATTACATAACATTCTTGAAATAAATTCAAGTGACCAAACGCTCGCTTAGTGAGTGGTTAATTAGTTTTTTTTTCGACTCAGTAAGGCATTGGTCATGATACAGAGCAAAGTTCCTAGTTTTTTGTTGTTCTGGGAAGCCTAATACATTGTATAATACCAGGTGAGAGCACCAGTCCCTTTTCTTGCCCTGTTAGCTTACTTAAAACCCTTAAATTCTTTAGTGTTAATTACTGGTACACAGTCAGCTACTGGTACTTTTACCCTACGGGACGAGCTTTGAAATCTTGGCATGAAGTCGGCTTTCACCAGTCGAGTTTCCAACACCTTGTAAATTCAATATCAAGCTGTATTTTATACAGGATGTAAATTAAATGTAGGGCGCTACTTGAAGAATCGTTTCCTAAGGACAAAATAAGACAAAATGTTCTTAGAAGTTTCTGAATAGACGGCATACTTTTGGAGAAAAATGACTTTGATATGTGATGAGCGCCCTACATTTAATTTACATCCTGCATAAAAGAAAGCTCTACATTGCACTATTATGGTGTTCTATTAAATTGATACGTCAGTGCACTTTACTCAGAGAAAAAGCAATCGTTCAAAATACATTTAATTATATCTGAAGTGCCCAAAAATAACATTCCTTTGAGATGCCTCGTATGGTAAACATATTAAAAACGAAGTTCCAAGTCTTTCCACTTAACACTAAATGCTTTCCCTTGTTTCCCTTCCCTTTGTCCACATTTCTTTTTTCTTTTTAATTTTCTAAGCGTTTCTTGTTGTTTCGCTTGCAGGCTGGTTGTATGGCGCTGCCCCGCCGATGTTGGCGCTGTTGCCGGGCCAAGGCCGACTACTGCCATGGGCTCTGCCTCAACTGCCCGGGCTTCTGGAGCATCTTGTTTCTGCTGATCGACATTCCGTGTGCCTTCTGCTTCTGCTGATGCCACGCCACGTGCCGACCACGAAGTGCCGCTTTTCAACCCTGTATCCGCTCTTCTCTCTTATCTCTCTCTCTATCTCTCTTCTCATTCTATTTGTATACTTCTCCGTAAGGCTTTCTTCATATAGACGATGCCTTACCATTCATATTTAAAAGAGTAAATATAATAGAAGCCAGTGATATCGTTTCAAAAACTGAACCCACAATTGCTTCCAGTGAGTATGTGTGTGCATCTAGTCAAAATAAAGAGAGATTAGCCCATCAACAATGTAAAAATAAATAAATAAATAAAAAGGAGATTATATTTATATTATTACGGGTTGACAATCGTGTAAATATGTAAATTTAGCTTCCTGAAATTAAAAAAAAAATTAATACAATTGTTTACGTCGAGTTAACGTCAAACTAAGTATCTGTTGCGTGATTGAAAACGTTAATGTGACTCTTAACTCATCTGCCAAAAGATATTAACTACAGTTTAAGGAGGAGCAAGCCTAAAATATAAGGAATTTCGTTTTACGATGACAACTCTAATGAACATTTTACGTTTAACGTTGAAACAGTTTTATCGACTGCTACTGCTGCTTTATACGAATATGTTGTGTGGGTTGCCGTATTCAAGTAATGACTTACTTCACCGTTATTCTAAAGCACTGCTTCTCTGCACGTTTAATTACGAAAGAAACAAAAATCATTAAAACAAAAGGACATTCAATGATGATTTTTGCTGATATACGTATGTTTATTTATTTATTGTTATTATTTTTAGAGTTTGTAGAACATTTTTGAATTGTTAATTCTATCGAACAGTGATTACACATAATTCCATGTTCTGTGTTCAAGCATCAGCTTTTTTTAAATGACATAGTCATGAAAAAATAATGTTTATATAGATACTTACTTTAGCCGTGTGGTTTGAAATTAAGAATTTGTTTATTTCGTTTCTTCAATAGTAAACGACTGTGCCTTCAATTCCCCTGCACGCAAAAAAATATTCATTATACATATTAGATAGGCTTTACTAGGTTATCAAAATAATTTTTTTTATAATTTTGTATTCTTAGAATGAAACTTAAGTCGTTACAGGCCATTAAGATAATTTCCATTCCATGTACATGGGTCGTTTCGACTAGTGTTATAAAAATAGTTTTGCAGATGTTTCAAAACTGGAACCACTTTGTTAATGATAAACCACAGTAAATTCTTCTTGTTGCTTGTAAAAAAAAAAAAAAAAGATAGTTTTACTAGAAATATAATCTTATCGTTGGTATTTACTATGGACGTATTTATTTTATTAGATTTTTAAGTTTTAAAATAACATACATGCTCGTAAAGAATTGCCTAAAATATTGCTCGCTGGTCCGACTTTTATTCTTGAGAATTATGTTAAAAGAAATAGAAAAGGATAACTCAGTTAAATTAGGAAAGTAAAATAAGAAGACGGATTTTAAAATTAAAATTTTACTTTTTAATTATTAAAAATCTAATTTATAAAAATACAAAAAAAAGAAGTTTCTCCGTCCATCTAAATTTAAAATTGTATTTTGAATCATATATGCAATAACGCAAATATTAGGTGACATTTTATTGAATATCCAGGCAAATAAGAGGATAATGCAATTTGGAAATGGCCACGGGCCCTTCATTTATTCATTAAATTTATCGATTCTATGCAAATATCGGAATAAGTTTCTCATTAGGTATTAGTTAGTTTATCGGTTTTTTGATTACACGTGGAAGATCACTCGGCATAGGTCGATGTGGCGTTTTGCAATTGCATTTTCCTCGCCGAGTTCTTTGTTTAGATTACTGATGGAGAATAAACATGGCGGTATTAAATTTCTGTTGGAATAAAGTGTTGAGTTGGATTTGCAATTTTCTCCACGTGAAAGATTACACTGTTGAATAATATTGAATAAGCACTTCAAAGATTTAAAAATAATTTCACTGGTTTGTTGTTAAGGGCTTGTAAACGCTGTAATAGTTTTGCGCTTTTTAAAAATGAACTTATTACCGGAACATCCGAATCATTTAGTCGTCACAACTATACTTTAAATTAAAAGCTTAACTTTTACATAATCAAGCTTAGGTTGTTATATTCACTGAAACGACTCACAAATAAAAAGGGTTTGTGTATAAATCCAATATAAAGTATCTTTTAAAATCTCACGCCAAGCACCAGCTTTTTGCAGGGGCTATGCCATGTTAAATGGTCATTCTTTGAATTAATACATTTGGTGAGTAACTTTTTTTCCACCAAGTGGTAGTAGTAGTAGTATTTCTTTTCCACTGATAGAAATGTCATAAACAGTTGCAAATAAAAAAAGTCAAAATTTAATTCAATTTCATCCATATAGCCCCTTGAAAAAAGACACTAACGCTTTACCTATTGAACGACGAAATAGCAAAAATTTGAATGTCAATCCTAATCGATTCATTATTCGTGGAAATTATTTTTAAAATATTAGAATATTAAAATAAAAAATGAGTTTGTTTTCAAGATCTTTTCGCATTTCTTATCGATTTTTAATGTATAGGTTTAGAAAATGATTAGCACGGCTGTCACATTTTCTACACAGTCGCTTTTAATGAATGATGAGTACAAAATACGCTCCGAGTAACAAAAGAATATTTCGATCCACTTTTCTTTTAGATAGTATTGATTTATACTTAATGACATATTGAAACTCATCACTGTTCGATTATATAAATCAATAGCTATGCTGCAATGTCAAAGTATCTTCTAACCCCAGCATTCTTATAGTAATTCCAAGAATTTTATTTTTTGTTATTTTTAGTGCTTTAAATCCGTGAATTCTCTTGAAAAATTCTTATTTCTTGGTTGAATATACAGAAAAAAATTAGAAATTGAAACGGCTTCCTCCAAACGAATGGGACCATCAGCCTCTAAGCTTCATTCATGTCGTTGGCTTGAAAACGAAAAGATTATATTTTATCTTGTCACCCTAGAATAATGATGGTGGCACATATATACTACTAATACCATCATAGTTGTTGTTATGGTTATGGCTTGTTTAGCAATAATAATAACCATAACTCCGTTGAGTCTTTGTTCCTATTGTTATTTTTATTATTATTATTTTATGTAATCACCTCATGCAAGGTTGTTCTGAATAAGAATGTACTTGAATTAATAGCAACAACGAATTGACGTTTCATGCAAAATAAATGACGAAAATTGGTCATGTGCTCATTGAAAAGTGAATTTGAAAGTGTCCCTGATAAAGATAAAGGGGCAAGTGTAGCTTTTTATAAGACATATTATGTATACTTAACAATAACGAATATGTCTAAGAGTAATTTATTATTTAAAAAAAAATAAAAGGAAAACTTTGCTTGAGGTGACAAACTATTGTAACGTTAATGTTGACTGGTTTTTATTTTTCTTTGAAATATCATGTAGGATTTTAAACAAGGATGTTGACATAAACAAATCCTATAAATTTCAATAAAAAGTGCTTTTTATTTTTAATTTTGTGCAGAGAAACTCTGAAGTGCTCCACTTGCTCGCTGTACATACGTTTGGAGTATTTGAGAAAAATATTGTTTTCGTTATTCGTGGTTTTGACATTTATTGAATCAGAAGCCAACGGGGGACTGTCAGCTAAGAAGAATGGAATTCTTTCGCCTTAAGGATAAATAAATGAAATTTCAGTGATAGTATTAGTGCAAATATGTTTAGACCAACGCACCATTAAATCCTACGTAGAGTTATATAAAAATATTTAATAATAATGAAAAAAAAAAGAAAAATACGAACAAAAACAATGCTTTGTAGATAAGTGAACGTTTTATCCTTAAAATGCCCAAAAAAAAAACGTTTGATGTCGTAAAACGATAACTACGTTGTCTCGTTAATTAATTCTGAAAATAATTAAATAAAACGCTGGAAACAAGGACTATAAAAATGTTCAGTCAAATTTGAAATCAAATAATATTCTTTTATTAATTGTCTTTTTAAAAAAAATGTCAAATTTCAAATTTAAAGAGATATTGAGAATTTTGTTATATTATAAATTTAGTTAAAAGGGTTATTTTTATAAATTAATCCGCATAGAAGAAATTACTACCATTGCTTGTTGGAAACGAAAATGTTTTTTTATAAAGCTTGTTGTGTTATTGCTTTAATGGTAATGAGAGAGTCATAGTTGCTCAAATCTTTCTCAGTAGGAAAATAATTATAATTAAAAATATAAAAAAAGAGAAAAGTTTTCAAAATGAGTCTTTTACTTGGAAACTGTCGAAGCAATGCACATAATATTTTGGAATTATATTCTTTACTAATTGATTGACCAATGTAAATATGATTTTCAAATTAATAACTTTATTGATAGAAACGTTTAGAATGCAAATAAAATGAATATTTGAAATGTTTCCATGTTTAATTTAATGTGTTTGAAATATCTTATGCTTAGTATGTTCATTATGATTAAAAATTGAAATGTCTTTTGATTTAGGAGTTTCTGGAATGTTTATCTGATTTATATAGTTAACATGCAGACTGAAGAAAAGTTCAGTACAAGAATGTTTCAGCAATTTTTTTTAGTACTTAAGAATATTTTGTACATTTTTTTTTCTAACTGTACCGAAAAAATGATAAGGATACAGGGTTATTCGAAATGAATGAAACTAAATTACGTGCTTAGTGCAAAGTTACTATTTAAAACAGAATGATATGTATGGTTTCAAAGTTTATCGACATCACAGTGAACCCATAAACATTCATAATTAAGTAAATATTATTGAACAATAATAAACTGAGTAAGGTCAGGTGATAATCAGCGCTGAGACAGATGTTTATTCAGGTGATAATCTCTTGGGTCTTCATATAATTGTAGGATTAGGAACTGCTCCAGCATGTCACAATAGGTTATCTCAGTTACAGTTGGTTCAATGAAATAAAAATGAACCGCGTGTTTTCTTTTGTGATGCACATAAAGCACAGATTTTAACCTTCTCTATTTATTGGTACCTTACACGTTCTTCTGTAATAAAAGAGTTAATTTGTACTGGACATATAGGTTCATTCATTTAGAATTTATCCTTTAAATTGGACATTCTAAAGACTGGATGGATAATTCTGTCTTCAATGCAGGTAAGCGTTACTAGAGAAGCATTTCTTAATTATTACGCAACTAATTAATGTCAATTAATTTATATGCTGAAAAACATATATTCATTTCATTCTGTTTGAGTTTATCTATATGTCCTACGATTTCTCGAGAACGGTTTAATTTTTTCAAATTCTGGTTTTGCTTTACGGTAGAGGTTCTTCTTGAACTCAACTGATTAAAATATCTTTGAAATCGGAATAATGGACAGGTGACCATTAAAATTGAAATTGACCCCCTCCCCGGCTAGCATAGAAACATATGGAATATTATATGTCATCAGATCAACAATGACGAGAAACAGAAGAATATAGCACTCGTTTCGATTTTAGAAATGTCACGCGGCAGAAATTAGATTTTCTCTAGCTTTTACTCAAGAAACTACAGTAACTCGTTATACAGGGTGTATCTATATATTTGTAACAAACGTCGGGTGAGGATTCCTGGGGTCAAAACAAGAAAGTTTTATTATTAACTGTGAACACATGTCTACAAAGTTTTATTATTAACTTACATGCGACGGCATTATAGGATGTACGAGGGGCGATTGATAAATAAGGTCTCCATGGCTGTAACTTTATTTGTTAACCGATTTTCAAAATTCTTTTTGTATCTTATACTCACATTTGTCCTCTATGTAATGCACTATTCACTTTTCGACATAGTCCCCATCCCTTTCCACGCATTGCGCCAACGCGTGACTAGTTGGGTGAACCCGTCGGAGAGGAATTCCGGAGGAATGGCAGCTTTGGACCCTCTTCTGGAGTTTGATAACGTCCGCCCGCACACGATTCACCACACACCAGAGACGTTGCAGCGCCTACAGTTCAAAGATGAAAAATTGCAGTTCAAAAATAAAAGACTTTGCACATTGCGACTTTCACCACTTCCCAAAGAAAAAAGAGCCCCTTAAGGGACATGAGTTGGTTCTGACGGCGAGGTAAACGCTGCTATTCAATCCTGGTGTCGACAACAACTCCGGAATTCCTCTCCGACGGATTCACCCAACTAGTCACGCGTTGGCGCAATGCTTGGAAAGGAATGGGGACTATGTCGAAAAGTGAATAGTGCAATACATAGAGGACAAATGTGAGTATAAGATACAAAAAGAATTTTGAAAATCGGTTAACAAATAAAAAAGTTACAGCCATGGAGACCTTATTTATCAATCGCCCCTCGTACATTGGCCATATCACAGGAGATGTTCAAAGTGTCCGCCATGAGCAACAATTTATGCATGCCAACGCTTCAACATAGTTTGTCGAAGCCGCTCGAAGATACCTGCATCTTGTCGAAAAGCTACACAGGTGTTATTATTGATACGCTCTTCCAGATTATTGATGTCGTTAAGTGGAGTAGCGTACACCACACTTCTCGTGTAATCCCACAAATAAAAGTCCAGTGGATTAAGGTCAGGAGATCGGGCAAGCCAATGCACGATCCACCAGCATGGGAAGGTGTCATCAAAAAACTGACGTATATGCAAACTGAAGTGTGACGGAGCCCAATGATGTATGAATCACATGGCGCGGCGAACTGCTAGGGGCACAAATTCCAATAGTACAGGCATCGTGTCCCTCAAGAAGGTCAGATACTCTGGTCCATTCAGTCGTCGGAGTAGCATGTATGGGCCGATCAGTTGATTATGAATAATACCGCACCTCTTCTGTGTACCCACGCATGTAAGACTGGTAACAACGCGTTGTTAGGACGTATGTTCATAGGGACATTATTTCTTGTTTTGATCTAGGAATCACCCCTCGACGTTTGTTACAAATGTTGCGATACACCCTGTATACATTGAAAAGCATTTATTTCATTGCTTGCGTGTCTGTATCCAAGGGTTTCTCGAAAGCAGTTACCTCTTTCAAATTCTAATTTTGCTCTTCTATATACTGTAGATTCCACCTGAGCTTAACTGATTATAATATTTATGATTCAGTCTGACGGTCACGCAACTATCCTTGTGTCCATTAAAATCTTTTAAATGGTTTGTGAATATACCATTTCTCTCGAGTTTAGAAATTCCCTCAAAAAACTTCAGTAACTCGTTATTAAAACAGCTTTCCACGCTTTGGTCAGTAAACAAGGTTTTACCTACAATCCTTTAAGCAAACTTTTTATCTCTTTATTTCCTCTCTCTTTTGCAGTTGCCATAGCTGGAAGCAATGGGAAGAATATACGTACAGCAAGCATAGGGTAATTCAAAAGTCCGTACCAGATTTCAAAATGCTAAAATTAAGCAAACGTTGACGCCAACTGAACGACCCGCCTACTATTGGAAATAGGGGATCGTCAAGTTTGTTGAGGTAGATCTCTTTTCGGACTCAATTGTTTTCGATTTTGCGTCCTCCACTTCAACAAATGCGAGACAGCGATAACCGTCCAGCACGAATTTCGTATAAGATTCGGAACGAAAGCCCCTACTGCTAAAAGCATTAGAAAATGGTATCAAACGTTCCAAGAAATGGATTATTTGGGCTTCGGCCTGATAGCTCTGATGAAAACATAAATTACCAAGTAGATGTGCGCCGTGCAGCCGGAGGGGGGCATATTGAACACCTGTAAATCACCATTTCGAAACTTGATATGACGAATATTTTGCATTTTACCGCAATTCTGTATGTTCATTTTAGCAATAAATACAGCATTTAGAAATCAGGTACGGACTTTTATATTATGTGCGTGTTTGGGAAGATTCAAATGCACGGTACACAAGAAACGCGAATGTTTGAAGGGTTGCATACGAATTAATAAATCGATTTAATAGGATTTTCCGAGTGTTTTCTCTAAAAATTTCATTTACTCAAACGAATACAGAGAAATTTCTGCATTATATGAAATTTTCGCCATTCGGCATTTGACATGCTCTCAAATCCAAAATTCGTATCCATTTCAACATGCAGTACATGCAAATCATTTTGTGATTTGTTCTAAGTGGACTCTGAATTAAAATCTTACATAAATAACTTTCTCTTACCTCAGACAATGGTATTCAAAAGATGATTTTCTGTCTTATGAGAGCCGAATTTTCTTTTGCAGTTAGGAGGATTTTTACTTTCTTATACATAGTATAAGGAAATATTGTGATCACGAAAAATTTCGACCTCCAGATTTTCACTCATCTTCACGTTTTAGGGTCCCTAGATTATGAAAAAGTGATTTCTGGAAAATGTCTGTGTGTCTGCGTGTGTGTCAGTGTCCAAACGGCTAAAGCTATCGAGTCCAAACTTTAAACTTAAGATTATAATCTTCCTCTGGAGGTCTGATTAGTTTTCCAGTGGAATCGGTGAACCGGAAGTATCAGTTTACTCCAGCGCCAAAATATAAATTTTGAAATATCTCGTTAAACATTGCGTTTATGAAAATTTTGTATGGGGTAAAAAGTGTTTCAATTTCAATTACAAACAACTTTTGTTAAGAAAATTTTTCTAAATTCTAACAGGAAGTACCAGTTTTATTCTTGTCAAAATCCAGTTTTTTGCGAAATAAGATGGTATAGGCAAATTTGGAATCTATACCAAAGTGTTTAGAAGCTAATTTGAAGTAACTTTTTTTCACAAACTTTTTAAAAATTTCTAACGGAAGTAGATTTTTTAGACAGTTGTTTAATTTTTTTCTGAATTTGGACCAGGTCATTTATGTATAAGAAAGTCGGGTGGTGACCACGCCTCATTTTTTTACTCTAATTATGAGAACATGATTAATGTGCTTTAATAACTTACAGAATGTGAAGTTCTGTTTCCTTTTAAATTGCCGTATTTTAACACCATTGTATATGATAATGAACCACTGCCGCATCCATACTCCATAGTGGTCGATGATTTCTGCTCAATGACAACGCTTCTCCGCACACTGCTTACTTCGTTCATGATTATTTCGCTTACTTTGATTCCTCTCCCCCGCAATCGATTGAATTGAACTTTGATATTTTACCGTTCCAAAAGAGTCAAACTGAGGGGTAGAAGATAAGATTTCCAACATCAACATGAATACAGTTTCCGAAACATTTACTTAATTTATGTGATTCGAAATGGTTATCCTGATTATTGATGCAGACAGTTGGGCTCATTCGTGCAACAGAAAGTAATGCACTCACGCAATAAAATCCGATTATTCTCAAAGGAAATGTTTCCGCTTGTACTTCAACCAGGCAACAGAATATTCAAAGTTATCTGTGCGTTTTAGACATCATTAAACAGTCCAATGAAGACGGTCCTGTTTGCAACGGTTGCCAAGTTACAACAACTGTCATTTATTAATATTATTTAGCCAATATGGTTAGAGAATGGAAGCAATTTGAGAAGCATTTTTAATGAGAGAGTACTTAAACTTTATTACGTGGTGTCTTCTACTTAAATTATTCCTCGATAATCTGAACGGTCATTTTCACTGTTATTACCGTAAATAATTGCAAATGAAATTAGATGCAGTTTAAAATTACTTTTTAAATAACAAAAAAAAAAAATACATTATTTATTGAAGCTTTCTTGCTGCGATTGCACAAACGTAAAGTTTTACGTAATAAACCTTTTTTGATGTATAAGTATTTTAAAAGACGTTTTACACTTTTTTTAAAACATTATTACATTAGGTTCTTGCCAATTTCAATCAGTTTTCGTGCTTCTGGTGGATGAAGCTTCGAGGAACCAAGTTTGATGACGTCATCGAAAATAATTAGAGAAGAGATTTTGTGATACAGAAATTAACTCTAATTTCCCTTGGGAAGGTGAGAAAGGGAAAAAAGTAGTGGAACTAAAAAGTTCATAAAAAATTTAACTGTTGGACCTTAAACGCATAAATACGCCGCTCCATATAAGTTCATTAAGGCGAAAGTTTATGGAGGCGTAATATAATACTTGTTCTAATTTAAAAACGTTTCTTGCAAACTGGCAAATTAAGATTTTAATTTTTTAATTATCTTTTTTTTTCAGGATAGAGTTATTATAGTTTACCTTCGCTTCAATCACCTCTCTTTTATCTAAATATTTTTATAAAGATGATATTCGAGACGTGATCATTACTCCTCGGAAATTGCAAAATAGGAGGCTGAAAATGACGGTAATAAATATAAAGCTGTCCCTTATTTGCAAAGCGTTATAAGTTATTAAGCGTTATATTAAGCGATAGTAAGAGTTATTTGCAGTTACGTTGCACTCTTGTTAAGAATTTGGATCCTTCACCTTTAGAATTCGATAAGTTCAACGCGTAAAATTGGACAGAATAGAATATAAAATGGATTCTCTCCAACAGCAAATTAAATTGAAAAATATTTACCCGCCCTATCACTATCATTAACAACAGGATGATTCATTTTTTTTAATGATTTCTAAATATATTATCCTACTTAAAAACTTATTAAAAATTCACCCATTTATAATCAAAGTTTAAATTGAGAGTCTTGAAACGAAAAAAAAACAAAAACTGGCGTGAGAAATGTATATATTTTATTAATGAACATTAATTAAATTAGTTAAATGAACATTTTAACATCATATTAGACGAACTTATTATTTTTAATCAAGATTTAAAGTATGAATTAAACTTTTAAACAAAATATATTTCCAACGATGATGTATCTATTTGTCTGTTTTGATAAGGATCATTATTTGCGTACTTCAAGAGAGACTTCGATTACTGTTGTCATAACGCCTGCCGTAAATAAAAAGTATCCATCACATGTGTGCAGTAATACAGTGTTATTAACACACATTGATTTATTTTTAATCGTTTGGAATCGTTTATTTTTAAGAAAGTTGAAAATTTTAACATTTTAGAACCTCAAGAAATACCATAGTTCGTCAACGAAAGATTTTACAAATTTTAACTATTTGATACTTACACTATGTCACAGATGGTATCAACTGCATTTCAAGATCACTGTGGTTGTTCGGTTATCAAGTACATATTTATGCAATCTAAAATGCACTGGTGCATACTTTTTAATATCGCCATTTTTGTATTCGGTGGTACATATATATAAAATCTCTGTTTTAATTATTGATTAATTGATTATTGTAGCTTTGTATTTTGACCTAAGTAAATTCAAATTAAATTAATTTTGACTAACTGCATTGCCTACAAATCTCAACCAATTTTTTCTTCCACCGATTTGTCGGTTGCTATGTCAAAATCGACGGATTACATAAGATAAAAAACAAACAAACAAAAACAGATCTTTTTGAATTTATGTAGATTTTTCATCGAACTTTATCATCGATTAAAACCGTACGAGTTTTAATTATTTGGAAATGACTTTCGAAACGTTTTCGATGATAGAATGAGCAATTATGAAACTTCTGGCAACAGAAACCGAATCTCGATATGAAAATTAAATTGGAAAATTCCCACTCTAATTTCTGAATTCGATATGAAATGCTTGGTAATGTCGCCCTAGAGATTCCTGAACACTCTTTTTCAAAAGACACTGTGGGGACGAGTGAAACCCTGCCAAATGATGACGCCGGCGGGTCTTTCCTCTTCTGAAGCCATCGCGTGCGACTCAGTGAATTGCGTGACTGAACTACTTCTCCAAGCCTATATCGATATTTCCATTGAATAATATTATCCCTCTCCTCCCTCGTATATTATAGAGTGAAAGAACAATCAACTAACCCAAACATTAAAACGCGGATCAGCTGTCGGTGTTCATTACTCTTAACGTGCAACAATAGCTGATCCGACAACCTATTAATCTCAAGCAACTCTTGTTAAAATAATCGAGTAATTTTTACATAATGGAATTTTTAATATGTGACAAAGTAATTAATTTTATTTTGTTTTGATATTTTTATAAATAAATGACTATATTCAGCGTCTTTAAATCTGGTTTACTGAAGAGTTTTCCTTATCCTCTCTGCAAGGATAATATTGTATAAAAGAAGATGAATCTTCTGCGCTAATCCTATCTTTTCATGAATAAATAATTTTATTGATTATTTTCCATAGAGGAAGGAAAAAATGACCTTAGCGTTGTATTCATTCTATTTAGACTTTTATCTGTATATCTGTGCATTATCGTTAAAAAATTTTTTTCTTTATTTGCACATACGTCCGTCTCTCTTGTCATGCAATGTGGGCGGCGATTAACTTACTTTAAGAAGCTTCTTCACACCATCACGTGATCTTTTGTTTACCAGTTACCATGGAGATCCGTTTCGCATATTACATTTCGGAGAAACGACCAGGGAAGCCATGCTCATCCCCCGGCGACCTACTCCAAAACCTGTTGGATTTCACACCTCCATTTTCGAAGTAAGTCTTATTCGCATTAATCTTCTCTTGCTATTATTTTTTGGTCCATGAAGGGTTCTCACCCCGCATCACAAACGAATCAATTGTCAATTACGAGTTTTCACAATTTCGCAAAGTGCACGAAGCGAGCAGATCATACATAAGTTTTCACCTGTAAGTTTATCAAGCTCCGTTCATTATTTTCAATGCCATAGAAAAATTTATGCGAAGTTGATAAATAAAATTTTTTACAGTTGTCCCTGATTCTTAGTTCTGAAATAAAAAAGAGAAAATACATTTTGATATTATTAAAATGTGATAAACAACATTACGTATATGAAGTTAAACGATGCGATATCCTTAATTTTTAAATGGCATGCCTTTCTGGGCGAATATGAACCCGCAAATAAAACATAATGGTCGTACATATTTATGGTCGTTTTATGACAATTCTTGCCGAAGCATTTACCAAAGATCGTTCGCTGTCACCTCATGTTTAATAGTTTATTTGTGCAAGTATTATGACTTTGTGCCACCACGGCTTATGGCTTACGAATAAATATTTGTTCGGAAATCCAATACCTTTAATTGTTTACAAGGCATTGTGGGAAGTATAGGGGCGTCTCCTGAATTTATTGTAGTTGAAATGGAACGCCCCCATTGAGATGCACGACGACCATAAATCAAAATCAATCTTAACACAATTTTCTCGTTACTTTGCTAACATGCATTATTAAAGGGTTCTTCTTTTACATATATTTTTATATACTGGTTCTTCTTGTAAATTCTTTTCTTTTATTAAGGTTTGTCTTTTCCAAGAGAAACACAAATATAGAATGACAAAAGGTATCTTACTTTATCTTCATAGATGTTATCTCACATATTCATATTCCCGAGTGTATTAAATTAATTTATTCTATGGCATATCAAATGACGCGGGGAAAGCTTTTTCTAGAATATTATTTCCATTTTCTAATAATATATAAAATATATTCTGATTAGATGTGCATTCAGTTTCTATCAAACGAATAGCAATTTTTTTAAACTTTATTTTTCATGACATAATTTTAAACTGGCACCTGTGGAAAGATTAAATTTAATAATAAAGTCTTGCATTTAATTTCTCTTTACAACTGGAAGATATTTGAAGTTAGACTCACAGACTCCCAGATTTATAGGAATCCTTTTAAATTAGCTTTCTATTATAACGTACAATAAACACCAAGCTTTCGGTAGCTTTACCTTCCAAATCATTGTTTTTCAATCTTCTCCTATCTCTACAGCACACCTGAACTTAACTTATAATTAAACTTCCAAGGCTAACTTTTAACTACGCACACACAAACTTCTGCGGCTCACATAAATTATGATGATACTGTTTTAAGATTTAATTATTAACACAAACAAAACGACTTACACTTTGTAATAATAAGATAATGAGTAAAATGCTTAAAGACTTTTATTTCATTTTTCTGTTTATTAATAAAATTTTCGCGGCACACCTAAGATCCTCTCACAGGACACTGGCTGAAAATGGCTGCTCTAATTAATTTAATATTTGCATTTCTTATTGGGAAAAATCCATTTAATTATCGATATGGTAAAAAAATTAATTGCATGTAGGAAATCTAATTGCAGGATTTTATTAATGACATTAATATTTAAGGCAAAGCAGTTCTTAATTTGCACAGAAATATCGACAAGTTCTTCCTCTTATTATTCGTACGTTTCTGTTTGATATCTTGCTTATATAAATTGTTTTCAAAACAAGAATGATTTTTCTTTTATATGCGATTTTGTATGAGGCTTTTCGTTTCTTATATGTAAATTGTGATAATAAACAATTGTAACTTCTAGAAAGCTTTTCTTTTCGTGACATTTCCTGGCCTTAGAATCGATGTTATTTACGATTTTCTGTTTACTTAATAATTTTCATGTTTCTACAGAAATTTTTTTATTCTTATTATTTACTTAACATCTAACCTTTGGGTTAACGTTATATTTGCGCATTTAAACAGATCAATTAACAGAATACAGCAGATGTGTGAATGGTCAATGTTTTACTTAAGGTGATTATACAGTCTTTATCTCAAATATGTTCTAAGTTCAGCCATAATCATAGAAAGGGTTCTAAATCCAGCCCTTTCTAAAATTATGGTTCAACTGAGGAAAGAATTAGAAGGAGAACATTTTGAGCTCCTTCTGTGAGTTTTCTATTAAGCATAAGACAGAAAATATTACAGAAATAAAAATGTATTTATAGTATCTGCGTTATTTTCGGGTAAACATGCATTTTATTTTCCTTTGATTTTTTTTGTATCGTGTATTGGTGTATATTTTTTATAATCCATTGAAAATGATAATTGGAAAATGGTCATAGGAGGATTTTTTCACGCCATTACCTCCGATATTAATTAATAAATAGTGAAAAATGATTTTTTTATGAGTTCAAATTATTGCAGTTTGTGAGCGTTAGAAATATTTATCGAACATTGGAGCTACTTAATGTGGAAAACGATACTACGTTTTTGGTTTCTAAGATTTTGATTTGCTGATACAGGCCTTCATTCTCAACTTTTCAGGATTAAGGAAGTTGGAATTAGAAACTTCGTATTTATCAAATTTACTTTCAAAAATTCATTTTTTGAACCAAACATTTTCGTGTTTTATAAAAGAACAGTAGTAACAAATATTATATCTCCAAATGAACTTTTTTCTTCTTTGTTTACTTGCGAATTAACATTTATTGTATATTTATTTATTTATTTATTTATTTATTTATTTATTTATTTTATTTATTTATTTTTGTTAAGAAAGTTACAAACCCAGACTGAGCCAGTATGGCAGAGCCGACATGGTAGGTCTCAGGCTGGGATAGCAGACAACAAATAAACAACAAAAATAGTTAACAACGTAAAATAAAATACCAATTTATGTATTACAAACGAACTGGCCATCAACTTGCAAACGATTGAACGGTACACAATCTTGAAATGAACATATCTTTTTGATAAATGATTTCTAATTGTTTCGCTTTTTTTTTAATATTTTCTAAGTTCTTGTTATTTTAAACACCTTCTAGTAAATTCGCCTATTTAACTAAACAATAAAATAAACAAATATGATTACAGTTATATAATGTGCTTCTGGCAAAGCAATCTTGTTCAGAAATTTGGATGTCGAAGCCAAACCGTTTAACTTTTAGCCATTTAACTTTTGCTCACATTGTTAAATGATAGGCATCGATTATCAATTGTGGTAGCCGATCACCCTCCCTCTCGATATCCAAGTTTTTGAGCAAAATATCTTTGTAATCCAGAAGCATTTTATATTACTGTAACCTTACAACGCCTTAAAAAAGTCTGACAATTCGATATACAACAATTTGGCATCTCGTGAATTGCAATAACAATTATTGATGGCAATATCTTTTGCTTTATTTTTAACAAATTATTTTTTTGTTTTGCTTTGTTTTAACGATGTTCTGAATTTGCGAAGTCAGTCGTTCTGTTGCCAATTTTTTTTTTCTATTTTGACTTCAGATTCGGATAGAGCATCAAAAATGTGTAAAAGTTCCCGAATAGATAGTTCCTGTGTGCCTGTTATAACTCTTACTTTTTTCAACTTTAACACATTTTCAACTGGTTTTGTTTTGTTGTTTTTTTATATATTGAAAGACACAAGCCTATAATAGAAAATTTATTTCATTCCTCCCTTTTTCCTAATTCATTTCATTCCTTCTAAATGTTTCAATGCAATTATTCAAATTAGCGACACGCATGCTAATTCCAGGCCTTTGTTCCATGCATTTAACATTATTTGATACCGAGTAGAAAAAACAGTTTCCCGCTTACTAGCTTAAATCGTTTAATATAACTTTCTTGATATTTAATTGTATGTAGGTTTGCTTTTGTGTCTGGTGTGCGTGTATAAAAGGCACAAATGCAATTGTAACTATAAAGAGGATAAAGAGAGTCATTATAATGAGAATCATTTTAAGCTTTATACAAGAATCCAAATATAAAATAAAAATGGTAATCTATTTGCCAAAGGAACTATTAAGTATTTTGTATGGCAACTAGTCCATAGAATTTCTATAGTAAGTCTCTTTAGAATTTCGACTATTGTAATTTCTACTGAAGATTCAATTCGTTAGTGGACAGTGAAGAATAACCATTCTAGAAAGAATAACCAATTAGTGGACTTGGGCGAGTCTTTTACATCCTTTTACATGACCAAATTTAATCATATTTGTTAAAACATCTGTTGAACCTCTTATCTATACCCGGGTACTGTATACTGAAAAGTTTGTCGCGTATCTGCACGCAAAAACTGATACTCGTACGTTAAAAAAAATGTATACTGAAATTTGTCTTTGATCAATAGCATCAGTACGTAAAATTTCAATGTGGGTTTCGAATCCCGCATATATGGTGATGAAATCGGAGACTGGTTGTTCGAAACCGGAGACCGGAGATAGAAGACAAAACCGGAGAAGAGGCACCTAAATCGATTCATGGATTCCGGTCTCCGGAAAAGTTGCTTAAAAAGAGACATAGAAAAACCTGAGTCAATTATAGGTTAGATCAAAAACTTGAAAGAACATATCACATGAGCTATAATTATTTTATTAATAAATTTTACAGATACAATAAAATTAAAAATATAGACGGTAATTAAATATAATGTCAGCTAATTCTTTCCGTATTTCCATTATCCTATACCAGAAAATATAACTCATTCAAATAAATCAATAAAAAATACACGGTAACTTCATTTAAGAGGAAGGAGTTCTATTTATTCTAAATTTATTCTTATTTTAAAACTTTCTTAAATTTTTGAATGATTATACAGAGTGAGCTTTTTATCTCGAGAAATACACAGTTTATATCAAAATGTCTCGAGAAATACGCAGCATACGAAATCCTAGTTCATAACCAAACTGGCGCTGTAATCGGAGAAAGTCGTTTAACTTTATTTTCTTAAGTGGAACCCTTATTTTTAATGCATGTTCGGATCCTACGCCGAAAAATACATAGGATTTAGTCTAACATAATTTGTTCAAATACTGCAAATGAATTTGTTATCCATCGTCGCTATGGTTCTATATAACTAACTGGTCATGAACTGACCATGGCCTACTTTATCTACTTGAAAAAGATAAAGTAGGCCATGGCATTGACCAACGATCTATATAAACAACACCTAAGATGTTTATACATCTCTTTGGAACTGGTACCACTTGGGGCCGTCGCTTCTCGCACAGAATCGCGCGCCGATAACAAACAAAAATAAACAATGAGATTCAAAATAATTGGCAGATGTATTTCAAAGCGATTAAACCACTTATAAACTATTTATTGTTGATGTCTCTTTATTCTTCTTTTTCTCTTTTACTTTTTCTCTGAACGCAAGCTAGCCCATTGTTCATAAAGATGGAGCAATTATTTCTTGTAGTTCGGACTGAAATGATTTTAATTTATGGCGAATGTCAAATATGGCGAAGAAATATCACAAATTTTGGGCTGTTGGGCTTTTTATCGAGCGTTTTCCCAATAATGCAGTGTTACATTGTTGCGAACTTTACTACTGATGGAAATAAACAACCGACAAAAAGAAGCTTACAAGGGACGTACACGTAGTTATACGATGCACTTTTTTTTGCGCGCAAGCATACTTTGGAAACGATAGCGTTGCTTTCAGGTGAAGTGGATTCGTGCATATTGTTGAGAAGTGGAAGAAAGAAGTTCAGAGACATAACAATGGTGTCTTTGTATGGCTATATGTGCTCAATTTTTTTCGTTTTCTCGGTTTATTTTGAAAGAAACACAATTTAGCATTTTCTTATTTTGCAAGCATCAATAGTAGCTTTAGATGAGTAACATAAAACAATTTGGTGTGAATCTGTGAGGTACATGTTCATGTACTTCCCTTGTTAGAACAAATGTAACCGGTGAAAATAATGAGATTGCCAGTGTTAATTACAGTCGCCCATAATCTTCATCTAAACTCTCGCGACATTTCACGAAATTCTGGAATAGCACAGAGAACGGTCCAAAGAATATTATAGTACTATATTATACCGTAATAGGATAAATATAGTAGCTCTACAAAATATTAAAGCGCCACAAATTTTATCTCTATCATATTTCGCTGCAACAGGAATTTCATGCGATGGTTTTCGTAATCAGTTGTTCTTTTGTGAATGGGCACGCGAACAATACGAGTAAATCCAGATTAAAAAATTACGTATTGCTCTCAGACAATCAAGGCAAGGTAAAATGGCACAAGCTTGCACTTTTGAACAGTGGAAAACCTCCATTGGTTTCGTGAAACTGAATTACCAGTATTGGTAGAAGACCTAAGGAATAACGAGAGACCAATGCAGGTTGATCTCAATATGATGGTTGTTCAGCACAATACGCGGTAGTACACGAGCTACATTAATTAAATCGCAATAACAGTGGTCACTGGTTCGTAAAAGTGATCTAGTAAATTGGACTGCTAGATCCCTGAACTTAACTTTTTTTGATGAGTTATATTAAGGATAAAGTTTATAAACAAGTGCTAACAACTCGAGAAATTATGGATTGAACGGTATTCGAAGAGTTTGCAGAGATATCGATGCTCAAACCCTATTACTTTCTCGTTATGATCGACTCAAGACTCTCCTGGAATCGTCACGTAACTTTTGCTCTGAACAAAGCAAAGAGGACTAAGTACAGTCTTATAGCTCTCCTGGGTAGAAACAGCGCCCTCAGCATCGACAATAAATTACTACTGTACAAGACAGTAATTCGGACCATCCTCCTCTATGGTATGCCGGCGTGGGCGACTATATGTAGAAGCAGATGGAGTGAACTCCAGTCGTTCCAGAATGTTACCCTGAGGACCACTGCGCAGCTTGGAAGAAGGACCGTTAAAAATCATTACATCCACTCGGATCTGAACATGACTCATAGTGGAAAGTGTGTTCAAGATCTTCTGATGAACATGGTGCAGACGATGAAGAGCCATGGCAATGACCTGGTGGTGGAATACAGAAAAACCGGATGGAAATGAAGTGGCATACAAAGCATGAAAGCCGAGGTATATTCTTGATGTCAATTTCGAAGACATTGGCAACGTTTCCTTCCCGGATTATTGGAAGATGTAATACCACCCTCCCCTCCCTCTCTCCCATTCTTCTGACAGTCGTCAATCTTATTTTTTGTTTTTTCATAATGTGGAAGAGCTCTTTGGGTTAGTCAGGCTTCTTGCCTATTTCAGTGTATTTCATGTGGAATTTATTCCGGAAGGGTGAGAATCGTGTAAGCACTGCTTACGTCTCACCTGAACAAATGTACACTTCACTGTTCGATTGTCGGTTGTCGTTCCAAGTCATTTCACTTTAGTGTTCTCCTTGGCTGCTGAATGATGATAGCAAAGCTGTCGAAAAGCGCTTCCAGGTCGTATCTTTTTTATTCTTATTTTTTGTGGTGAAAGAGTTTCTTTATTTTTATATCTTTAAATGCATTGAGGTTGAAGATCTCATTTCTAACATTTAATCAAATAATTTCGGATTTGTCAGAATACTTCATTTTCATAAAATGCATTTTTGATAACAGGTTATTCAGCTATTTTGAGAAGCAAAGGAATTCACGTGAAACTAACTGATCTCATTTTCATACTGTCAATTATGCCGTACTATAGAGCTGTTTTTACGAAAAAAAAAATAATTATTTACAATTTATCGACATTAAAAAAGAAATTCTCTTCATGTTTATTTCTACTAAAGAAATATAAACTTTTAACTATTATTTGAATAAAACTTAAAAAAGGTTTTGAGTTAAAACTTTAAATTTACGATGCTGCTCAATGCCATTTTTTGTTATAAATTAAACGTAGCGGTCTCTTAGAAATTGCTTTTATTATCAGTTGGTAAACGAAGAGGAGTTTCAGCAGAGTTAAATAGACGGCTGCAGATGCGTGCTGCATTTTAAATAATTCGTTTATATTTTATCGCTAAAACTTTTGTTACTAACACCGATCTAGGTAAATAACACGTATGTCCGCTGTTGCGTGTAACTTCCTTCGAACGTCGAACCGGACTCCCTGCCCTTGTTAAACTGCGCCGATGCGCTGTGCTAATAAGTTACTTATTCATAATTTTGTTATCGATTTAATGATTACAGAAGCTGTAATTCTTGTTCCCCTCTTTAAATATGGGCCGTTTGTACATCATTCTGGGCCCTGCAAATTTTATCTACCGTCTGCAAGAAACATTTTGAGTTCCCCAAGGGCAATTTATTTTTCTAAGTTAATTTATTCCGCAGTTTCGTTGAGGCCTTCCATTACTTTTAGAGAAAGTATAGTAAACTTGAAGATGGGTTTAAAAAACATATTCAAAAAATTCAGACTCAAATGCAAAAATTTCATGCTCCGGAGCCATTAAGCAAACATCATAAAGCTTAATTGAAATAAGCTCGCATTGGAAACTCGCATTTCCTATAATTTAACAGCATGAAAATAAATACATGTATTTGTTTTCATCTCTTTGAGCATAAATGAAGTTTATTTGTTGTTGTTGTTTTCTTTTTATTAATAGGGATTAGAAAAATATGTTTTTAAATGTTTGGGAATACTAACCACAATGGGCAACGAATTAGAAACATCTGTGAAACAAGGAAATTTGTTTCAATCCATTTTTATGCCAAATATTTTGAGATCATACTACGTATATTGGATTTGAGTTTTAGATGTGATTCAAATGTTTACTTATCACCTATTAAGAAGGGGTTGGGTGAGTCTAATCATAAAACTTTATCAGCATGAGAAAAAAAAGGACCTAACTGAATTCGCAAAGAGATTCATTGTTGGTGATCGTTTAGCTGGAGCCACGACTGAAACGACGAAGCAGCTGATTGAATTCTCGAAAGGTGTGATATCCAGATAACTAATCCACATTCTTTGTCTAAAAGGGGATAACTGTAGCTCAAAGACAATCATGAGCGAGACCGCCGTCATTTAAAACTATTTGTATGAAGAAATAGGATATCCACTGGGAAACAACTGACAAATAATTTTAACCAAGCCTGTTCTCAACCCGCATCTGGCAAAACTATGGACTGGGAAATGAAGCAGATCCAAATCGGCAGTCGCATGCTTATACTAAAACCCTTGATTTTCTCAGAACAGGAAAATTCGTCTATACAGGGTGTTGTATAATTCGATGACCAACTTTGGAGGGGTGGTAGTATGGGCGATTCTAAGCAAAAAACTTCATATGAACATGGGTCCGAATTTGTCGCTAACTGACATATGAACAGAAATATAAATGCCGCCACCAAGATCAACATGTTAATAACTCAGGTTCTGCAACGCTTAGGATAATGAATTTTGAAGGAATAATAGGGTACATAAAACTGTGTATACCGTTAAAATTTGATCGAATTCCAACGAGTTATGCAGTCAACATCTTAACATGTGCTGATTGGTACTCGCATGTGCAGCACGTGTTACGATTTTGAATGCGTAACTCGGAAATTACTCGTTGGAATACGATCAAATTTTAACGGTATACACAGTTTTATGTATCCTACTATTCCTCCAAGATTCGTTATCCTAGGCATTGCAGAACCTGGGTTATTAACTTGTTGATCTTGGTGGCGGCATTTTTATTTCTGTTCATATCTCAGTTAGCGTTCAAATTCGGACCCATGTTTATATGAAGTTTTTTTGCTTAGAATCACCCATACTACCACCCCTCCAAAGTTGGTCATCGAATTATACAACACCCTGTAGAGATGACGGGAATATCGTGATTGGTAATGTGAAATGGAAGAAGATTGTGTTCTGATGTATTACGATACACATTGTTTTGTACCGACAGGAGCCTTATGAAGCAGTGGATCCAGCATGCTTCTCAAGGTTCTGGTGGTGATATCAAGATATGGAGCGTCTTCTGGTGGTCCTATGATATTTATGAGAATAGGCTGAGTTCCACCGATTACCTGAACATTGTTGCCGGCCAAATCAATCCTGCAATTTTTTATCCTGCAGTATTACAGGATGGCTTCTTCATGTAACGGCTTCTTCATGGACCACAATTCATCAGCGTGTAAATTGGGAATACAATGTGTGACTATACACAACTTTGTGCAAATTAATTGAAACAAATAATGAATCTATTAGTTTATTGTACAAAACTCACATATACGTACATTAGTAACGGATATGACCTCCTTGATTTGAAAATCAGCGCCTGAATGAGCTTCTCCATAGTCGTACAATCCACAGCATGGAGGCGACCTTTGCATATAGCCCATAAATTCTCAACGGGATTTACCTCCTGGCCAATCAAGTATCTGTATTTCATGCTCTGTCATGAATGTCTTCGCCACTTTCAATGTGTGACAGAAGGCTAGGTCCTGCTGCAATATTCCAGTATCGTCAAGATACCTCTTTTCCAGATCTGGAACAACTTTCGTAGAGATATCTGGAACAAATATATTGTGGTGAGCGCACCATTCCTTCTATTGGATCCAGGCTTCCGACACTATCAATCATTCGAAAGCAGTAAATGTCATGAAAAAAGTGTCTCCGAAAACATACTTTGTTTCAATTAATTTGGCAAGGGTGTATATATTTACACGCTGTATTTCCAATTTACACTCATTGAAGAGGCCAATGTCTTCGAAATACACATCCGTGGCTCCAGATTAAAAATTTCATTTGTGGAATTGTAATTTCTGTTCTTATTTGGTTTTGTTACTACCATTTGTCCAGTTTTTATCATTATATCATTTGTATGCTCAACTTCATAGATAATGTTTGGGACATGTTGGAATGACAACTTCGACAGCAAGATCTGCTTCCAACAACTATGCGAGAACTGAGGGAATGTTTGGTGAACGCCTGGTTTTCCATCGACTTACAGGTCCTTCAATACCTTCGTTTCTATGCCAACCCTTATACATGTTGTAGTTCGGGCCAAAAGGGGGTCCAATAATTCAAGATGATAAAAAGCTTGAAAATTATTTAAACAATTTTAATGTCTTATACATTTTAGTCTAAATTAAAGCGTTTAATTATTTAGAATCGTTTAATTTAGTATTTTCAATTTTTAAAAAATTTCCTAGATATTTTTTAAGAGAGCAGCCTCAAAGAGAAGATACCATTTTATGTAATTGGATTATTCCCTAATACTCGACAGTATATACCAATATTGATTCAGAAAAGATTTTAATACTTCGTTGTAAATTTCTTATATCCTTTTCTCTCAATATCTTCAATTATAAAGAATATTTTTATTTCCTAATTAAAAAACATAAGAACCTATTGACGTAGAATATAACGTAAAACCAGATGAAAAAGTCAATATTTTTTTGAAATCGGTTGAGATCTATAAAAAGGCGAGGACGAGAGAAGAATAATTTTCAAGCTCTTAAAGGCTCTGCTGCAATGGTTGAAAGCCTCCCAATTTTTAAGAGAGCAAGCCCATATAGTTTCTACTTTTTTGGAAAAATTTCATAGTGTTTCCATGTGTAAATGGCTGGGTGGTGTGTTGGGGGCTTGGCTGTTTGTTTTATGAGTGGCCATGGCGAAGGGCGCCAAACGTCGTCACAATGAAAACATTTTTCGGCTGCGGTGATAAAGTGCGGGCAAAATTATTGGCAAAATGGGTCTGCGGTGGCGGCGCCGGAATTGTTTCCAGCTGAACGAGTTGATCCCAACGGCCACGGACCATTCACCCCAGATATACAATCGTCATCAGCGACGCTCGAACTGTAACGCCAACAATTGGCTCGCGGAGACGCCCTCTTCGTTTACCCCTGTCTCTAAATGTAAATTGGATCTGCGCTTTGTAGCAGTATTCGATTATCAGCTGAATTTACTTTCATGTACGGAAGAAGTGTTTCTTTTATGAAACTCCGCCCAAAACAAGGAAGAAATAAAAATATCGCAGTAAGTTTTATTATAGCTGTGGGTTTTGAAATTCACCTCACTCGCAGGAAATTGTATCTATTATTGCAATTGATTTATGCTATGCTAATAAAAGTGGTAATAAAACTTTTTATACATGAATACTATTAAATTGCAGCGCAATGTATATTTTTAAGAAAAAATTCATAAAAAAAAATTTCAACGATGTTAAAAGCATCGTTGCTGAATTCACGATGTCGGTCGTTCCGGTGCAAATTTTTTGCGAATTTTTTCATTTTGTCTTTAGATTTGGATAGAGCATCAAAAAGTAACTGAACCTTATAATATGCACATATGTTAACAATCTATTCGGGAACAAGACCAAAATGGTGGTTAAACATAAATCCATTCTGGGAAAAAATAATTTTAATAATAACACTAGGATTGATCGTCTACGGTGCTTTAGATGAGACTTCTCGACTACCCAACTCGCATCTCGACCTGGCACAGTGATTATCATCTCCTCAGGCCGATTTGCAATGGACGCAGACCTACAGCAAACCTATTCATTGGCTGAAGGCGCTTGACCCACATTTCTTCTATGATGAGATGATTTGTCGTTGGAAGAGGATACTTAAGAATGAGAATTGTGAAAAATGCTGTTACTTAAGTCTCTATTGTTTTGACTGTACCAATCTCGTATCGTATCTGTTTACTTAAGCCAAAATATTTAATGATTAAATTGATAGTTATTTACAGAAAACTTTCACACATAATAAATTAAACCAAAGATGTCTATATTTCAAGTTCTTTTGTTAAAATAACTTATAATGCTTATTTTAATATATTCGATTTTATTACACATTACGCAGCGTTTCTTTATTGCTCCTGAAAAAGTTCACTTTTCATTCTTGGCTGAATTTGAATTCGCGACTGGAGTGTGATATTCTAATCCTAATGTCCATTTTTACGTAGCGTTGTATAACGAATTATGAAACCCCAATTCCAAATGTAAAAATAAATAAAAAGGTCACCCCTAATTTATAGAATAAGAGAACAAACATTTATTTATTTAAATGAATAAGAGCTTACAAAAATAGAAATGCGTTTTACGATTTTTCTTATTTGAATGAAAAGTTCTAAATGTTAAAATGGGCCATGTTAAAATAGACTATGCTGGTCACAGTAATAGTTCAATAAAAATCTCCATGTGAAACTGATCACTTTTCTTTATAAATTTGACCTCTTTTGGCTCTATCACCCTTCAATTTTGAGAAACAGTTAATTCTTCGATGGCAAAATGACCTTTTTAAGCAGTAAAAGCAGTGTTACTCTAATAAAAAAATTATTACAAATAACACTGTTCAACAAAAATGCACTTTGGAATTCTCTCCTTGATCAAAATAGTTAAACTACCCTAATTATGGGTCCAGAAAAACGAATACGACATCAAATTTTGTTTGTTAGCTTTAGTTTTTAAGATATATTAATTTCAAGTAGAAATACTAAAAATACACTTCGGAATTCTTTCCTTTCTGAAAAATAGCTAAACTACCCTAATTTTGGATCGAGAATGTGACATTAGATATTGATTAGTTTAGTTGACATTAGATTCTGGTTTTATAGCTTCACTAAACTCAAATAAAAGGTCTTATTCACGTGAACGTCTTCTCTTTGCTTGTCGCTTGTACTCCTTTTCTGGGTTGGCTTTTGTCACTGTCCAACAGTAGTCTGCAAGCATAGAAGTGTTCCATTTTCCCTGATACCTTCGTTCCATTTGGGAAATGTCCTGATGGAATCGCTCTCCATGTTCGTCACTTACAGCACCGCAGTACATGTAACTAATAACTTGAATGGGCTAAATCTGAGAACCAAGAGCTAACTGAAAGTTTTAAATGTCATTTTCGTTTTTTCCATGATGAAATGAATCAGAAATAGCTATTTTCAAGTTGGAAAGATTTTCACTGTTGACCAGTGTAATAAATATCTCAAAAAATTGTCAATTCAATCTCCTGAAGTAACCGCAACCTTGTCGAATAAAAGTAAAAACTAAATTTTAATTCATGGATACGCAAGTCTCTTGCACTCCGAACGATCATGCTCATCTAAACACTGCAAAATGCAAAATGTAAAATGGCGGAAATTTGCTGCAGAACTCTTTAAGTATCTGAAATTTTTTTAATACTTAAAATTGAATGATAAAACAAAACAACAAGGAAATTTTGGAATGAAACGAACTATAAAGAGAGAACCTCTAATCCACAAGGATTTAAACTGTACTTTTTTCCTCTGTCTTTGTGGATTGCAAATTCTCAATTTCTACTATGCTTTAAATAGTTTTTAATTTCCCTTAAAGGACAACTCTACGCAAAAAAATCGATTACAATTTCTTTTACAGAATATCATTCTTTGATATAAATATAATACATTCCCGTTGAAATTTTTAAATTTGGTCCATAATTTCAATATATGAAACTGCTTTGAAAAGTGAAAAACGGCGCTTTGCCCCTCCCTTCCGCTGGCCATTTTTTTCCGGATGTGATGTAGTTTGAGTCAAATGAGGCCAACGAAAAAGACAGGCCCAGACCCGGAAAAGCCACCTGTCCATAGTAAGAAAGGCCCTGACGCGAAAAAGTCACCTGATCAACAATCCAGCCTTCTTCCTCTAAAGAGGGAGATGCATGCTGAACGTAACTGAAGTGAACTGAACAATCCAGCCTTCATTGTTTTTAACAAATGAAAAAATACTGATTGTTAAAATCCAAGATGGAAACAATGAAAATTACATTAGTCGCGTTCACAACCTCTTAACTTTTCTCACTTTTTTCACTTATCTTGCTTAAGTCACTTTTAGTGACGTCAGTTTAAGGAGAGCAAAGTCTCAAAAGTGACTGTTCTGATAGCGAGTCAGTACCCACTTTCCCCCCTGCTTTTGTTACTTTTCTGGCTTTATAGCTACTAACTTCGGTTTAGTGGTAGCCATGTTGAATCGTCGCTTCGCTCGTTTTTGTGATTGCCGACCAACGATATGAAATGAGTAGATCGCTCATGAGCTGCTTTCAGCGCCACCAACGTGTCCCCATTTGAAAGCCTGTCGGCCATTGCTTTGGTTGGCAAAAAATGGCCTTCATCGTATATTTACGTTTGAAGTTTGCGTAGACAAACACAGTAAAACTCAATGCCGATTTCTTGTCCAGCTTTAAATTGTAATGAAGAAATTTTTCATCATTAATTCGAACATCTGAGGTAGGCGTACCATTAAAACCCTCAGTGATCATCTAATGATTTATTCTTTAAATTGTAGTAATAGAAATATTAAAGGTTCACCACTGACCATTCACAGGTGTGTTTTTATCTTTCTGCGTCTTAAAATGTTTTTCTCATATAAAAATCCTGGTTATCTTTTATATCGTGGTTGTTGATACATAAAAGATGTCGATATTCAACCATGATACCAGAATGATTGTTTAGAGGTATTTATGAAATTATATACCGCATTTATTAAAAAGCATCTAAATTTGGGAGAGGTCGCTTAAGAAATTTCAGACTACAACCACGATGTTGGTGGGGCAGGGGTGCTTTCTCAGCTGGCGACAAAGCGGACATATAGTAATAGCGCTTTGGCTGGCGATGTTGTTCTGCCAACCACAGTAATGGCGCCTACACTAACAATAGAGATTAGTTCTACTTTTTGCCGCCTTCAAATTGCCCCAAAGATGGCGGCCACATAAGCGATCTACATTTCATATCGTTGTGCAAAAGTAACAAAAGCAGCAAAAGTGATCTTTTCACTTCCGGTTTCATTCACAGGGAAAACCTATTTTCTTTGCTTTTCAAAAGCAAAGACAAAGTCACTTTCCCTTAACCTTTTCCCAGCCAGCTATTTTCTTGAGAAAATGATTCTTCTTACAGGGGGATAGAAAATATTTTTTAAAAAATTCAATAACTGATATACTGCTTTAAAATTTTAAATTTGTGATCTTGAATATAATTGTTTTTGATTAGTAATTTTTTTAATCGATTAAAAGTAATGGTTTTATTAAAATGTATAATAATATTTTCTATTTGAAAAACTTGGTTTTAATCCTTTTTTAAAAAATTACAAATGTAATAATTTCGTATTTGAAAATAGCCAAAATTTAGGGAGAAATCTTTTCTAAATAAAGAAAAAAAATTTTTTTTAGTATCTCTATTTGTTTTTTTAACGATTTTTTATATAACTGAATGTGGAATATTTTTACTTTTTTTTCGAAGATATACGTAATTTGTTGTTAAATGGGTCAAATCTGCATGGCAATAGCTAGAAAATCACATAATAGGATTTTAATCTCTTTCTTTGATAAAGCTGTGATGTGGCCTTATCTAACTTCCTCATATTCTGAGAAGGGAACAATCTCAAATGACGTCATCAAGAAACGATCCCGATAGCAATGGTTTTAATTTTTGTGAAATAACTTGTAATTTACGAAAAAAAAAACTTAAAACATAAATAAAAGGAATCATTTTAATATAATTCAATCATTAAATGGTTCAATTGTGCCCTGGAATTTTTTAATAAATTCGTAATTTTAGATGTTGCTAAGTTTCTCCATACCAGATACACAAGCTTTCTAAAATTTCGAACATTATTGATTATTAATAAATTTGGGGTATGTAATTTATTTGCAGTTAATTATAAAGCTTTCAAGAATTCAACAAAAGCAGTTTGAAGTTTTTATCGATAATAGAAAATTTCTTATAAGCATTTTTTATAGTCATGATTTTAGCCCCCCCCCCCCCCTCCCTCCTTTGACAACACCTGTGAAAATCATTTTTTTATTATATTTCCTCATTTAATTTTAAAATTTGAATGGATGTACTAGTAGTAATGTGCATCTGAAAAATAATAAAAAAAAATTAGCAATTTATCTGTAATAGAATTTCAGTTATATGCATTTAAATTTTGTAATGTGTTATATAGAACTGACATAGCTACAAGTGGCCTGATTAGGCCGAGAACCGGACATTTGCCACACCGGACATTTACCACACCTTCTTGTTCAGAATGTAATTAATAACTATAAAAGAAATACAGCTAACTATTCACATACAGGAAGTAAACATTTTTTATTAAGTAATAGGTAAACAATAATGCTAGAGTGTAAAAATTAAATAATAACACAAATACTTATGTGAATAATAACTATAAAAGAAATACGACAAACTGATCACATACTGGAAATTAAATATTTATTAAGTAAAAGGTAAACAACAATATTAGATAATAAAGAATTACGATTATGTTGGCCCACCTTCGGAAAAGTAAGCTGTTACTGTAAATCACACTGAAGACTCATAGATATAAAGGCGAAAATAGAAAGGATGTAAACAACTTCATTTTCAGACAAGTTTACATTACATTACATATTTTTTTAATTTTTAACCGAGGAAAGATGACTTGTTGAACGAGGGGTTTGAAATGTAAACATGTAGGCCTATTTTTTAAAATCCAGCTCTTTGTGTTAATTCGATGAAATAATAGAAATAATAATATATTTAATAATAAAGCATGCCTTTACACACTATGACGAATATGTATCTTGTCATGCCTGCTGGATAAATATTTTTGACGATTATCTGCCAGTTCGGGCCGCTAGATCAAGCTCGACGGCGATTATCCATGATAATTCCGAAAATCCACCAAAAAAAGCTGAATTAATAGGAATCAACATCGACCGATCTTTATAAAAAAAATTCACAAAGAAATATTAAGACACTCGATTATAAAATTGTAAAATATGGCATACAATTTTACAAAATAAATGAAGCTCTATAAAAATCTTTATTTTAAATTAAAATAAATAAAATAAATAGATAAATAAAATTTTAATTCAATAAATATGATGGTGTAGGACTTTCATTCAACTATACAACTTTGTATTTATTTATTTATTGACGAATCTAACAAATTAAAACGGGCAAATTTATCAAATAATCTGATAGACTACAGGAGTTCCTGACTCCTCACAATAGACTGACCTCAGGCATAGAATCCTGCTCAAATCGGCAGCAAAAGTTACTCCAGAGCAACTGCAAAATTTTCGAGAAATCCGCAGGACGCGCAGTGCGCTGCTTACGATGTTTCTATGCGAGCAGCTGCGAAATTGGTATAAACTGCCAGTTTGAGCAGAAATGGGACCCGCGATGAAACCTTTATCACCACGCCGTCCACAATCGTATTATGACGCATTAATTATGGTTCCGATTGAATTGAAAGTCCTACACCATCCATATTTATGTTATTGTTTACCGTTTACTTAATAAATATTTAATTTCCAGTATGTGATCAGTTTGTCGTATTTCTTTTATAGTTATTATTCACATAAGTATTTATGTTATTATTTAATTTTTACACTCTAGTATTATTGTTTACCTTTTACTTAATAAAAAAATTTTACTTTCTCTATGTGAATAGTTAGCTGTATTTCTTTTATAGTTATTAATTACATTCTGAACAAGAAGGTGTGGCAAATGTCCTACACTCGATTAGGCCACCTCCGCTGGGAAAAGGTTAAGTGAAAGGATGTGAATGCGACTATTGTTTTTTGACTCCAACAATGTTACGGCCTCACCCAAATCCCGCTCATTATTTTCATTTTTTCACACATTTAGAGTTCGAATTAAATTTTTTTAAATATGCCACGATGTTGTTAATAGGTTAGACTTTCGTTTTAAATAAAGGTGTATATTACCGTAGAGTTGTCCTTTAAATTTGGTAAATGATAAGAAAAATAAGATTTTTACATAAATTATATTTGAACTCAGCAGTCTGAAATCTTTAAGAATCAGTACCTTAGATAATTTTTTTTTTAATGGAGAACAGTGTAATCATTCAAATTTTTAACAAGCACACTGCATGTCGACAGATAATATGTTTATCTGCCTATAATAATAATAATAATAATAATAATAATAATAATAATAATAATACTAATAATAATAACTGATAATTCATATTAATTAAAAAATAAAAACTCCATTTCAATAAGACCTTTGTTTCAATTGTATTTCGTCCACTTCAACCTTTGCATTTCTCCATTGGGTGACTTTTATTCATTGTTTTATTATTTATGTTTATTTATATTTCTTTTAATTAAATGGAGTTTTTATTTTTTAGTGAATATGCTTTATTACAACTCCTACTCTTATATAATAACTGATAATTATCAAGAAATCGATAGGTAAACAACGGAGAGCCTGTCTGCCTCAACATCCTAATTTCTGAGATTGTCTCTATAAGCTATATCCAAGTGTTAAAAATATCAAAACTCTTCTGCTAAATAAAGCTTAAAGTAGAAATGGTTATTATCTCAGTAACTTCTACAAATATAACACAGGAGTTCGGTTCCGCTCAAAATTTAACATTCATTTGTGTCAGAGGAATTACGCAAACGTCAGCGAATTCCCACAGGAGAGCGTGATGGAAAATTTAGTGGATACAGCTGCGCCTTCAGTGAATAAGCTTGTGATAGATAGATAATTTCAAATTCATTAACGGATATTTTAAAAAGGATTAATCGATTTGCCGCAGTTAATTTAACTCGACGTGTTGTTCAAAATTTTACTTTAGACGATTAAATGGTAATTCCTGGATTGGACGTTGATGTCATCGGGTTTTAACTTCAGAAGTTAACACGTCTAACCCAAAATTCACTGCAAAGTTAGGTATAATGCAGGTATACATTATAGCCTATTGCACATTATAGCCTGTTAATACATGCGAACACGGGCATTATAGGATACTTCATGGTGTTTTTTAATAAATTTGAGAAGAATTTAAAAAAATTGAAAATTATTAATCTTCCGAAACCATTTTCTCTCTCAAGTGCAGTTTTTCTTCTCATGTCTTAAAATATGTAATCTCCATTCTTCAGAGTTGCCTTGTTATTTCACTAAAGGGTTCCCTTGTGTTTCAATTTCTATCGAAATGGTTTCTTTGCAATTAACGTGATTATTCTTATAAAGCAACCTAGCCGAAGTTCTCTGTTATAAGATATTGTTACTTGTAGACATGCTATCTAATTTCTGGTAAGTGCTATTTTAATGTCACTTTATCTGCAAAGTGAGCAAATAAAGCAAGCTGAAGATATATTGTGACCTATGTAAAATAAAGACTTTTTAAAATTTTGGAATTAATATTTAACGAGAGCTAATTTGTGACAGTCTAAATAAAACAAATTTTATTTAGCAAGTTGCTTAGACTAGGTCATTCATTGTATAAGGGACAACAATCTCTAGAATTGATAGTAAAGTTTATTTAGCATTTCATGTGACTCTTATGTTAAATTCAAAGGTGCCTTTAATGTCATATACAAAACTGCTATATTTAAATTTTACTTTAAGTTTTTCGCTTACTGGTTTCACTTTCTTTTCCTCTTTTCTTGCATTCCTTCCACGAATTGCAATATTCTCTTATTATACAAACAATTTTTTCCTCTCATGCTGTCATTGATTTTCCTTTTTCTCGATTGGCTTTGGCGCTGCCTCTTTTCTCACGGGGAAGAGAACGTCCTATCCCCCGCCGCCCCCTCTCCGTTTTTATTTTCCTCGGTTATTCGTAGAGTACTCAACGAGGGTCCTTTTACCCCGTCCACCTACCGCCCAGGAAGTCAAGAATCTCACGTGAGCAGAAAATGAAACCAAACTGGTTTCTTAAACCGGCAATCGATAGCGGATAACGATGGAAAACCTTTATAGCGAGACTCTATTAGTCTGCACTCCACGGCGGTAAACACGCCAGCCTGAACGCCAACGCTGATGGAAGTCTTTGGGTGTGTGTATGTGGGTGTGCGGCACAAAAAGCTGGAATAGTTTATATAGAGTTTATGAAATAACTGGCCATCTCGAGTACAAGTATTACTCTACGGGGGGAGGAAAGGGGGGCCAGTTAATACAAATTCACTAGAAACTCCGCCATAGACCTTTTGCTAGCGAATAATATCGCTGGTTATTCAATTTTCTGTCCGACCTATGCAATAGATCTATGACCTGAATCTCCTATCTCTTAAAGGAATTTTTATTGAACGAATTCTACTTACATTTCCTTCTTAAAAATTCTCTGATACGATTTTTCAATAATTTTTCCCCTCCAGTAACACTTCTACGGAATTCCAATTCCTTCTAATCCTGGTTTCTGCGTTTTCTGTAATCTTTCTTTTCTTCTTTTTTATATGTTGTTCGACCTGGGGTGATACGACTTTAATGTTTTCCATTGCAAACCCAATCGAATTTCAGGGGTCCCCTATGGTTTCCTCGCACTTTCCTTAAGGCTTGTTTATCTCTTTACGAAACTTCGCTTGATGCCAATTCCCCCGATAAATTAAGTTTCTAATTCACCAGTAAACAGATTTGTTTTCTCTACCACTCTTTTTTTTATTTTCTTAATCTACTTCGCCCATAGCATGCCACATGAGGAAAATCTACCGCCTAACTCTTAACGAAGATGAAGAGTTAATAAGAACTAGGTTTTCGGGAATCTAAAAAATGATTTTAAATATCATTGACTGTTAACCTTTAATAATGAATCGAATTGTTTTTCATTTCGATACAATGAATAACAAAAATGTTTTTCTCTTCCAAGTTTAATATTTTTACAAGTGAAAATGGAAATTGTTACACCGTCATGAAGTAGTGCTTGCTGATGAGGTTCACCACACTGTATGATCCAACAACTAACACGAACCAAATGATCAAAGTTTGACTTTATACACAAACAAAGCAAGTATCAAAAGCAACTAAGTGCAGTAAGGTGTGATCACCATTAACGCAAGTACAGTGCGTTCTGGATGGCACTGAAGCAAAAAGTTTCTAATGCCATCTCTTCAAGTCTGAAACACACACAGTGTCATTTTTTTGGAGATTTCTAGCTGGAAGTTGGTAATTTTTCAAACGCCTTCTCAAGTATTCTGAGATGCTCTATGGTTAAATTTGCAAGTATGTTATTATAAATTCCATTTGATATACTGATTCAGAAAAGTTTGCGAGTATTTATTATTCTGTCAACATATTAGGGACAATAACCAAATCTGTCCTATTGTCATATCCAATGCTATCCACACAATAATATGCTTCTCGAAGATCAGGGATTAATGTGTTCTTCTACCAATTTGTCAACAGACATATTGGCGTGGAATAGAAACCGGACAGTCCAATGGCGTCATTCTTTGGCGTTAAGAGACGGGTCCCATTTCAAAAACTGACAAAACATGTTCTTCCAGCTTGGATAAAAATCTTTTAAGATGATATTCACAGACTTTTTTACTTCAAGCTCCTGCATTCTTGATCAGTGAGGGTCACATTTATTTGTATCGTTTTCGAATAAAGTGAAAACTTTATTCATTTGATCCTTGTTAGTTGACGAATTTCACTTTTGTTTGGTGAACGTAAAATCTGGAAACGATTTTTATTTCGGAATTTTGGATATGACACTTTAACGGATTTGCGTTCTTGTTTCTTCTTTAATATTCAGAATCTGTCGCATTAAAATTTTATTAGAAATTAAGATTAGAATGTTATTTGGAAAAAGAATCCCCCGTTCCTAAATGTCTATATTTCGTTCCACGTATTCCTGGAACTATAAAGCATTCAGAAATTTAAAAAAAAAATTCAAAGAACTTCACTGAAGATTTATTGAAAAAATGAAAAATAAAATCGCCGGCATATTGTGTCCTAGAACCGACGAAAATCGATGCAGAATCGATTGGAAAATTTCTATTCCATTATAAAAACCAATAATGGGGTTACACTGTATTATGGGATAAATTAAGCAACTGGTTGTGTTTTTTTTAAATTTACTAAAAAAGAAATGTATTTCAAACTGGTAAATGCTATATTTTTACCAATATGTTACCATTTGTATCATTAATACATCTGTATAATTAACTGAGAAAACGAATGAAATACCAAGTGTACCGATTTTAAATATTGCCTTTTCAAATACTTGTATGCTTTTTTTCGGATTGTTATTATGGACTAATATATTTATATGACATACTTATTTTTATTTTATTTTATCGCGTGTGCGTGTTTGTCCAGTGCTGAAGCCCCGGTGACGTGGGAGTATACGTTGACGCTTCGCCATGGGGTGCAATCAGACCCGCGTCCAGACGCCCGAGTTCGCCAGCTACAAATACTCGGACTACGAGCGGCAGGTAAGCATCGCCAACTTCCATCTGTTTTGTCGCATTAAGGAAGTTTTATATCTTATTCTTAAATATATACAAAAAATACTACAAATCTCAATTATAGAAACATGCTTAGATTTTAGCATTTCATTTCTATTATTTAAGCCTAATATGAGGAATAGATGAAGAAGCCAACGCTACTATCGAATCATTAAAAAATTACCTGCTGTCATTCTTAATTTGAAAGCGCCATAATGCAATAGAAATGTAAAAATAGAAAGCGAAAGAGGGGAAATTAATTGCGATATTAAACATTTAATAACAAACTTGCCTAAATTTAGCCACGCACTTCGACTGCCGTGTCTGGTCGGAAAATGCAGGGCGATATTATTGATTAGATTTAAATTAAATTAAATTTATTCAGAAAAAAAAATAACGGCCTCGCTTATATTGTAGTTCTTCGTGGGTTTTTTTTTAGGCTACTGTAAATTTTGCGCTACTTTGTTTAAATTTAATGTTTAAATCTAACGTATAAATTTAAATATTAATTTTAAATGCGAGGCCCATGAGTGTAAATGATGCCATTTTTTCTGCTTTTCACAGATTTTGTTATTGTCTCTATTAATTAATCTTTGTGGAAATTCATACATTGAAATGAAATAAAAAATGCACGATTCACGTTGAATCTGGCAACAACAGAAGATTCGTTTATCTACAATACTGAAGGCAATGTTTAACATAAGACAAATGAGGACTGTATATAACCACCGAGAAATAAAAGATTTATTTACTTAATATAAAAATAATTTTACGAAATAAGAAATCAAATTTCCTTAAAGCTTCTTTGTTAAACAATTCAAGCAATTACACATTGTGCGCGGATCTAGGAACACATTACTGTACTATAATTTATCCTTTCTGCTTTCTCTAACATATTGGGAATTGCACAGTTTGATTTTCGCTTATCGTATCCTTTACCCTATCTTCATATGATCAGAGATTTACCGAATAACATTATTGAAAATATTACCACAAGATCACCTGTCAGTTTAATAAATTATTCGTAAGGATGCTTACCGAGGTAAAGAGCGTAATACTCAATAACGAACTCGCAAACTCCGAAATACCGAATATCATTTTATATCCGGCGCGCATATTTTGCCGGTAGATAGGATAGCAGCCATGTAGAATGCCTTTATAACTACTAGGCACTATTAGAAAGTAAAGTACTGTATACAGGACAGTCAGCAGCAGCCAGTGAAAAATGACGGGGATGTTGCACCAGTGTACATGCTGGGTTTTTACTATAGACCAAAGGACTGTCCAGAACTTCTCCTCTAGACTTTCTCGTATTCAAACTGTGCACGATAAGGTCCCCCTGAAATGGGCTAACACATAAAATGAATCAATTTTGGTTCAAATCAGGTCACGGGTTGCCGAAATACGGCCTCTTTTTAGATGTTTTAGCAACCAACAATTAAAATAACCTGTCTTAACTGTTAAAAGGAATGGAGAAGTTTAATTGATTACTTTTTGTTGCGTCGCTTGCTTCATTTCCAGCAAAATAGAGATGTTAAGTATGTGTTCAGGCAAAGTGCCCCTTTTCTTGTGCGATTGGGCTGAAATCTGATATTTAATTGCTTTTCTTTATTATAAAGGCCTATACTAAATTTTATTCGCTTACCTTTATTTAAAGTTCTATTTATATGAAGAAAATAGAGGATGTGTTTAGGTAAAGTACAATTTTCGATTCACAGATTTGGTCCAAAAATTGATACAGATCTACAATTTTCATTCATTTAGCTCGTTGTGTTTGAGTTACCGTGTTCAGGCTCATACGGGCAGACAGACAGACATAGTACTAAAAATGTGTTTTTCGGACTTCGGAAGGTCTAAAACGTCGAGATTCATCGAAATCTCGAGGTCGAATTTTTTGACGATTACAATACTGTACAGAGTGTTCGAAAATGATTTAACTGATAAGAAAACTTAATAAAAAATCATCGGGTACACAAAGAGACAAGCGGTTTTCAACACTTAATAGATTGGCTCAAAAACTGTTTCCTGTTTGTTTCTTCCTATCCTTTTAATAATAGTACTTGCGAACATAAGATAAAAGAACTGGCCTTGATTACATAATTCTCTTCTCCATTCTCTTCTTGCTCCACCTTCGTTCTCCTTTGGTATGTACCAGCTCTCCAAAGGTTGCCTCACTTCCCTTCGTAGGTAATCCCGCTTATTTTTTTCTGCTATTTTCGGATGTTATTTGATCTTTATGCAAATATTGCGATTCGAATCTAGGAACATTGATAATGTATCATATATTGTCAAAAAAATATTAATTTAAAAATGTTAAAAATTAAAAGGGGTGCCAATTAAACTAAGCTATTCTTTAAATATCCTACCTGAAGTTTAAATGTATTAACACACACGGAATGTCATTTTATAGAAATATTACTTTAAGTCACTATGTGACGTAGCTTTCTAATTATTTCACTAGGTAATATTGTGAGCACTGAATTTTTTACATTTAACTTTTCCACTGATTTATTATTATATTAAATATTTATAAGGAGGAATGATTAAATATTCAAACTCAATAAATTTAATGGAACCACACAATAAATTCTACAAGGAGAGAGAGAGAGAGAGAGAGGCAGGCAGGCAGGCAGGCAGGCAGGCCGGCCGGCCGGCATATTTCGTTCTAATATTTCTATATTATAGAAAATTGTTCCATTAATGCTGCACGGATTAAGAAAAATAATGAATTATAGCTTGTTTAGTACTGTCTCATATCTATGGCGTTTTCTTACATTTTTCATTTAAAAAAAATATTCCATTGGCGTTTTATAGTCAGAAGCTGCTGAATGGAATTGTCGACGAAATTAATTAGCATTCATACGACCGTTTAAGTAACTTGCACTTGAGACAGACAAAAAAGTGTGTAAATAAATGCTATCATATTGCTAATTTAATCTCGTGCCTCTTATTGTGTATAAAAGCAGTATTAGTCATTACGCAAATTTGGACAAAAAGAACTTGACTAACGAATAGTTTGAAAATAGATGAAACAGAAAGGAAAAAAATCCGCGGCCTGGATTCCAACCAGGAACCATGAGCATCGACTTCCTATTCTACCAATAATTGTTGAATATTGCAGTATACCTGCACAGAACCAGACCAGTTAAAAATCTTCTATATATTGACAGACCAATTAAAATTTTCATAAATTTTTCATTTCTTCTTAATCGTCCTAAGGTTACATTTGTCTAACAAATTTTAAGTAAGTCGTATTTTTGCTGTTAATTTTTATGTAAAATTTAAAAAGTTTCTCCTTAATTAAAACCGTAACTTACATTTTTAAATAAACCGTTCAATTAAAACACTTGACTTGGCCCTTACAGGAACCAAAAGAATTACTTCTACTCAAAACTGAAGGGAGAATTTCCTAATAAAAGTTAGGAGACTGATTACAGATAGGGAGATGTAAAACATGTGTGAGGAAGGGGCTGAGTACCATAGAGAGGCTATGTAAAAAGACAATTGAAGAAGCATGAGAGGGAATGGTGGCAATTTCTTTGGGAATATTTGCACCACTTTCCTATTACCGTCAGAATGTTTTCGACCATCATGTGGAATTTAGGGATATAATACTGGTACTCGAGTTTGGATTTGGCGAAGGGAGATACAATTTCACTCCCAAAATCACAAGGAGAGGTCGAAAAAAGGTCTATTTGATTCGGTCCTATTTGTATGCCTGGATAAAATGTCACTTTTGCATAAAAACTCGATTTTACCGAGACTACTGTTTCCTTCCCCGGTTGCTATTCGCTAGAGACAATTTCTATGAGAGTTTTGCCTTTCTTCATAAAAGTAAAAAAAACAACAAAAAAAAAAGATTACATTTTCAAAGAAGATTTATTTCATTTTATATTATTGCTGTTTTGGAAAGAGCAAACTTTTAACAAGTCTGGAAGTCAAGTCCAGAAGTAGACCCAAGAAAAAAAAGATCATACCCAAGGGACTTAAAAGACGAGAGGGGGAAAGTTATCCGTAAAGTTGTTATGCACTGGCTTAATTGGCAAGTATATTTCCAGTACATAGAAACTTTATGAAAACTCAGTGAATGTTAGAAATTTTCTTATAATACGGCATCTGTTTAAATTTGTGACTTTTTTATAAATGCATACATGCAAGTTTATATTCAATATTGTCAGGCTCTGTGTAGTGAGCGTGGAATAACCCCAGTGGCAGAAAAGATGATATGAAAAATGTGTACTCTATTGGCTACGCAAAGCCGTTTTATTTCGTATTGTAATGTCTGTGTAAATACTTACTAGTTTTACAATATACTTACCTCATTCATAGTTTCAACATCCTTTGACATAGAAGGTTGAAATTTGTTAATTAAATTGTCATGGATATGTCTTACTTCACAATTTACTAGGGTTTAGCTCGATCCACTGGGGTTGGAGTTATAGGGTCCACCTGGTATCAATGAGGTTTTTATTATGTAAAGGAGTGACATTCTGTGTGCAGATTTCTCTAGGCAAGATATATATTACTATGAAATTTGGGCCGGATTGTCCTAGTAGGGTCGGAGTTGTGGGGGCAAACTAACTGGGGGTCACGTAGTCTTCAGAAACCACTGTTTGAAAATCTTATCAGGAAATGATGAGAAACTGTGATTTTTATGTATTCAGGACTTCCGCGCTATTTTCCTATTCTCTGATTGGAGTGATTAGTGTCTTGCTACAATTATTGTGTTAATAATATTATTATTTTGTTATTATTTATTATTATTATTATTATTATTATTATTATTATTATTATTATTATT
>JAHWFO010067154.1:2133897-2192458 GCA_023313115.1 Rhysida immarginata
TTATTATTATTATTATTATTATTATTATTATTATTATTATTATTATTTGTTTTTTGAAAAAAAAAATACAAATTAATTCAAGTGAAGAAGTCAAGCCCCAAAGGACCCAAAATAGACCAAGCCCAAGGTGCTCAATGAAGAGAAGTTCATATACACAGCCTTTATTATTATTATTATCTCTGTATTTCACGGGATTTATAACATCCCGGATAAAAAAAAGGTAAATAACGGAGTAAATACTCAAGTTACTTCCCTACTATGGAATCAGTTACTTATGTTAAGGAATTCACGGGTAATAGAACAAGTATTTAAAATCACTGATTTTTGAAGACTCATAATTAATTTTGAGTCAAGACCCAAAATGTCAATACTGGTTGAAAGTTTCTTGGGAATTAATCCTGTAGCAGAGAGAATTATAGGGACTATTTTAACAGAGGACTGATGCCACATCTGCCGGATCTCTTCTGAGAGTGGTAGATATTTTTGAATTTTCTCAGTGTACTTTTTCTCCATATTATGAGAGTTAGGAATGGCTATTTCAATAAGGTAAGTAGTTTTGTTTGTTTTGTTAATCAGAGTGATATCAGGTCTATTGTGTGGTGTCGTTCTGTCTGTGGTGATATCTCTATTCCAGTACAATTTGGCATAATCACTTTCCAGGATAATTTCCGGTTTGTATTTGTACCAAGGGAGGGTACAGTTTGTTAAATGATGCAGGTTAGCAATGGCTTGATGGATTTGGCGTCCAACGTATGGCGTGTGACATACTTGGTAGGAGCTAAAGAGCTGCATCCACTTATTATATGATCTATGGTTTCCGGTTGAGAGTGGCATAGTCTGCAGCTGTCATCTATTAAGTTGGTATCTCTGATAATGTGTTTAACGTAGTTTCGGGTTTTTATAACTTGATCCTGTATGGCAATAATGAAGCCCTCAGTCTCAGTAAAAAGGTATCCTGCCTGTAACCAAAGGTTCGATGTTTTTTGATCTGTATAATTTTGAGTAAGTTGGTAAATGTGTTTGCCATGAAGGGTTTTGTTTTTCCAGGTCTCTAGTTTGGCTGCATCAGTAGTGATATGATCATCCAGGCTAAAGCCCATCTTTAATTTAAGTGCTGTAAGATTGTCGTCAATTAAAGTGAGGGCACTATATATGGGTACATCTTGTTTTGAGTGAAAATAGGACCGGAGTAGATTGATCTGTTTGTAGTGTAATTTTTTAATATCTGTAAAACCCCTCCCCCCAAGTTCTCTCGGAAGGCTGAGTCGCTCAACTGCTGAGTGTGGATGGTGTGCATTGAATTTTGATGCTACCGTTCTAACCATACTATTAAGATGGTCAAGGTCTGTATTAGTCCATTTCAGTATTCCGAAGGAATAAGTCAGAATGGGTACTGCATACTGGTTTACTGCTTGAGATGTGTTTTTTCCAGTTAGATGACACTTAAAGATTCGTGTCAGCCTTTGTTTAAATTTATGAGTGAGTTGTTGCTTTTGTATTGTATGATTCATAGCGGGATTTTGGTAAAATCCAAGATATTTATAATGTTCATCATCTTGGAGTGCAGGGATTTTAGTTTCTCTATCTGTTGTACATAGGTATTGTGGTTGCTCAAGCTGTGTCCCCCTCTGAATGGTAGCTAGCCTGCATTTATCGATCCCGAAGTTCATTCTGATGTCATTGGTGAACTGTTCGGTAATATGCAGGAGGGACTTCAGATGTTCGGCTGAGCTAGCAAAAAGCTTCAGATCGTCCATGTACAACAAATGAGTTACTTGTGTGTTTTGGTTATTGTGAAGTTGCATCCTATATCCATGCTTTGATTGGTTAAGCAAATGAGAGAGAGGGTTCATCGCCAGGCAGAACCAAAGGGCACTTAATGTGTCTCCTTGAAAAATGCCTCTATTGACTTGTATTTCCTGAGTAATGATCATGGTTGAGGTGGTTTGCAAATGCAGGACAGTGTGCCAAGACTTCATGGTATGTTGTAAAAAGTGGAGCAAGATGGGGTCTATTTTGTAAATGCTCATTATTTGGCAAAGCCATGTATGAGGAATACTATCAAAGGCTTTTTGGTAGTCAATATATGCACAATACAGGTTTCTCTTTTGTTTTCTTGCATGTGAGGTGATAGCTAGGTCTATTATTAACTGTTCTTTACACCCTTGGCTACGTTTTCTGCATCCTTTCTGTTCTTCACTCATAATTTTATTTTTGATTAAGTGTATGTCAATCTTCTGTGCTATGATGGATGTAAAAAGTTTATACATGGTAGGTAGGCAGGTGATGGGGCGATAGTTTGCTGGGTTACCGGTGTCTCTGTTCTTAGGTAGCAGAAAGGTAACTCCTTTGGTAAAAAATCTTGGTAATATATTAGGTTCTAGTACACATTTATTAAACAGTTCAGCCATTTTTGAGTATGTGCTAGGTAAATATTTAAGCCAATAGTTGTGAATTTGATCAATACCTGGGCATTTCCAGTTATGTGTTTTTTTAATTACTGATTGAATATCAGTACTTGTAATAACTATTGGTTCCATGGTGTTGGATTGGCTGTGTAGGAGTTCTTCTTCCTGAATCCAAGGAGTGAGAGGGTTATGACTTTCAGGCACTGTCCATATACTGGACCAAAATGCTTCAATATTTGAAATCGCTGGCGGATTTTCGACAGTAATGGAGTCACCTGAAAGTGATCTATAAAACATCTTTGGATTGTTGCGAAAGCGAGTGTTTTGTATTCTTCGCTGTTGGCTTTTTTTTGTAACGCCTTAGTCTATTTGTCGTTGCTTGCAGCTGTTGTTTAAATATATCGAGCAGGATTCTCGGCTCAGATTCGTTGTATTGACGTAAAAGAGTCTGAATTTCTTCTTCTGCTTTGCGGGATTTTAGGTTACTCCTAATTTTTTGAGAAAGTTTGCCAATATGGCTACGGATTTTCCTGATCTTGCATTCCAGTCTTCGTTGCCAGGGGGGAAGATTATGCTTGTGCTGTATAGTCGGCAAGCCGTTCTCTAAGGGTAATTGACCATTAAAGCTTAACGTGGTGTAGGCTGCACAATATATCAATAAGTGCAGATCCTCAAGGGTAGTAATATCTTGCAGTTTTATGTTGATTATTGAGTTAATTTCGCTAATCAAAAATTTCGACAGATGGGAAATTCGACATTATTATTATTATTATTATTATTATTATTATTATTATTATTATTATTATTATTGTTTGGGGAAACCAAACTCGGATCAAGTCCAAGAGAGGGCCAAGCCAACGCCTCCTAAAGATAAGGCCTGAGCGCGAAAACGTCATACATTGTTACATCATCATGCGAAGACATAATTCAGGGCTTATTATTGGTAGAAATGCGATTAAACGTCTCTTCGGATGATGATGTAACAATGTATAAAGTTTTCGCGTTCACGCCTTATCTTTAGGAGGCGTTGGCCAAGCCCAAGGGAGGGAAAATACGAGGAAGGGAAAAATTACGCGCTCGTGGGAGTATTGATGTTTGGGTGTAGGAATTTCCTTACTATGTGACATGTGTTTAGAATTGTGGCTTTCTGTAAAGTCTTGTATAAGTGTGTCGACAGGATTTTGTGTAGTGAGTGTGGTATAACCTCAGTAGCAGAAAGAACGACAGGAACAATATGTACTCTGTTAACTCCCCAAAGGCTTTTTATTTCGTGTGCAAGATCCGTATATTTGGTGATTTTATCCGTGTATGTCTTTTGTAAATTGTGTGTTGGGGATGGAGATATCAATTATGTAGGTCACTTTGTTTTGCTTATCTACTAGTGTAATGTCTGGTCTGTTATGAGAGCTAGTTTTGTCAGTGATTATAGCTCTGTCAAAACATAGTTTATGTGTGGTGTTCTCTAAGACAGTGTCTGGGATATATTTATACATTGAGTGTGGATGTCCCTAAGCTTTTGTATCTTAGCTAGATGTTGAAGTACGATGTTGGTTACCTGGTTATGTCTGTATAAATAATCTGTCTGCGTGAGTATTTTGCAACTGGATATGACGTGTTGGATGGCTTCCTCTGCGATATGGCATTTCCTGCAAGACCCATCAGTCGAATCTTTAATAATATGTTCTCTGTAGCTTTTAATGTTAATAACCTGGTCTTGTATGACAATCATGGTTCCTTCAGTTTCCCCAAAGAGACTCCCTTCACTCAACCAAAAGTTCGACTCTTTTTTGTCGACGTGCGGCTGGTTGAGGTCAGAAGGATGTCGTCTACCGTGGAGTTGCTTTCCGAGCCATGATTGAAGTTTAGTGCATGTTGTAAGAATGCTATGGGTGTTCTGCATGCTGTTCAGATTCAGAGGTATGTATTTTGTATCAGCCATCCAGATTGCTTTGTGTAATGGTGATGTGTGTTGTTTAGAGCAAAGGAATTCTCTGAGTGACTGAGTCTGTTTCTGGTGTAGAACTATTATATCATAAAGACCTCTGCCTCCGTCTGTTGTTTAAGTTGTTTCTTTTCAAGTCCCTCAAGATCTGTGTGAGTCCACTGTATGACTCCAAAGGAGTACGAGAACATTGGGGTGGCATAAGTATTGATCCAGGTGGAGATTTTTTTTAGGACTGCGCGTCTATAATAGTGACTTCTTTCATATAAACAATGGTAAATATTAATCCGTCTCAGTGCCCTTTGAATCACTTTCATTTGAATATGCCTTATACAATGGAATTAAATTAAAAACAAATTTAATTTCTGGAATTTAAATGTGTTTTAAGTATTGCCTCTAGCCTAAGAAGATATTATTTAGTGAGTGTATTCTTTATATGTTCGTGCTCCAGAAGTTTGGCTTGTTTAAATCCTAGATATTTGTAAAAGTCGTCATTTTGTCATAGCAGCAATGTGACCTGGTTCTTCTAATGCGAAGCCCCCTCCCTGAGTACTCCATTTTCAATGTGAATGGTTTTGCATTTGTCCAACCCAATTGCATATGTATGGCTTTTGAAAAAGTTTGTGTAATCTCAAGTAACTGGTGCAATTGTGTTGGTATGGAGGCGTAGATTTTCATGTCGTCCATGTAGAGTAAGTGTGAAAGCGTGTAGTGGCAGCTTTTATTGTGTTTAATCTTGTAGCCGTAAGTTGTGCTGTTCAGTCTGTTTGAAAGTGTATTTAGTGCAAGACAAAACCAGAGTGCGCTTAGTGAGTCGCCCTAGAAAATGCTCCGGTTTATCCGTATTTTGTCAGTCGTGATGGTTTTACAGTTGAGTGTGAGGTGTAGTGTAGTTCTCTAATGCAGCATTGTACTCTTTAAAAATGTGATAAGTGTAGGGTTTATTGAACTTTCTAAAAATGTTTTTGTGCCGGATATTGCCTATTATATTAATACCAAGTCTGTCAATTTTCTTATGTTCGCCGACGATTTAAAATTATTCTAATGTATAAAAAATGGTCCGACTGCCAAGAGCTTCAAGTTGTAATTAACATGGTTAGCGGCTGGGCCTGTAATAATGGTCTCACTCTTAACGCAAAAAATCGTCCATAATGACTTTTTCACGCAAAACAGTAAACTTTGTTTTTAACTATCATCTTGACTCTGCCCCCCTGTCTTCTAGTATTCTAGGCAAAGATTTAGGTATTTTCTTCCAAACTTCTCTTTCTTTTGCCACCCGTATAAAATCTTTGATTAAAGAAGTGTGCAAAAGAATTGGTATATGTAAGAGGTTGTCGAATTTCTTTAAAGACCCGCTTACCTTTTTGACCCTTTTTAAATCTTTGATTTTATCAAAAATTATGTATGGCATCTGGATCTGGTATTCAGGCAATATGCAAAATTTTATTTTGTTGCAGGAAAAAGTAAACAATTTTTATAAGTTTTTAAAATTCAAATTTACACATAATAAATTGTTGGAAAACAATTCCTCCATTTTCGACTTATCTGTCAATTATCACAGTTTTATGTACAAAACGTTCTCCCGAATTATTACAGGCAGCATTTGCGTCCCGACTTGTGTTTCAATCTTGTCGTTCGCCAGCCTAGGTCCAAGAGGCAAACTAAGGCGCTGTTATCTTTAAGAAAATGGAGAACTAACATATCGAATATTGATCCGTTTTACAAGTTAAAAGTTAATTTCGACGAATACTCCTCTGGACAAAAGGAAATTATTCTTTCTGCTTTTTAGTTTTTAGTTAGTATTATTGACATTACTACATTAATTTATCATATCTTCATTATTAACTTTATTATTATTGTTATTATATTGTTACCGTCTCATTTTATTAATAATTTTATTATCATTATTATTTTATTTGCATTTACTTTTTCTCTTAAATGTATATTCAATAACCCCGTTTTGGGCTTTTCGCCTGTTGGGGGGACAACATCGGGTTTGGACTTCCAGTTTATCTGGTGGTTTCCCCTCCCTTGTTGTTGTCACATTATTATTATTATTATTTATTTATTTATTTATTTATAACATTTAACAAGTATTATTTCTAAATTTTATTTCTATTCCCTCAGAGATTGCCTCTAGCAAAAGACGGCGAAAAAAGCAACGAAATTTCTAAGATAATCCGCAATTGTTGAAAATTTCATCAAAAATCTCTATTAAAAATCTCTATATGACATGGTTGATATCTTAGATCGTTCGTCTGGCAATAGACAATTTATTGAAAATGCACTTAAAATTCATACAAATGTGATAGCAGATTCATTAAAAGTTATATACCGGTACTGTCCCTTGTGAATTTGTGCATATTTGGTTCAGTCGTTTTCTCAGTTTCTGAAGTAGAAAAATTTTCTTTGTTTACTCTGCTCACTTATATGGCACTGCCCTTATTAAATAAATACTTTTCCAAAGCTAATCTTGGGAAAGCAAGAACGTAATTTGCTTTTTGGAGAAAAATAAACAGTTCTTCTTTAAAAGAAATATTTACTTTGCTTTCTCCGGATTGCCTTGAGATTGCTATAACGGCCATTGCGACGTCCTTTCTATAGTGGAAGGAAAAACGACTCGTAAAAACACCCAGAGAATGAGTGTTTTGGGAAGGAGAAATATTAGACGTTGTTGATCGAAGAGAAAATGTGTTTGACCAAAGAACTACTAGACGCGGGAACGTATACGAAAGAAATTGAATGGAATTGAGCGGGAAATTTGTTCCATTAATTTTTAATCAAAATCGACATTTCCGAACATCAAATTCCCAATGGCCTCATCTTAGGACGCTAAAGTTCAACACGTAAATTAACACAGGAAATTCAAGCTACACGTTGTATTTTAATCTTTGAATTCTCGTAAATAATGATTTGCCTATGTAATAGCAAATTTTTTTTTGTACTAAACTCCACAGGGTTGAAGATAACGATCCCATTGACTCCATTAGATGGTGGATTCTAGCTCATACTATTCGACTATGAGCGATTATCCCGTGATCGCGTTTCATTAATAACCCAATCTAATCTGCCTCCAGTACTTCATTCCCATTATCTATTAATTGTTTTGAACCTCAATTAATATGATTCGGAGCAGACATTGATTGGCCCAGATATGGATCGCCCTACCCAGGAGAAATTCTCAGATTAACTTATATCTGATGGAATCCAGCCTTAGATGTTAGAGCAGGTGTCTCAGTAGAGTGCTTATTTGGTCTGTTGTAGATATTTTAATCAGGGAAAATTTTATTCGGATAATTGTTCCTTGTGTTGCTTACGCTGATTAAAAAAAAAAAATTTCTTAATTTTAGCCTAAACGGGAAAGCCTAGTTCGGAAAACAAAAATTGTATTAAGGTTCTTAATTAGAATTGTGGAGTGGTTGTGCATTTAAGTTTACGTGCTTTCTACGTACATAACATTCATTACCACTCTTCTGTGACCCTTTTATTCAGGAGAACGAGGAATACTTTATAAAGAAATCAATATATTCATGTCTATTGATTTTCTCTTTATATTATATAATCGTGCATTTGCTTTAGAATATTCTATATTTTGACAAAAAAACCCCGGAAAATTTATATCTCGTTGCGTTATGTGAACTGGTTCACCATGTGAACTACTTTAAATTGCGAAAGCGCTATGATCCCTTGGTCCTTAAAGGTAGATTTCGATGGGAAAAAAGAGCAAAGATTAATGGGGCATCTAAAATTAGGAACGAAGCAAATTATTAATATGATTTTTCAAAACGACAAGGAAGAACAGAGTGAAGGGAACCGACGAACGAGCTTGCCGCATTCAGCAATCGATTTAACGGCAGGGGGCGAACGAACGAGCGTACTTCAAGTTCCCTCTGGAGGATTCACACCTACGGGGACAGCAATGAAATTGCGCAAGGCTTTACGTAATCGTTAGACTTTATTCATTGCAACATTAGCATTTTATAAAAACACATTATAAATAAAAACATCCTGGCCTCCTGCATCCTATCCCTAGTGAACATCGATTTCTATTGCCTTAGATACTAAAGTTGGAACAACGGAACCTCCCGTGAGGGAAATGCAGATGGGTCTATGGTTAAACATTCTGCTATGATAATCATTCCCTTTGGTTTGCATAATTTTAGCCTTTTATTGAAGAATACACAAAGGAGATGACTCTCCCGTCCCCTACAGCTCAATTCATGAATAAGGAATTTGTTTTTGATTTAGTGTCACCCTTCGATAATAATTGAGAAATTTGAGGCTAGTTCCTTGCATTTTATGATGGTTAAAATTTTTATGGTCGTCTCTCTCTTCTTAAATTCACAAGCTTTTACGGTTGAAAGCAATACAAAACTGATGGGAAAGAAGATCAGTTCCCAACAAAGAAGATCCGCTTTAAAAAAATAAAATGACCACAAAATGGGTTCTTGGAATATTGCTTTCCCTATTATGTTTTTCGAAGAAATTTCAATCATAAAAGCCCAATCGTATTAAAATATAGTTCCTAAAAATGTAGCACGTGTTCACGTTATTTAAAGGACATCTTATATTTTGAAAAATACTCTTGTTTTAAAACCGTCTAATTTTAATCGAGTGCTTGTTTCGTTTACTCACATTATTCAAATAAATCATATAAAACCCAATGGACTACTTTATATTTCTTTAAATGTGTTACCTAATTTAGGGAGCTTGTGCACATGCACGAATAAAGTGCCTGAGAACATTCCCAAACATCCGGAAAGGTCGTTTAGAAGTTTTGCGCACCGTTGATGATGATAGCATTGTCGCGCTAGTTGTGAGCTAGAAAGTTTGTGTGCACCTTCTGAAAAACTCGGGTCTGAAGGTGAAGTAGAAAATAAGTTAGACCAGAAATGCATATTTTCTGGATAAATATGGATGGGAAATGGTTCCCCGCCCACCTATAACCTTGACATGAGCTCACCAGACTTTAAATTTTTCCATAAATGGAAAATCCACTCAGGATAAAACAATTCATTTCCATTCAGGATGCTTCTGAAGAGATGACCTGAGTAATCACTCTTCAACAAGGAAAGTGTCCAGACGGGAATTTAAGATTTGCTCAAAAATGAGATTTATATGGATTTTTTGTAAAATAAGCTTTTTTCCAAAAAAGCTATAGTGTGCAAGTGACTATTTCTTATTGAGACAATCGCTTCCTAAGCAGAAACATTACCAGCAAATAAATTTCACTAATGGAATAGGCTTTAGATGTTGTCTTTGGTAAGCGAAACCTGTAACGTTTTAATAGTTAATTGGTATGTTGTTTTATACCATTTGACTGCATGGCAGATTTTAGTGCTATTTTTCCAGTTTGTTCGGAAAATGCCTGCCCTGCTTCAGAGCCCCGATTGACTAAATAATGTTATTGATGTTATCACGGACTGGAAATGCCTACGGATTACAACAGTCGAATCGCGAGCTCACAGGCAAATGTTAGATCGGTAACGCTGCTGAAGGGTTGGATAGACAAAATTGTCGGTATAATGGATGCAAAACTCGGATTTCGAAAAGCAACAATAGCATTATGATTATTGTTTTCGAAGTGCTTAAAATTGATTTAGCAGTTTCAAAGATAAGCCGCTAAAAAACGCTGCCGAGCTTCTGTTAAAAATTAAACTTCGTGGCCGTGACTGGACTATGCACCTTTCTCTAGAGTGGAAACTCGTTATCTGGAAACGTACTTTTTCATTTGGTAGTAAGTTGGAGAGCTGCGCTTGCCTACTTAATGTTGCACACTGCTTTGTTTGGTGCCATTATGACCTGGGTCTGCTTTTCATCATTCAGGTTGGAAACTGACACAATGGACTATACTAGCATTCTCAACTACAGGGTGAGTCAAGAGTCACTGGACATAGCTATATTTCGGAAATGGTGTGTAAATTGAACGATGTGACCATGCTAGCAGGAAATAGGATAGGTGCTCTATCTTCTGGGACAGTTTTGGAGTTTGGGCGCCATCTTTAAATCCGCCATTATGGGTCAAGGTTCATTTTCTTAAATGGGAAGGGTGGCATATCAAATAACACCAGTTTTTTTCTCAGAAGTTCATTCCTGCAATCGGATTTCAGTCTGCTGTGGTTCACAAGCTATTGACAAAAACATTAACATTTTCCAAATAAAAACACACCGAAAACTGGGTTGTGGCAGCTGAAGATTGTATTCAATGTGTTATCCCTGGTACTGGACACAGAGCTGAAGGCGCTTTATCCATTCACTATGCACGCGCATAAGAATGTCAGGGATAATGCTATCACATGCCTGTATGATAGATGCGTTGCTGAAGGTGATTTTCACAGCATACACAAGTTGTTTTAAGTGGCCCCACCGGTAAAAATCTAGCGATGTGAGATTTTCATTTCACAGGAACCCGCCGGCCAATCCGATGACCAGGTAATTGCCCATCCAGCCATTGAAGAACATTATGTCCGTAGAGTGGAGTTAGATGACGGGAACATGGTGATCAAGTCAATGAAAATTGGTCTGATTAAACGGATGCCCCATATCCCACACGCACAATAACTCTGTCATTATCAACGACTTTGATTGGATCTGTTCAGTGAGGGTTCGTATTGGTCCAATATCTTATGTTCTGACGGTTCACCTCACCATAAACATAAAAATTTGCCTCATCAGAAGTGTTATGTGCGGATGAAGGATCCAGTCGATAATTGTCCAGAGCCCAGGTACAAAACTCCTCACGTCTGTCCGGATCATCCTCGGAGAGTTTTTGCTGCATCTAAACGTTGAAAGGATGCCGCTTGTTGAAACGCAGAATCCGTGCTATCAACTCCCAAGCCGCCTTGCGTTAAGTTGTTTACTCTTTTCAAATGCTGCCAACACCATAGTTGAGGTTGCCTCATCGGTTGATGTTTTTGCCCGCTTGTACGAGCTTTGTGATCAACAGTTCCAGTATCTAAATCTCATATATGCGACAGTACTGTGCGCGATTGGTTCTTTTTCGAGGTACTAGGTGTTGAAATCGGCAGCAATGGTACAGTAGGGGCTTTACCCAGACATCAGGATCATCCTCCTTCATAATGCCATCTCCAATAATCTGCAACAGAGAATGAATGATATACTGTCAATGTTTTTGTTAAAAATTTTGGAACCACAATAGAAAACTGAAATCCGATTGCAGGAATGAACTTCTGAGAAAAAAACTTGTATTATTTGATATGCCGCATGACCCCTTTCCCATTTAAGAAAATGAACCTTGACCCATAATGGCGGATTTCAAGATAGCGGCTAAACTCCAAAACTGCCCCAAAAGATAGAGCACTATCCTATTCCATGGTCACATCGTTCATTTTACACACCATTTCCGAAAGACAACTATATCTAGTTTCTTTTGATTCACCCTGTATTTTGTACTTCCAACATTATGCATCAGTTCCGTAAAACCTTTTATGCGTTAGCATGACAGCTCCCTTCCCGTCCACAAAGCGATTCCATGTAGGATTAGCTTCATGAGATGAGTGTTGAACAGTTTGATTGACAATTTGATTTCAATCTCACTGAATACTTTTGAGATAAATCGGGATGCCGATTGGGAGCCAGATCACGAAGAGCAACGTCAGTGATATGGCTGACAATCGCTCTTGTGTAGGAATGGAAGACGATTCCGCAACAACATACCTTAATCAAGTAGAAAGGTTCTGTTATATTCAAAATTACTAGCACCGTGTTCTGATAATTCAAAATTAATATGTTGCTTATTGATGAATTTCATACATACAATTTCTGTGATGAATGCTACTCCAAAAACATACGACAGGATACATAATGCTATCTTTTATTATCTACTTATGATAATTTTTTTTGTTTTCGTTTTCTCTACCTCTTATTTTTCATTTCAATTTCATTTGAAATTCTCTGGCAGGTGATATTTTAAACCAAACCCAAAGGAGTCCTTGAAAGAAGCTACACGCTCACTCCGAAGTTCGCGGTTGTTATTCATCGTGTTTTTTTGTTTTTTTTTGCATTATTCAGTCATGGGGGAAAGGTTTAGGATTCACTCGATCGGCAATAGGAAACGAGAGAATGATTGATTCAGGGAGTACGTCGTTATTTTTCACTAAGAACAGCTTTCGAACGAATGTCTGATCAATCTTGGACGGCGTCACACCCACTTGAACTCTTTGCAGAGGAGTTGAGAAAACATTGGCGCCACTATTCATAATTAATGACCATTTGACTTGTGGACTTTAAGGTTGTTTGCGTCGCCATTAACCAAGTTAAAAACGTTTTAAATATATACAACGTGTTTATTATTATCCTTTATTCCTGAAATCGTTCTATGAGAGCAATTTAGCATGATTGATGAGACAAATGAAGTGCATTTGCTGTTTCTAACTTGAATTTAAGTTAAGTAACTCAAAATCGATTTTTTTTTTTGTTGTTATATGGAGCTTGATGGATTTATATCGCTCAGTGCGAAATTTTTCATCTGAAACTTATCGATCGTGTTTACTTGTCATAATGAATGTAAAAATTAGTCACAGTTGACACAATAGCCTCTTTTAATATTAATAATGCTGGTTACAGCATCTTAATATTTACGTTATTTAAACGCTTATCTTTAAACTAATTGATTTTCTATAATTATATTCATTATTAATTGAATCATTTTTTTAAAAAATTATATTAGATGGACGGCTATCGATCGGCTTCTCCTCGCGATTACCGATCAGTGAAGACACCTACCATGTATCGACCTCCGACGGCTGACTATTTAGACCCTCATCGAAATGTAAGTTGAAATTCTTATTAGTTTCATTCATCACGACATTTCTATTGTTAATGAAAATGACTCCGTTAATTGTAATTTAAGATTTCCCTATTTAATTAAAATGTAAACATACTTCCATGCAACTTTTAATAAGTTAAAAAAAATTCGACTAGCGGTTAATTTAATAAACGTAAAGTTAATTTTGTTTTGCACACAGCAGTAATTTAGAAAATGTAATTAAGGTCTCTAACGTTGGATGCAATTTGTCTTATTTGAATTGACGGATTTAATTGCACGATTTTTTAATTTCATCATTTTGAGTAAATACGTAATAAAGAGTTTGAGCTGAATATGATCCAACCAGGGATAAATCATTTACGAATTATTAAATTTGATCCCCTTTAACTTTTTATTTTATAATGTTCAATTGATTTGGTTGAAATTGCTGTTAAACGCTATAAAACCGAGTCCAGGCAACTTTTATAATCTTTAGAGAATATTTAGCTACCTTATTAAATGAATATACAAATTAACAGTTAGGCCGTAGGATTTTAAATTTGACATACTATTCGATGGCATTAAAAATAACGTAAAACTGCAGCATTTTATCGGCAAAGTTCATAAATTATTATTGCATGTATTCAATTTGACGCAATCATTATGAGAACATAAGCAAAACTGAATTTTTTATCTTTTTATTTACCTACGTTTTTGTCTACCGATTGAGAAATACATGGACGTACATACATGTTACTTCTTAAGGAAGCTAACTACTCGCGCATTAAAAGATTTCAAGATTACAACGACTGAAGACTGCACAGGGCAAATACAGGGTGACCAGACCTACCTACCAAGATTAATCGTCAATTTCCCGGCTAGAATTAAGCGTAATTGTTTTAAGAATATGTGACAGTAACAGAGGCAATCGGGATAATTACACTGAGTAGACATTTCATTAGGAACATCCCCCTAATACTGTGTTGCGCCATCCCTAGCAGTTATAACAGCACGAATTCGCCGTGGCATGGATTCAATTAATTGTTCCGTGATGTTTGTCCATACGGATGCAACAGCTGCTCCCAGTTGATGCTTATTGGATGGTGGTGGATCCATGTCTCGAATAACCTGTTCAAGCTCATCCCAAAGATGTTCGATTGGATTCAAATGTGGTGGCCAGAGGAGTAAGTTGAATTCATTATCGTGCACCTGGAACCATTCCATGACAAAACGAGCCTTGTGACACGGAGCAATGTCCTGCTGGAAGTATCTTTCCGATGGGGGAAACACAGTAGCCATAAAGGGATGAACGTGGTCAGCAACAATGTTCAGGTAGCCCTGAAATATTAAGGCGTTGTTCTACAGGTATCAGCGGACCAAGAGTATGCCAGGAAAAATATTCCCCAGACCATTACAGAGCCTCCACCAGCCTGAACAGTGGAAACCAGACAGGAGAGATCCATCGCTTCGTGCTGTTGTCTCCAAATTCTGCGTCGGCCATCTGCATGCTGCAATAGGAAACGGGATTCATCCGACCAGCAGACTTTCTTCCATTCGTCGACGGTCCAGTGTTGGCGATCAAATGTTTTTTTTTCAGTTTTGGGTGGAAATCAAAGGTACCCGGACTGGCTGTCGGCTGTTGTAGCCCATCCTTGCCAATCTACGGCGTGTAGTGCGTTCAGAGATGTTATTCTGCGGTCCAATGTTGTACTCCACGGTTAGCTGACGAGTCGTGACGTTTCTATTCGCACGAGCAAGCATTCCCATCCTATGCTCACCCCTTGGATCGACGAGTCGTTTGCGGCCACAGGCTTGTCTCTGGCTGGTTGTTTTTTTGGTTGTTTAGCCAGTCCTGGTAAACCCTTGAAATGGTTATTCGGAAAAAGCCTAGAAGACGTGCGGTTTCGATAATACTCAGTCCACCTCGCCGGGCACCAACTATCATCCCGCGCTCGAAGTCGCTCAGATCCTTTGTTTTCCCCATGGTGACGGTCAAACCACTTGCAGTTGACGGGTGTGTTCTCGCTTTATATTAGTACCGACTTTTTCGTGACCAACTGATACGTAGTAATTGCTATGCCAACGGATTTGCATAGTCATGGGTGTTCCTAATAAACTCTCCACTCAGTGTACAGTTGTAGGTAAACAGAGCAACCTCAAGAAGTTAAATAATAACTCAAGCTGGTTTTCAATAATTCTACATTCTCTGAGACAGCAATGACCCATGTCCATCCCACTGGTTTGGCGACCTCTAAAAAACCACAGTTCCTTCTTATAGCGTCAAAACTACAGGTAATCCAATTTATTATAGTCGAAGAAATTTTGGTGGTTCATCTGGCAGCGGAAGCAACGATCCCGCCTTATCGTAAATTTGCTCTTCACCGTGAATGTCGATGGAAATCCGGGCCGTTCAGCGTCACAAGTCTTCTATTCTTCTCCTCGGGAGTTTCTTCAGAGAGAACTCGCGTATCTCTTTTGCCTCCTGGAGAGACAATGTCCTAACTATGTCGTCTGCTATAATGATTTGCTGCTCATTGCTAACAATTCTTGGTAATAAGCGTATTGCCAAGGCAACAGAACGCACTAACGTTGCATCATCATGAAAATATAATGATTTGCTACATTGTTGAATCATCACCACATCGGTTTCCATGACAACAAATTTCGCGAAAAAGATTGAGATTGACACAATATGAGGTTTACATAAAACCCGCCATCCACACATATCTCCAGGAATGCTACGGATTTCTTACCCCACAGTATTTTTCTCCATATTATACAGTAAATCATGTGTGTACCAAGTTTGGTTAAAATTGCTCCAGGTGTTCCAGAATTATACATACATACACACATACATTTTTATGTACAGGGTGAGTCAAAAGTCTGTTACACCCCATATGTTTTCAAAACGAGTGGAGATATAACAAATCTGTTACAGGCAACGTATAGGAAGTTAGGTAGGGGCTAAACAATAGTTGTGTCAAATTTGACCTTTGACCTCGAATTTTGCACCTTGCAACTTTGTAACCGTTACAGGTATAGAAAAATTTCAAATTGCACAGCTGTAGAGCTCAAATCGCTAATTTTAACAACAACAAAAAAAGAAGAACAAAAAAAAAACAAAGAAAAAAAAGTAAAAGAAAAAGAAAAAAAGAGATTAAAAATAAACACACTACAGCCGGCTCAGTGGCCGAGAGCGTTAAAGCGCAGGTCTTGCAACACATCAGAAAAACTGGAGAATAAATGTGTGGTTTGGACTATGGAATGACATCTTGGTGGGACGTTTTCTACAACGGTTGCCTTACAAGAGTAAAGTACACAGAAATGATTTTGGATGGCTTCGTCTCAGACTTTTTTATACAACTTCCCTTTAGTGCAGTACCGCCGCATGTGGTTCCAGCATGATGGGGCACCTCCACATTTTGCAGCCATTGCACGTCAGTGACTAGATGATGTTTCCTCATCGGTGGATTAGCCGAGGAGGTTCATTTCATTCGCCACCACGTTCCGCTGATTTGACACCACTTGATTTTTTTCCTTTGGGGATATACCAAGGACAAGGTATATGCCACTGTACCAGCATCAGTAAATGATTTGAAACAACGAATTGAACAGGCTTGTGCATCATGATGTTAAATGTGATGAGTTCTGTAGAATACCGTGCACAGTTATGCATTGCTGCAGAAGGACACCACTTTGAGCACTTCATTCCTTGACAAAACTCAATGTAGCTTGAGCACTGAAATTTTATTTTGTTGTAGTGGGTTTATTTTTAATCTTTTCTTTTGTTAAAATCAGCGTTTTGAGTTCTACGACTGTACAATTGGAAATTTTTACGGTTACAAGTTACAAATTTAAAGTGCAAAATTCTAGGTCAAAGGCCAAATTTGACACTACCCTACCTAACTTCCTATATATTGCCTGCAACAGATTTGTTGTATCTCCACTCGTTTTGAAATTGTATGGGGTTAACAGATTTTTGACTTACCCTGTATATAGATGTTCGTGGCATCAAGGCATTTTATTTAACTATTGCGACCAATGTTTTCGGAGGGAGATATGTCATTGCAGAAGTAGGGGAGACATGGGCAAGCCGTTACACAGGTAAGTTGTTACAACTTAAAAATATCTTAAAATTTTAACACCAGCAGACAGACCGGTACATAGGATCCAGCCTCTACTGGATACAAAGCATTCTCTCCCTTCTCGAACCGCTGGAATGCAGCAAGAATACACGAATAAAGTGCACCTAACAACTAAGAACAATTTTTCGATTTTTTATACTTCCTCGTAAGTTTTCTCTCACTTAAACTATGGTGAATAACGTAGTGAGTATTGTAGAATAGTCGGGCTATCGTGGTTCTGAGAAAGCTCAGTTATCAAATCATATTGTTACGTGGAAGTTTCTGGAAAAATGTGCCCTCGTTTTCGCTGTTCGTGAACTTTGTTCAAAAGCGTGGTTGGGGCAGGTTATTACAAGCTGTATCGACTTTACATTTTCTTTCGACGAGCAAAGAAAACCAATAATCATGACTCAGATTCAGAAGAAGAAACAGTCTGCCTAATGTGCTGCAAGCCGCATTCTGGATTAACTCACCACGAAAATTGGATACAGGGTCTGCAGTGCAAGAAAGGGATACATTGTGCATGCACAAGTGGGGATTTTCAGTTTTAGTTTTATTTATTCCTTATGCTTTCAGTTTGTGTTTCGTATTGACACACGGAGAGAAATGCTTTGGATGTAGCAACAATAAAGGAGTTGATGAGTGCTTGTATGTTGAAACAAAAATATAATTTTATGCATCATGAATAAACTTTTATCTTACTACACTATCATATTGTCATCGTTACAATTCACTATTAATATGTAGTTTTTTATGTAGCGTCAACTAAATATTGATGCAGCACCAATATCGAAAGAAGACTATTTCATACATTGTTCTGACATCAATATATGGATGCCCATGTAGCAATATCGGAAGTTGCTGATCATAATCTGCTTGTTGATTGGTCGAGAAATTACGTCACTCGCTCTGTCGACGAGGCCAACCAATAACAAAGTCTCTTTAGGAGGTGTTGGGCCAACGAGATAACAAAGTCTGGAAGCGGAAAAGTCACATAACCATCGGAGTGCTAGCAACAATTCAACTTTCATTGTCTCCATCTTGGATGTTAAAACAATCAGGGTTTTTCTTTTGTTGGAAACAATGAAGGGGGGACTGTTGAATGTATCAAAATTATTATAATTCTTTCCATAAATCCGATTTCATATTTACTAGCAGACCACAGTTATAAATTTCACTCACTAGATGTCGCAAAAAGCGCTCGAGAATTTCCGTTTTTATCCTCTTTAGTTAATTTTAGCTATATGATTCATGGGTTATTCGGATAGTCTTATAAATAGGTAATGAATTTCATAGGAAAAGTTTCCGCTAATCGACTCCGATAAACAACATTTTGTATTCCTTATTGGTTATTTTTAATGTTAATCAATTTCAGAAGAGCGCAAGTAGAATGCTGTGCCTTTCCGAAAAGAGGTATGCTGAAGGCATTTGCTAATTATATTTTCTCGAGGCGTTTATTGACGAACTGCTTACTTTTTAAGGTATGGGCGCCTGTGCGCCCTGATTTCTGACAATCAGAAGGGGCGTACGTTGGAGCATCATCGCCAGTCTGACTCCAACAACCTTTTTTTGAAACCATGGTGTGTACAACAAAGGCAATAGAATTATTCATGTATGTTACTATTAATTCATGAAATGAACTGGATACTTCTAACATGTATAAAATTTTATTTCCTTTTTTGTGCTTTCATAAAACAGAAAATATACACTAATTTTAATAGGGTATCATGAAAATATAAACTGTAAAAGAGCCCATAGCTCTGTTGCTTGTAGGAGCAGAAAACTATTGATGCGTCATCAATATCCATTATCCATGTTGCTCTAGAAATGCTGTATTAGTGTGGTAACAAAAGAGTATTGTTCTGACAACAATATTTATTGAATGAGATTAATAAAGAGAATTGATCTCTGATTAAAACACACTATCAAAAAAGTTTTGTTCACACAATAAATATTGATGGGACAGGAGTAACTATAAAATATTGTTACAGTGACCATACATAAGGTTGCCACAACAATTCATTTCTCTCCGTGCATGTAAAGGCTAATTTTTGATTTACATGTTGTTCAATAAGGTGTTCATAAAATGAGGGATAATAAGTACCTAGCATGATTCTTCACATCAAAGTAAATAAAAAGTTCCTCATGCAAAATGTCGAAAACCCAATTTTTAAGGGTCTAAATATCACGCGAAGTTTGATGTATGCAATTACGTTTCAGAAAGAAATGAAAACGTTGTAAAAAGCTGTCGCTAACCTGTTAAAGCTTGGTGTTAGCGATTTTTGAGGGGAAAAAAATCTGAGATTTCGACATTGTGCAAGAGGAACTTTTTATTTACTTTGATGTGAAGAATCATGCTAGGTACTTATTATCCCTCATTTTATGAACAGCCTGTATAGTTCTGTTTTAGTGGACAAAATGAATGTAACAATCTGCACCATTAATGGACACGTTTGTGTCAAAAATATTAATTTGTCAAAAAAACAAACAAACTAGGTTCTCATAATTTTTTAAATGCTAGTTATAATCACAAAGGTTCAAGGTTGTAAAATGCATAACATGATGCATAATGTGATTTACATCAAGCAATACATAAAAAATACATAAAAGAGTGAAAGAAGTCAAAACTGTAACAACCTGTCCCCCCTGAAAACAGGTGCTTGAGAACTATTTCATTCCTGCCATTCAAGGGTTCTGCGAGTCTCTACCAAGATGATATACGTTCCCATCGCAAATTACCATTTTCGGACTGTTGCATGAACATTTCGGACAGAATGTCATCGCACTGGTTTATCCCAAATACTATGAATAAGGGGTCGACTGGCCCCCTTAATCCCTGACCTCAAACACTGATCCAGAAATCCCAACCTTTAAACAAATGCCTAAATGCCGCGAACATATCACACAATTTTCAAACCATTACATTAGTATTAGCTGACAAATTGACGTGTGATCTTGGTAGATAGGTTTTGGGCGACCCTGTACCTACGACTTACCTGTATTGAATTATACATATATCGGCTTTACGAGTTAAATATGTAGTAATGGATCATTTTATAAGAGCGCAATGACTTCATATCTCGTAAAAGAGAATATTTTCCTGATGCAGACAGCGAGAATCCTATTAGCATAATGACAGCATCTCATTCTGAAGATGAGAAATGGGTGCGATTTTTTTCCTTATTTTTTATATTGATTGCTGTTTGTGACTCCAGTAAATTTCTGAAGATCATAAGCCATTATTTCTCAACCTTTTGGGAGGCTGCGGTCCGGTGGGTTCTTTTTTTAATAAGACGGGAAGTTATAAAATCACAACCCGGCAAATTGAGAAACACTGATACAGAAAACACACGCAAACTGTCATGATTTATAAGAGGTCGAAGTGGAAGACTAATGACAGAGCGGACGCATTAAATTGATAAATAATAATGATCATTTTATTGCCAGTAAACCTTAACACTACTTATGTTAAAGCTAACTAAAATAATTATGATAAAGTAATTAAAATAAGAGATGATGTGTGTGCTTCTTGCTTAGAACACTTAAAATGCAACAATGTGACACTAACGATGTACAAACACTTGAATCACTCCTGAATAATTCACCACATCAAACAAGTATTGAAATGACTTGGCATATCACAAGCGCTGATTAGTGACGTGGACACAAGTTTTCACACTACGTGGAACGCACGATGTAACGGTGCGAAGGCATTAAATGGACAAGTCCGGTCGTATTAAGCCAAAACCTTTCACAAACAAATAATGTCACTGAAGAAAACCTGAAAGACAATGCTTAGGTTGAATTCTATAATGAAGAATCAAAGGCAACTTATTAAACAGTATTATAAGTGTAATTTCATTTATAGTATTCTCAGCGGCGACTGCTTCGGTCGCTTCTCTTAATTTAAACGTGTGTCAAGAGGATAGGCGGATAACACATAGTAACGCGGAGAAAAACGTTCCCAGTCAAATGTGCTCTCGCACGAGGACAAAGCCACTGCTATATGACAAATATGCTCTTAGGCCGAATGGCCACAAACCACATACAAGTTCACTTTTGTAAAGGCGAACCTCGCTCACTTCGTTGAAGACGTGGCGGTAAAAGTTCCGTGCAATGATAACGTTCAAGCGGGATGCCACTAAATTATCAAATTTAAATAGTTCTATGTGGCGTTTAAACATTTTTCAGTCGGAACTGCGTCGTTACTTCTCGGCGAAATATCTCTGCATGCGTGGGACTCCGCTTGGCATTAGTATTCTAACGAAGAGCTGCTTTCCTCCAACGTGGCGGCGAAAGCTTTCCTCCAACGTTAGTATTCTCCAAACTCCTCGTTTGTAGAAGCTACTCTTCTCTCGATAGATTCATTGGAGCTATTGTTCGTTAGACTCATAATTTCTCGAGTCTTCCTTTGGTTCCTTCTCTTCACTGCTCGCCAGCCTACATCCTTCGAACCTCTCTCTTTTCGGTTCCTCACGGTCTCTGACCTTTCGTTTTCCCGCGCATTTCTGTTTTTGCTCGTCTGCGCATCATTTTCTTTCTTCTTCCTCTGTCGTTGATCTTGACGAAGATGAGTAGATGCAACGCGTGTTAGGATGAAAAAAAATGTCAAAGGAATTTTTAACTGTCGAATTTCGTGACACAAACTCAGATGTAACGAGTTCACGGCTTAAGGAGTATAATTTCGTAATTGAATATTATTCCCAAGAGAATAAAAACTCGCTTATAAGGAGCAGGATTTTCGGATATTACGAGCAAATTCTCTACAACACAATTTGTATTTTATCTAAAATGGAAATGCAAAGTGCAGTAATGGCACTTTTATCCCGAAGATTTCCACGATTTTTATAATGAGGTAATAAGAAAGTTTTATAGATTCTTTTTTTCTTAAAACATTTCCCAGTAATGGGGAAGAATGTATAGCATTTCTCATGCAAGACACCAGATGGCGAATTGTACTACCCATCCTAAAGCAGCCATTTTTAATGTTAACCTATGGGGAAAACGGCGGTTTTAATTGAATTTTTTTTAAATACGAGGGCAAACAATTCGGTTTTCAAAGATTTATTAAAATTCAATAATAAATGAAAATTGTTAAAAAAAAAATTGTTTAAGTGCCAGATGGATTTTCTTACAAAAATTTGCATAAAAAAATACTGCTTTTTTAAACATCATTTTGCTGAGCTACATAATTTATTAATTCCATAAAGATGTTTAGCCTGGCATTTTTTAATTTGAGAAAGCAATAGCTATTGCATATTGTTAAGTTTTCACTTATGTTAAAAAAATTTTATTACAAATTTATTTTAAAAATTCATTTTAATTAAAAATAAGAACTTGTGAAAAATGACAGATATCAATAAAGATAGTGAAACGTTTAATATTTTTAACATCACAGTTTTTATTATTTCAGAACAAAAAATTGTACTTTGCCCCGTAGGTTAACATTAAAAAATTGCTTAGGGTGGATAGTACAATCTGCCATCTGGTATCTTCTGATGTCTAAATTCTTCCCTATTAAAAATCCTTATAACATCATATTGCCTTTGTAAAAAGTTCCATTTTACCTGTTAAAGTACTGTAAAAGGTGTATGCACTGTATTTTAAAAACTGAAAATCCTCGCGATAAACAATCTTACTATTCTATTATTTTTCCGTAACGACTGTAGGCCTAATGCTTCAAGAAAGAGAAATTGTCTTTTGATTCTAGATAAAGTTGAAATCATTCGTGAAATAGAGCCAGGATTAAAAATGTTGACGCGTCCAAGAAGTGTGCTTGATCTTATTCGATTGTTTCAGCCTTAATGTAAGAATCTGCCCTGGAACACAACTTAACAGGTGGCAAAACGAAACAAAATTTCCAGAGACCCTACATCAATGGTGTCGTATTTTATAAGGTTATACACCGAAAAATGGCTTATAAAATGTTTACTATTCCAAATACTGAATATTATAATTGCTGATAATAAAATACTCACTAGAACATGCATTGTTAGACAGTATGCAGGACTTTTTCAATATGTCCACCTCTCCGAAACCTCAAAATTCAACAAAGTGCAGAATTTCCTGTTTACGATTTTATCTTAAAGGCTCAGCAGAAAAATTTTTGAAACAATTAGAATACAGAAATTTTGCGTTCAACAAATGGTTGGTTGGAGTGTTTCTTCTTAAAGGTGAAAGTGGCCCTTTGGGATAAAAAAAAGTTGAACACCACTGATGTAAGAAATCAGGACGAGGTTATAAGTTTATTTTAAAAATTTTAATTTTGAAAATGTTTATTTAAATGTACGAGGAATGTTCAATAGAAACAAGTTTAAATGCTGGGAAACATTTTTTAATAAAAGAAATCTCCATGAACAATAAGCCATGAGTCCCATTGGTGCATTAATCTATAGATTCCCATCTGGTAAGATTCCTGCGTTTGTTGAGGGAACCATTGCGAAACAGCAAGCTCTGCGTCAGCGTCGGAATTGAAGCGAGGATAAGTCTGGACTGTAAAGTGAATGTTTTTAAGACTTCCCAGTGTATGCGAGCCATCTTCCATAACAATTATCTAATCACAACCATCTTCAAACTTAAAATCATCTTCCAACTTTCTTGCACCATTCAACCACTGCCGTATGAGAATAACTATGGTCGCCGTATTCAGCTTTCATGCTTTCAGCGACCAAAAATTGAATAACCGCACGCAGATTATCTGTGGACGGATTGTCTACCATGAATGCCATCTTCCAACTTAATCACAACTGTTAGAAAGAAGTAAACAGCTAATATGAGTCACAGATGCCTCACTAGTATACTTAAATAATGCATATAAACAACTGCTTTCGTTGTCTAGGGCCTAGATTCTAGGCGATACTTTCGCGGCTGCGCAGTCCAAACATGTTTGTATTGAACAATCCTCAAGTAAATTTTATCTTCATTAAACGCTTTCAAGATATGTATCTATTTTATGGATAAAATAAAAATTATGGTATTAATTAAGAAATTAAAAAAATAATTATTTTCAGGAATCGAGAGTTGCAGTGCTTTTAGTTTATTGTTTATATCCGCATGTGTATCCTTAATTTATGCCCAAAAAGGCTACTTTATGATGAACAGTAGACCTTATAGTTTAAACTTTCGTAATTATGCTTTGTCTTAAGCTTCGTAAATTGGCAATTAAATTCTATATTGCTCCTGGCATCTACGCTAAAAGAGTAATACTGAAAAGCGAGTTTTCTGAACCCTTAACAAACCTAATTGGATGTTTTGATTCATTAGTGCTTCAGTGGAACTATTAGAGGACAACCCACTCAACAGCTGAAATCTCGAGTGCGCTTCTTAGTCCGTAGCTCATTTCAGAAGATGAACCGTAATGGAACGAACACGACCTCGTCATCAAGTGTGCTGTCGTTGGCAGTCGCGAGAGTCACACCTTAATGAGCTCCTGTTCGTTTGTGGTTTCCTTTATTAATCCACCTAAATGCTTCACACGTGGCAAATGGCATTAACCGGAATTGTAATTTGAGCAAAGGATGTGGAAATGACTAAAACGTTTGTAAATTGCTATTTCGTGTAGGTGGTGATTGAGGAGGAGATGCTAGAGGAGTACATTCGTCTCGAACGGATGATAAGGACGGTGGAGAAGACACGTGTGCTGCAACGCCTTCAAGCCAAGGTGGAGGAGCTACGAGTTGTTTCCGACGAAGTACGAGAGCTCGAACAACGCCAAAAGAGCATCACGCAGAAGCTGTAAGTTTCCCTTTCACTTATTTTAATTTCTTTTTATATGAGTCAGATCAATTAATGGATATTCAAAGTACGTTTAGCATTTCATCAAATTTCTATAACTGGCCTCAAGAAATGCTTAATCACGAATGATTCAAAATATAGTTGTTCTTGATCATTGTTTCAGCATCTTTGCTCAACATGGTGATTGACAATTGAAATCGCAACATGTATTCCCATTGCTTACTTCATGGGATAAAATAGACATGGTATAAATCCATTGTTACCAATGTACAGGATGATTCAAATTAAAGGATGATTTGGCGCCATATGCAATTTGCAAAAGGCCGTCATATTTGGTATCTACACGTTTTAAACCATGGGCAAAAGATTTTCGAAATTAAAAAATTATTTCCCAAAAATCGCCGCTAGGGGAAGAATTAGCTCTGTAAACAGAAGAATTTGCATAACGCGGATGCTATGTAGCAACAAACATGGCTAATACAAAAGTACAACACCATCCGGTATTGATACCCTGTAAGTTGCCGGCTGTGCAACATATCTCCTCCGTGACTGTTGTTTTTGGAACCATTTCTTTTTTCAAAAATCTATTCTCCATGGTTTGAATTAAGACTGCGTCCTATCCCATGTCTTTTAAATTGGATATCCTTGTAAGGAATTTGAAAGTTTATAATAGTAGTTTGGGAAGATCATAACGATGTTTATTTAAGGAATATTACAAAGTGCCTGTAAGATGTGGATAATGTCGTTCTCTTGATTTTAATGTTAAATTAGTAGCTTATTACTTGATAACTTTAAAATTATCCTGGTATCAGCGCTCTTAAGTGTTTAAAAATAGTACAGTATTGTAATGAGAAAATCGTGGCGTCATAAATAGTGGCATTCATGACATCATAACTTGGCAGGCGTCAACTTCTCGTTTCCTTTCCAACCGTAGCAACAGCAGTTTGTTGTACGATGTGCATGTGATACCGCTTCAAATAATCCTTTTTATTTTGTGCTTTGCTTCAGAATTCGCCATCAAAAAGCAATAACGTTTTTTCATAGCTTACAGTGACACGTCATTGAAGAAATCGCAAGCGTTTTGAATGGCACATGCATTGCCGTGGTGATCATTTCAGTTTTGACAATGATTCAAGTAGCAACTAAGTAGCTGAAGAAGATTTCGAAGAATAGATTCCAGGAATGTTTTCTAAAAACTTTGCAAAGATTAACAAAACTGTGTAGCTACCGAAAGAAATGAAGAAAATGGAGTGTAAATAATGTTGGTATAAATTGTTAATGTGAAATAAAAGTATTCCGGGAACTTCAGGAAGTTATCTCACAGGTTCTTGAAAGTAATATTAAAATTGGAGATGTTAAAAAGATTTAGATATTGCTTTTGTCGGATGAAGTAACCGATGCCGGGCTGTCTAAGGGAGGATTTTCTCCTTTAGCAGCGACAAAAATCTGAAGTGGGCTCTACCTATAAAATTAAATTGAAAATTAAACAGGTTTTATTTTATTGCACAAAGACCCTTAACGTACGAAATTAATAAATTAAAAATTTAGAGTTAATGCTTTAAACTTAAGGTAAAGATATTAATGGAAAGAAACGGAAGGAAAAATTCCGCTACCTGGATTCAAACCATGGACTTCAAGTATTACGCTGGTCGTCTCTTGCCATCGTACGTGGCGCCATTTTTAAAGCCTCTTGACATTCGTCTGCTTCGTCGCTAGTGTGTACAATGTTTCAGAAATTCAAGACAGCCGCCACGTGTAAAATTCATTCTGTGAATTGTTTTCTGATCGCTAAAAAACCGTTAAACCGGCTGAAATCCACCATCACAGTTGACGTTTAAGGCAAACAAGCGATGGGTGGTTCAATGGTACGAATATGAGTACGGCTTTTTAATGAAGGACGTGAAAATGTGGATGATGAAGAAATGAGTGGCCAACTGTCTTTGGTGAATGATGATTTGATTTGTGCAGTTGATGAGAAGATGAGAGAGAACAGACGAATACAAGGGAATTCAACACCTGGTGCAACGCTACGACAAGTGCCTCGACAATGGTAGAAACTACATGGAAAAGTAGTGTTAGGTATGTTTTTCAAATACGAGCGGAATTCATTAAGTACGTTACAAATGGATATAGAAATGAAACAAATAAGAGTACTGACTTGAAAACTACTTTTATTTCTCCACATAATCTCTCTACAATGAGGCACTTTTCCCTTTTTTTTAAAACCCCCCCCCCCTCCCCAAAACCAGCAGCATAAAATCTTAACGCTGCTGTCTGAACCAGGCGGTGAATTCCCTTTGTACAGATTGGAGCCGAACAAATGGAAGTCGCTTGGCGCAAGGTAAGGATATGCGGAGGAAGCTCGAAAACTTCCCAGTTGAACTTTCGCAGTGTCTCAGTTATCTTGTTTGCGATATGAGGACGCGCGTTATCAAGCAGTAACAAAACGCCTTTGATGAGGAGTACTGAGTTCTGAGCGCTTCCGTCAAATGATATTACATTAGGATGAGGAATAGGAGTCGGCATTTACAGTTTACTCTCGCTGCCAGAATATTATAAGCAAATGTCCCTGGTGATGCCAGAAGACTGTGAACATCACTTTCCCGGCGACGAAGCTGTACAAAGGAAATTCACCGCCTGGTTCAGATAGCAACCCAACGAATTTTATGCTACTGGTTTTGAGGGACTTGTGAAACGATGGGACAAGTGCCTCATTGTACAGTGAGATTATGTGGAGAAATAAAAGTAGTTTTCAAGTCAGTACTCTTTATTTTTATTTTGATTTTATTTATTATTTATTAATTATTATTTATTTATTTTTATATTTTAATTAATAACTATTATTTTTTGAATTTCAAGAAATTGTTAACAGAGGCTGCCGGCATTGTTTTGAACACGCCTCTTTTAACATAATTACATTTACACTGTTCTTCTTTAGGTTTGACGTTTTTTTACGTCATCTGTTAACTTATTAATTTAGTTGCATACATTTTTTTATTAGCTTCCCTCTTTAAATTAAATTTATCTAAAATTGTCTAGGGAAAACCTTTCTATGTATGAGATAAACACACACGAATAAATAAAGCGGCTCGAGCTTATTAAAAGTTAAAAGAAAGCATCCACGAGAAATGACATTTATTAAGAAAACTGGAAAGGTATAATTATTAAAAATAGCGCGACATTATGTGTGATGAAATAAATTATATGTTCCTTCTGAAATTCTTTTTTTTCCTTCCTTGCTTAATGCACGTTTTGCGTGAACGTTTTTCTCTTGCTTTTCGGACAGAATTACCTCGCACACGAAGATTACCATCGATTGGAATTCTTTGCTGTCTTGTGTCTTCTTTTTATATTTCTACACCACCCCTCATAGCCTTGAAGGCAATCTCTCTTGTCGACTACCCCCCCACCTCTTTTTTTTTCGTTTATTTATTTATCTTCTCAAATCTAATAAGGCTTTCTAAATCATTTTTATTAATTTTTTTTTAAGAGAAAGGCGGCTTTCATTGAGTTTATTCCATTCTTCCATTACCCTTCTCCTCCTCTCGTATCTTACTGTGTGATTCCTAAGAATTCTTCTTGAAAAAAAAAATCTTAAAAGGATAGAAAACGGAAATGGAATTTTCAATAGGAAACAGATGCTCCTGTTAAAATTTCTTTTTAATTTGGAGTGGGAATTGCATTATAGAATTTGTGCGTATCTCATATTTTTTTTTCTTTTTGAGCAATATTTTGTGCTTTACCACAACGGAGTAGCATTATACATTTTTACCTTCGGTATCTCTTTCCACTGCGATTCTTCTGTGCTTACCCGTTGAATTGGGATTGTTAAATTCTTAAATGAATAAATTAAATTAATATTGCAATGAAAAGGCAAAACATAAATGAGATTGGCAATACTTAATCTCATAAGCACCAATTAGTTCAATGCATGTTTGCTGGACATACAATTTCTTTACTAGTGGAAATACAATAGCCCTCTGCTTTGGCTGTTTCATCTGCTTATTTGATTTGAATAATGAATAATATCAGCTGAAATTCATTGGATAGTTGTCATGAATCTACGGAACATTTTTTATCCAAAATCTACACTTTACCAACAGACGTCGAGAAGCTACTGAACATACTGTATCCAATTTGATGGCATTGGAATGCAATTGAACTCATGATGGCCACTTTTGGAGCGGCTTCCACATTGAATGTTTGTGATTCATTCTTACGTAAGTTAACTTTGAGAGTTTTTCTATTCTTTGATATCTCACGCTTCAGGATTAGACCAAACTGTGGATATAGATCAATATAGAAATAACGAAACCTCTTGGTGAATGATGACCATTTAGTAGTTTAATGTACATAAAGTCGGTCCCAAAATGATAGAACCATAGCCTTTACGTGTCGTAATATCTTTAATACTTTTTAAATAACATGATGAAAACATATAATGAATTCTGATTCAAATTGAATCATTTTGCATATGTAAACCTTATTTTATTGTTTAAACTACTTATTGTATTCACAATATTATATTAGAATGATAGAACAATCTCACAAATATGGATTATTCCTGAAAATATTTATGTAAACGAAGAGAGCGACAGCACAAAATTAAACGTTTATTCAACAATTTCTCAATCTGCTTCTGAAGTAATCTTTTAAATTGTTTTCAAAAGCCATGGGACGAGGAAAAGCATTATCTGAATTTGAAAAAGGACAAATCACACTATTTCTATTCGAGCTATTGCAAGGAAAATTAATAGGTCCCATCATGTTGTGGTAAATTTTTGCAAATCTAATGGAAATTATGTCCAAAGAAATCCACTGGTAGATGCCATAACTGATTGCCCGCCACAAAAGACAGATTGTAAGGCAAATGCCCAATTCCACAACCCGAATAGCTTCACAACCCGACACAAATCTTTCCAAATCAACAGTTCATCGTGCAGTAACAGGATGTGGCTACATTAAAAACTGCAAACGCAAAACAACTTCTCTAAAGCAGCATTATAAGGACAAGAGAGTAGAATGGGCCAAGTATCATATCTCGTGGAAGGTTGAATTCAACAGGGTAATATGGACTGACGAAAAGAAGTTTAACCTTGATGGGCCAGATGAATGGAGTCATTATTGGCACGGTTTAAGGAAAGAAGAAGGACCATTTTCTAAACGGTAACAAGGAGGTTGGTCTGTGATTGTGTGGGCAGGTTTTAGAAAAGGAGGGGAGACCCAATGCATTCGTTTCAGGAAGGATGACGCCTGTTGCATATCAAAGAATGAATGAAGAATATTCTCTGCCGTTCTCGTATAAATTAGGTGAACCGTTTTTCATAATGCATCAAGATAATGCATCTGTTCATAATACAACATCCACTTGGAAATGGACTTTGGATAATGGAATCCACGTTTCAGACTGGCCACCGTGCTCTCCGAACTTCAACCCTATGGAACGAAAATTGAGATGTCCATTTTACAAAGATTGCTTAAATCTATTCCAATGGATTCTGTCATTCTGGGACAACTGCCACTTTCAATACAATATTGTGAATATAACAAGAAGTTATGATGGTCACATGTGCAAAATGGTTCAAGTTGAATCAGAATTCATTATATGCTTTCATCATGTTTTAAAAAGTATTAAAGATATTATGACACGTGAAAACGACGGTTTTATCATTTTATGGGATAGACCTTATAAGAAGTAAAATCTATTTTATGTTGACAAAAGTTTCGTTATTTCTACTATCTTACACGTTGTTCCGTAATAAATAGTTACTTTGTATTGCACACGTACTTGAAGTAGTTTAATTCATTTAGAATTACCCTATACTTCACGAATAAATTTTTACACAACAACGAAGTTGTGAACTTCTTTTTGGAGTGCCTTGTATAATTTAAGTGAACGTATCGAGAGAACAGTATCCAGAAGTCGGGCGTGCAATAATATTTTTATTTAGATTCCTGTATTTTTATAAGGCATCGATCCCTTGAGTACATACTGTATTATACATCGGATATCCTAGTTAAATAGGATGTTTTATAATTTATTTCTTAGACACGGTACTGAGTTAAATATTTAATGTGAAATGGATTAATACATTTGAAAGTTCCTTCTCTCTTAAGATGACAAGGATGTGACCCTAATTGATCTCTTGATTCTGATTTATTATGTTAAAGCTAAACCTAATATAAGCAATTTAACGGATAACCTATGCGAGATGGTTCGTGTAAATTCATTAAGCATTTTATTCTTATAAAAAGTAAATATTATTAAAATATATTATTTTTTTCCAATGTTGTTTTCGCTAAAATAGCTAAAAACATTAGATATCTGTGCCAAACTGTCATTTCCAAGTGAAGAATAAATATTTTTGACGTTAGCAGTAAATTAAAATTTAACATTTAATATTTACGTAGGCTACTGAATATGGTATCATTATTTGTATATACGCACAGAGATAGATAAGTATAATGTAGCGATATTATAGCCATTGTCCCATTCAGGTAGGAAAAGCATTACGTCAGCAAATGCAGCATCACACTTTCGACTTTCTCTGGTATTGTGTACCTTTCACCCGTGGCCTCTATTTCATCTGCACTCGTTTACCTGAAACATGCAAAATTAGTTCATCCGTTCAGTTATTCCAAAATTCCCACCTGAAACGAAGGCTATAATTTAGATATATACGGCTATGTAGCATACTTATTCAACTATACGTATTCTATATCTGCAACATGTCAATATCACCTATGAGACCGAACTTTTGGGACACTGTATAAAATGTTCTGTCATTTTCATTTGTTAAACAATGCAACAATTCATTTTATATTTGTAAACTTGTATGTTTGATTATATATTCTTTTCATCCATGTCATATTAAGGAATTATTTATAGATGTACAGCTTGTTTATATCTTTACTGAATATTTTCCTTTTAAAATAGTTTATACTGATACTTGATATGATTTATAGTTGGCCGAATCAAGGACATATTCAAATAACAGAATAATTTTATATCGATAAATCATAAATCTTGCAAACAAAAAGCGTTCCCGTGATCATTTCATATAAAGAACAGTTGAGACTCACAACACAAATGGTATCCATAGCCTAGAAATATCTAAAGAGACTCCGATATAAATTGTTAGAAAAATTTAGAAAAAGGTTACAAGGTTGCGGCAGAATCTTAAATACTTTAAGAAATGTTTAATTCGTGTCTTACAAATTAATGATGCTTGTTTTATGCTTACTTGTTTAATTACTGGCTATGCTCTTAAAAATAAGTGGTGCCTCTTGAGAAAACTAAAGAGGATTCTTCAATTGAGGGCAGTAGCATCTTTTATAAAATTAAAAACTCTCGACAGATTTTCTCAGTCTCGTTGTCTCTGTGGAACGAAATTGCCCAATTGTATTAAAAAGTTCCTAGCAATGGATCTAATAGCGACAAGAAATCCGGTTGCCACGTGCCGTGGATCGGTCTCTGCGTGACAAGGAACCTTAATCGCGGGGAAAGATTCCCACTTCCTTGTATGACTATGTGCTCAGGGTGGAGCCGCAGAATTCAAGTCATGCGTTGACATTCCGTATTTAAAATATAAATAAAAAGTCTGTTTCTACCGTAAAGAGATTCAAATGCGGAAGGATGCAAGCATTAATTTTTAATTATTTTTTACAGAGAAGTAATTTAAATGATAGAAAAGTTCACTTTTATTTCTACCTGAAAGAAACAGGAGGCTTATGTTGAGAGAAATACGCTGATTAGCAGATTTAAGTCGTACATAGCAGACTAATCTTCGGTTGATGTATAGGTTCACGGTCATTAATTTTCATTAATGCCACTCTAGAGATCATCAACCAGTCCTGAAAATCCCTTTGGGACGATAAGGAACCTATCTGAAACAGTTCGTACAACCATTCTCATAAATTGATTAGTTCTGTTATTTCTGCAGTAAAAGTAGAGAGCGCAAAACAAAATGGTTTCTTACCATAATTACGTTACGAATTGTTAATATTTTGAATTATTAATATGAAAGAACACAACTACTAGCTCGGCAAAAAACAGCTTTCTAGACATAATGATATTTTGCATGGGTCGCTTTATGATTATACTTAACCATAAAAGATCCGTATAGTTTAGAAAGCGCATATTGTCTGCCTGTGCGGAGTCCTGATCACGATAAAGTAAAAGTAATACTTTACTTTTCCGCACTCCTGACCAATTCATTTCCTTTAGGAAGCAGTGAAAAGACGTCTTATTGAAAGGGACCTTTAGTTGACATGTTCGCCACGAGGGGAAATTCATGTTCGCCATGAGGGGATACAATTTCTGTGGAGGAGTTGTCCGCCGGACTCGATGATTAATAGTACATAGTCATATCTACAAATAGAAACATTTCAAATCTTCGTGTTTTCCCAGTACTTTTTACACTAAAAGTCAAAATACATTTTCATATTATAGATTAATAACATAAAAATGTAACAATAAACAAGAAATATAAATGTACATTATTATTTTCTCTACTCTGATTTGATTTTTTATTAATTGCCGATAATTTTTTTAAAATAAAATAGATTTCTCATAATATGTCATTGTTTTTATTAACAGAAAATGATCTATATTTTGTAACGTATTGTATTTAGAATTAAGAAAGGAATTTCATATTTTGCTCCCATTATGCGTATTCAAGATATCGGTTATTTCGTTATCATGGTTAAAATCTTTTGGCAGAAGAGTCCTAATTTCAGGGCAAGATTGCTTTGGGGATAAGAAGGTGACTCACGGAATTGAGATACTAATTACGGTGATTCGGGCTTGAAGGTTCAGTTGCTCTTTAGTTTTAACACGAAAGCTGGAGCTTCGCATTCCCCCAAAACATGTGTTGATGTCCTCCCCTTCGTTTTGAAGTTGTACGGACCTCCCTTCAAATGAAATATTGATCGTGTCTACGAAAGGTTAATATCTTCCGATAACGTAGACGGCGGAGTGAAACTCGTGTTTACAGCGGATATTTCCCGACTATCGCTGAAATAATTAAAATTGCTCGTTTCACTCTTTATGAACAGCATAAAAATTCCCTTATCTTTTGATTTTCCACCAGAATGAAGTAACCAGGCAGCTCTCTCTTTTCTTTCTAACCCGACTTTCTAAAATTTTACTTTCCCCCCGTTATAAAGCTTCGATGTAGTTATTTAAAAGTTTTATAAGTTGCAATCTCGTGTTTCACGTGTATTTTTCTTTCTTAGAGATATTGGGATTTCCATTTCTCTTATCTCTTTTTGATGGAATACTTTCGTCATAGATAACGAGATCCACTTTCTTATCCCTCCGTTACTGAAACGGAGAGGAGGAGCATTTGAAACCGCAAATTCGCCTCCGACGCAATCGATCTTTTCCTCGCAAAAGTTCTCCTTTGCAACGAACATTTCCACGGTAAGGAGGGTGATGAAAGTCGAGGAGGAAACCTTTCAGAGGTTTATTTTTGGATTCGACCTCTCACTTTTGCATTTTTCTCTCGCATTTGTCTTCAATATTTAATGCACTGCTTTTTCTTCCTTCAAGATGTAAGCTCCAAAGAAAATCTTCCCCGCTGAAAGCATGCATAATGATTTGTTATCTTTCCGAAATTGCTACCAGGTAACCTGTAAGAAGATTCTGAAAAGGTCGATGGCTTGAGTTCTCCTTTATAAAAATTCTTGTTAATTATTCAACCGTTTTCCAAGGTTTTTTATTTTCAAAATTTTTATTTCATTACTCAGGAATTCTTAGTCCATTAATGTTTGAAATCCTCCTAACCGAAGCAATGATTTATAGTAGAAGTGATGAGTGTCCTTATTTAATTATTCCTATTTCGCGTTTAATATTTCAATAGGCTATTCTGCGCTTATGCTCGCCAACAGTTGTTTCATCTTCTATGTTAAATGCAATCTTGTGCTGATCAGCATTCTACACAAGATTAGGCTTAATAGTAGGAGAAAATAAACGAGTGAAGATACAATCTTGAAGCAAACGCCGAATTACAAAGGCAGAAATATTATTGATCTTTAATGTACACTGTAGAAGAAAAGAAGGACGAGACACAAGGAATAAAACAAAAAAATGAACAAAGGGTGGCAAGACCCTGAAAAAGCTGACGTTTCGGATAGAGGCTATCCTTTGTCAAAGCAAATAGAAAGAGTGAAAGCAAAAGGATATCCTCTATCCGAAAGGGCAGCTTTTTTAAGGATCTTACCACCCTTTGTTCAATATTTGATCAGATAGCCTTAAGAAAATAAGCCTCCATTCTGATGATGGTTTCCCATGATGAGATAAACTTAGGCTCCTCCTCCATGATGAGATAAACTAAATTGCTAAGTAGCGGAAGAATGGAGCTACATACTGGTTTTACAGTCTCCGTCTGTCCCCTTCATATTTTTAACATTTTTGAACGAAGAAGGTTTGAAATCGGAATGTAATTTACCATGGGCATATCCTACTTCTCTAATTAGTTTGGCTTTGATTTGGGCCAATGGGACCGGAGTTACGCGGGTGGGAGTTAGAGGATACCTTCTGGTCTCTATAGTTTATAGGTATGTAAAGGAGTGAAATTCGTAGGCAGATCTACATTATTATGGAGTTTGAGCCAAATTGTCTAACTGCGCTCAGAGTTGCAGAGGTAGCAATTCCGTGGTCTTTAGAACTATTGACGTTTTCAAATGGTACCATATGATATGCAATATGTCATTCGATCGGAAATGATAAGAAACGAAAGAAGATAGATCTTTTTTCACATTTTCTAAATACATTATTCGAGAAAATCAATTTTTTTTATTTAAAAAAAACGGGGGTTAAAAATCGAATATAAGGAGTATAAAATAGATGAACTCAGGGCTTCCGCTGTTTTCAGAAGCTTTCCTATAGCCTCGTCTTAGGGATTAATTTCTTGTTTGCATTATGTTACCACTTTACGGCAAAGTAAAGCCTGAAGAAATCGGTTCTCCTGAGACGAGCAAATGACTTGTTGACACGCTACGTTTCACGTTTACTTCCAAAATTTAAACATATTTTGTTTGCTAAATGTAAGGCAGTGATAAGAATAAAACGAACGATGCATACATAATAAATTTGCATAATTATGAACGAGTAGTTAATGAAGATATTTTCTTTAATCATAAGCTTCTTTAAAAAGTATTGGAAAGAATTTCTTAAAAATTCATTTTTTTTTATTCTGATATATGGAAATTACCAAAAAATTACATACAAAATTGCAAAAAATGAAGAGTTAATAAAGTTATTATAAATAAGCAATTTGTGGTGCAATTTTCTTCCTCTTCATGAGTTATCTAATTTTTTTTATCGGCCAGAAGAAGAGCGCAAACTTCAGTATAATATATGGTTTTCTTGGAGTCTATTTTCCTTTTTTTTTTATTTCACACGTCACTGATGGATTCCAGTTTCTTTACGATTATGACCCTGGCAAGTGTCTTTATCGATTTCCTTCTTGTTGATAAATTGATGGTGTCCATGCTTACGACCCAACCCACCATCTTACTCATCTTGTCGTGCCATTCGCCCATAGCTTCGAAAAAGTTTTCCTTCTAAAATTTCACTCGATTTCACGGTGTATCTCCTTTCTTCCAGTAATACGTGAACGCTACCCTTTCTTACGCTTTTTCTATAGCCGTCATAAAAAAACAGATTAGAATAAGTATTCTAATCAAAATTAAAATTTGAAATTTTCATGACAAGTATTCAGCATTTCCAAGATATTCATCTCCAATCGTTCTTTTACAATATTGAAATTATGCTTATCTGTCGAACAATTCTGGAGGATAAAGATCGATATCAGTTAATGGAGAATTGTGATAAGGAGTGAAGACTTACACGATGGATTTCGGAAAAAAAATTCTCCCTCCCAAGGTAAACTTCTATAAACGAACAGCACACTTAACATTTTGGAATTCCACAATCTTCGAGTTATTTCTTAATTAGTTTTCCCCTTCCATTTATTGTATCCTATAAAAATATTTTAGATGAAGAACTCTGATAATTTTGTAGGACACCATAAAATTGATAAAGGTAATGGACTGTATGACATTTCCTCTCGCATAGCATTTGTTCTTCTCTCCTGAAAAAGGGAAAAAGCCATTTTTTTATCCTTCTCTTCTATAAAATTGATAAAGTCACAGGCTCAAAACGTTATTCCAAACCCTATTTTTGTTACATTGGCTTTGCTATACTTACAAATGGCTTTAATATATTAAACAATATGTTTAAAAAATGTTTAAATAAAATTTACAGTAGTGCTTAAGAATATAATTTATAAAAAATATAAAATCACACAGTTATACTCACTAATAATTGAAAATTTTAAATCTCCCATAGTGTTTTGTAAACAACATATATCAATTCATTCTTTAATGCACGAGGTATCTCAAAAAATGTACACACACACATATTTATTATTAATTCTTTATAAATACAATGTCAATTAAAATACGAGGCAATATTTTCAATTCAAAATAGGACAGAGTTTTGTACATATCTGGAACTATACAATGTGTTCAAGATGACCAGGAGGTAGGCTTGTCAATGGTTCCTCGTCGCTCAAACCAACTGTTCAGCAAATTTTCATATAGATCGGCCTTAGCGTCACGATGGTAATGGGAAGATGCTTCCTTTTGCTGGAAATAAAAGCCATCCTCAAACATCTGGCGAAGTCCTAACATTATGGCTTACGCTATAAAAGAATGTCTACATTTTCTTGAGACACCTGTACACCTGAAAGTCTGGCTTCTGTTGGCTTTAGTTCTCGTGGATCAATCCATAATCACATTAATTTTTATGGGGAAGGAAGATGATTGTGAAGATCATCTTTGTTCAAAGGCTGATATTTTTAAAACGCGAAGACAAAAGATTGTTTTACAGAGAAAAGGTTTTATACCAAAGTCTCAGTGAATTCACAACATTAAAAAATGATAGCATGGAATATCATTGAATCGCTCTCAACCCCATCTTTTAATTAATTATAGTAGAACTTCGATTTTACGGTCCTCGGTCTCACGGACATCCGGATAGTACGCACACCCCAGGGAAAAATAATTTTTTTTTTTTGTTTTAAAGCTAAAAATGGTAAATGTTGTCATATACGAATGTGAGTTGTGCGTATGTACTGTGTGATTCCGTCAGGTAGTTATCAACAAAAGAATCCATTGACCCATTTTAATTACGTACATAACATGTAATATAGTAAGTAAAATTATATAAATCGTGTTGATGTATAAATGAGATGTTTAACCCTAGAAAACACTAACTTGTGAGTCAAAATAAACGACAAAATGGGCTTATAAGGATGTATATTCTGGATAGTATGGACTTTTGCTGCCACGGACTGGGTTCTGTCCCGTCATGTCCGTACAATCGAGGTTCTACTGTATTTATTTTTTTTTTCTCCCACCTGTCGTGTTATTAATTTTTGAATTTTACCTTCTGTTGTGCTATCTATTCTTTGTTCCCTTCGAAACAGTTCAAAGTTTTTTGCTTTGACATTTCTTCACACACATACACACAGACAAACACACGAACAAAAGCATATTATTGTGTTTTCAAATGAAATCATTGAATTGACTTACTTCTAATTTCGACTTCTTCGTTTGGCTTTTGTTATTGATTTAATTTTAATTTTTGAAATTAGATTATTATTTTTTTTATTTCTATTCGCCAAATTAGAGCTAGTGTGCCAACATGATTCTATATGATTCTATATTTATGAGTTTAAGATATCTCCATCGGTAACGTATTTACGAATTCCGAATTTTAAAAATCACAACGTTTTAGCAAAATTGGACACAGCGTATTAAGACTCTGAAAACAGCTGACGTTTCGGATAAAATCCTTGTTCAAAGCAAAAAATAAAAATAATAATTTTCTGGCAAGGTATAACTGTTAAAATATTTGCTGTACATATTTACTGTTTTGAAGTAACCCAAGAAGGATACGGCATTCAAGAAAGGAGAAGAAAAGTAGAATAATTCCATGACTCTTTTAATAATAAAATATTGGCAGAGAAAGGCTTCATAAGCTGGGACAAACCGATATTAAAAAAAATTAAACAAATCTTGGTGCCACTTGTTAATTTTCAGCACTTCGTCGATGGAGACAGTCGATCTCTACAAAAAATCGGTAAGTTTTATTCACTTCTAGGTGAAATGTGTCACTAATGTCTATTGCTAACTGTCGAAAGGTAGAAAAATCAACAGTGAATATCCTATTTTGATTGATATACCGATGAGTTGTTTATAGCAACATGTGCTTCATGCCGCTATTAGATTTTCCTGGTGCTCGATCATGTTCACAGTTACCATTTCTAAAATGGAGCAACTTACTGCCCAAACGAACCAGAGGGCTAATGCAGGTTTGTCCGGAACGACAGTTCAACGAACGTCGGATGGTGACGGCACCTATGCTGTGCATCGCCGAAAGAAGCTGGAATTTGCATTGTAGTACCGACACTGGACATCCACTGATTGATAAAAGATTGCCTTCTTAGATGAATTGCGGTTTTTGCTCCATCGGACGGATGAACGTTGGCGCATATGGCGAGAAACACCAGAAAATAAACACGCTTCAAGGAATAAACACGGACCATCAAAAGAGAAAAAAAAGGCTAATAATGTTGCATGGTTTTGTATAATCTGTGATGACCATATATACCATCCACTTGTGGTTGGATCCCGTGTATCCGATTCAAAGAATGGTCACATGAGACCTGCATAACTACGGATAAAGTCAGTTTTGCTTGTTTTGCATGTAGTAACTAAAAGCCAAAAGTTGATATCAAAAGTCAACATAAGATAAATGCTTTGTCTCATTTTACACTGTAATTTGCTATGTCCCGTCTTAGATAGGACGTTGTTAAAATTATAAATGCTTATAAATAACTTGCGATTCTTTTGGTATTTAGTACTCATAATTTTTCCTGTATTCTAATAATAGCCTCTGATTCATGCATTACAGTGTCTTTTTTTTAAAACATTGTGGTTACAAAAAATAATTAATTGATGAAAATAGGAAAGAAAATTCCACAGCTTGGATTCGAACTAGGAACCTTCAGCTCACTGTGCTGACGCGCCAACCAATTGCGCCACCATAAACATGTCCATATTTTCTTTCCTATTTTCATCAATTATTAAAACATCTGAGGTTTGGCGTGCAAAAAAAATTCTCATAAGACCTTTCTGCATTTATACTTTAAAAAAATAATTTCTTGAAAACGTCCCAACTTAAGCAGCCCTCCTTTATACAGAGTGTCCCGTAATGAGTGAACGAAAATTTGGTGAATGTAAGTATGGGTGATTCTAAGCAAAAAAGTTTATATGAACATGGGTCCGAATTTGAACGATAACTGAGATATGAAAAAAAAACAAGCTGGCGCAGACAGCGTTATGCTCTGGGTGCACTCATCATTATGGATGACAATATGGAGCGATTTAAGTACGTATCGATCGTTGCTGGCCATGTACTCCCATACATGAATATTGTTTTTTCTGGGCATGATGGCATCTTCCTGCACGACAATACCACACCTCATTCAGCTGGAATTGTACGAGCGTGGTTAGAAGAGCACGAGGAAGACTTTGCTATACTACCCTAGCCCCCAAAATTCCCCGGACTTAAACCCAATCGAGCATCTGTGGAACCACCACGATCGGGTTATTCGCTCCATGGATACTCCACTTCGCACCCTCCAATAGCTGCCAACTGAACTGCATTCAGCATGGCTCTATATCCATGTGAACACTTTCCAGCACCTCATTGACTCTCTCCCAGCCCGTCTAGCCGTTGTCCGAGCTGCATATGGTGGTTATTCCGGATATTATTCAGGTGATCATATTAATGTGACTCGACTGTTTATATTTGCAAAAAAAAAAAAACAAAAAAAAAAAAACAGCAGCAGCAGAAACAACAACAAAAAACTAAACAGTCATTCAATCATTTCTTGCTCAGAGTGTAAACAGAATACGTGAATTTCCGTAAGAAAAGATGAGAAGTAATTTTGTTTTTTTATGTAAATTCGTCGAATAGTTTTTTTCCCCCTGAAAAGAACTAATGGAAGACAAGTAATGGAGAAAACGCGAGTATGAGAAAGGGCTGCAGATTCCAGGAAGCAAATCCGGGTTAATTAAAAATACGAGATCATTAAATTAAAAATTAAGAGATATTCAATTTCAGAAATAGAAAGTGATCCAGAATCATGATATCGATAAATTTCGTTTGAAGAACGCCGAAATGGGTATTATCTCCGAAATTTTATTATAAGAATAGTTTTGTGTTTTACAACATATGATTTATTATTTAATCTCATTTCTTTGCAAACCCTGACTTTTGGATCAAATTGTATGTTGAAAAACTACGAATGCTTTAAATTCTGTTTAATTTCCTTTGATGAAATTTAAAAAAATTTGACTTCAAAAGACTTCTTTGTCCTTTGTCTTCTTTTTGAATTTTGACTTTTTTGTTGTTGTTGTTTTAATATCATAATCGAGTCCTTCCAGTAGATAATGCGACAGAAAGAGAAAATAACAATGGGTACTTTATAGCGATGGGCCTTTAAAATGCAATAAGGGGGCAACCGGGAATCAAACCAACGACATTATCGATCCGAAGACCGAAATCACCAGTCTGCTCCAAATGATCGCGGAATCGTAGAATTCGCCATATTTTAATAATGAAGTACCTTCAACTCTTGAAATGATGCCAAATGGGTCATTAATCATCGATTTTTCCGAGAAATATACCATCTCTTTTTTCAAATGATTTTTTTTTATTATTTTTTATGATAAAATATCGAAGTTAATGGTTTGCTCAAAAATTCACATCAACCATTATCACGCAAAATCTGAACAAAAATGTATAGTTCTATTAACAATGAACATGAGATGCATGTTTACAGATGTTCCTGCATTTTCAATGCTCGTCCAAAATATTAATTATTCAAGACACTAACACGAAATGATTCTCGTTTCAACATTATTATGTGACTAAAATAATTTTTGTGAAATTAAAAATTAAATTGTTTCATTGTATAGTAACGGACGTAGTAATTAGCCCTAAGGGCGTCGGCGGCGATGGCAGCAGCTCCATTCATCAGCGTCATATGACGTCAATGAAGTAGACGTGCTTGGATTAATTCTCCGAAATCCAATGACTCCGCATTTAGAGGCTTTTTCCCCTTTGCAGTTATAACTTCCGCCTATTAAAACATGTAGGCAAAAAAATATAGCTGTTAATTCATGAAAAGTAAATAAATGGTGTGTGCGAAATGAGCTCCACGTGCTCGTTTGCCAATCCCTATAGCAACTGGATGATTTGTTGTTTTATTTCTCAGTCTCTGTATCTGTTGTTCCATTGATTTAATTATTTAACGACCAACAAGTAATCGCTGATTCATTCTGTTATAACAGTGTCTTTCTATTGCTTACATGCAACTTGACAAGAAGTTTGTTTAACTCGTTAATCAGCATTTATTTACTTCCTTTTACGTATTTCGCTTAATAATGTGGTTCGTTTAAAATTCTTTTTTTTTTTCTGTAGCTGTTAATAGAAAAATTTAATAAAAATTCTATGCCTCATTTATTTTGTTGGCGCTCTCAGCTTATTACATATTGCAGTGGAATCTCATAGAAATGACAATTTAAAAGGGAACACGATTTTCAATGACACGAATCTAAGATGCTTAGCATTAATTGTGGTTAAAAATAGGTAAGTCGAAAATCTTTTCTTTTTCTTCGTACAAGGATTTAGTTCCAGTTTCTCATCCTTTTAAAAGAGATTTTCGAGCAATTCCTTTGCATAGATTTCGTGCCATTAAAGGAATTGTTATTGTCGGATGACGAAATATTTCGCTAGAGAATTAGCATTTTAACTTCCTCGGCCAGTTATCCGGTATGTTAAATTTTGAGCATTCGATTTCCGTTTCCTTTAAAGAAATAAATTCTTGATTTTGATCTTTCTTAGTGATTATGTTTGTATTAATTATTAGGTTGTTCATGTTATGTATGAAAAATAAAAAAAATAAAGGAACAATAACACTAGCGAGAGCAGTTGAGAACAAGGTTGGAGAAAAGTTTCACTAGTCGGAAGCGATGGTTTTTCAATAATATGCGTAGCAACAAATTTCAAAAAGAGGAAAAAATAAAAACTTTCCTTTCAAAGTCGATTTTTATAAGAAGCCCACAATTAATCATGTTCATATGAAAGGTTATTGATTGAATAACTACATGTGCAAAGATCAAGATGATTCACTGTATGCTTTTTATTAAAATAAAAATAATGCCATAAAAGCTGAAGAAATGGCAAACAACCATAAATGTTTAAAATTAAGGTCACGTAAATATTTTTTCACATAGTGCATATTCAACTGTAGAGAACAGCAATAACAAATTGGTGAGAAGACCGCAAAAAACGCCAATCCACATAAAATAACTATTAACAAGTCATTTTAAGTGGATTTATGTTTTTGCGTCCTTCTCATTAATCTAGAATTGTCCACAGTTTCATTGGCTACTCTCGCCCTTTGTTTAATAAAAAGTTGTTTTTTGGAGCAAATGATAGGCATAAAGTGGCCCTTATCCGCTCGTCTTTAACTTTGTTTCTATTGATATAAAATCGTGTGCTCTCTAAAGGCACTTCATAATTCAGTCTAGTTATTCTAAAGTCACTCTCAAACTAAAAGCTAAATAAGCTATTGACGCCGAGGAGAGACATTAATGAGAAAAGGAGAAGTGAAATGAGGATAAAGAAAATTCAAAATCAAATAGGTGAGCAAATTGGTGAGCATTAACATATTTTGCCGATTTATATTGGATAAAAAGTTAATTCTAAAAATAAGCCATGATAGGTAGGCAGGAAATAAAAAGAAAGACAGTAAGATTGGATAGAAAACTCGACCTCTAAAAATATCATGTTAATGAAAAATAACTTTTTATAATACAATGACTTTCGATTTATAATGATTGCAGCGGTTTCGTGAATATCGTGCGGTCGTTCTGTCAGCATGTGATGTCAGCATGTGATGATGAAATTTGGTTATGTAAGAGATGAAAACAGCATATATTTAATTTTTGTTTAAATTGCATACCATCTGGAAATTCAAAATTTATGGTTCATTTTTCTTTGCGGTTACTCAGTCCGTGAGTTCTTAAACATCATCCTGAAAAACCCATTGCGATTCTCTTAAAATCGTTAGCAAAAAGTCCATAGTAATTCTTAAGTGAGAAAGAATAAAGAAGTTAAGTAAGTCAGATTTGATTTTAAAAGAATTCTGAAAATTTATTAACTTAATACGAGGGCTGTTTAAAAAAGACCGAACCTGATTTTTTTTACGGTAAACGACTTGTTCAGAATCAATTAGAATCAAACAGATTCGATATGTTTTTTTTTCCCTCACTAGATATGTGTTCACGGTTTGCAACAAGGAGCAAGGTGTTAACTTGGTGAAAAACGCCAATCACTTGCATACATCGTTGTTGGTCTTTTTTTTTTCACGAAATGCTACTGCAGTTTTTCCAAGACAGACAAGTATTCGCTTACATTTTGTTGCATGCGGATGATTTCATGTTGGTATACCATCCCATGGCAACCAAAAAAGCGAATGACCAGCACTTTTGACCACCGACTTCACAACTCTGGCGTTGTTCGATATGGATGGTAAAAGTGGAACTGGCTGGCTTGCCTATTGGATAATGTGGTGTAATAATGATTTTTCGCCAGTAATGTTGGATTCCAGACTCCGCCCTAAGCAAATTGCTGTTATAGCTGTAGTCAGGTCGACTCTCGTCTATTTTTGTTCGGAAGTCAGTAACCACGCAATCCATCCGGCTTCACTATGACGAGGCGCTAATGGAGATGATCATGCAGAATTGTGAAGCTGCCAGCAGCGATGCCCAAGGTGACAGAAAGGTCCTGCACGGTTATTCACCTGTCTTCACGCACAATCGCGGCAGCTGTTTTCATTTTCTAGTTTTCCTGCATATATAGATTCTTTGCATCTTTTGTACTTTTTCATTCCTCCACTGAGGCTGCTTGGCATTTTGAACTTGTTATTTATTAGTCGACCGTTGTTCTTTATGCAAAAATATATTTATTTTGAAACAAAATTTGAATTTAATATTTTTAGACTTTAGGCCGTTAAAATTTTAATTATATGAAGTATTAAACCTGCCCTTATATTGGATATTTAATTTTATGGTTGAAGTGTAGAATATTTTCTCTTTAATCGAAGGAGCCCATACTTTTTTTTAGAAACTTTATCTGTATAGAATCTGTACTTGAGAGGTAGATAGCGATATTAAAAAAAAAAAGCTGTAATAAATTCTGATGCTACAAAAATGAGTAAAATATATAGGAGTACAAGTTTGACGTCAATTCTGGGTGCTCTTCAGTCACGTGACTCGATTTGATTCAAAACAAGTCTTCTCGTTTCAGGACTTAACATTGGTTTCAACATAGAGATGGAATAAAATCGCTTTGTATAAACCCAGTGTTTGTAACACTTATACGATGCGAAATTGTTGAGTACCTTACGGCTCAAAAAGGAATCAAAACAGCGATTTACACATAAATCGTTTTCCAAAAGAAAGATCCGCGAACGATGCCTTACTTTCGTTAAAAGATTAAAAAGCGTTCTAATGTTAATTTACACGGACTGCTCAATTGAAAGTGGACACTTTCGATTTTAGACGTTTTGTAGAATATCTAGAAAAATACTTGACGAATTATCCTAAACTTCAGGGGTGTAAAGATTATGCTACACCTCATATTTCAGCGAAGGTTTTATCTCGAAGGCATATACCAGAAACGAAGTGAACAAAAAAAAATAATGTTTGGAATCAACCTGTAAAAAATAATGCTTATAGCTGTAGCATATGATTATGATGCTTCTTTTGCTTATCTGTGTTGATTTGTATGAGAATAGCACATATATTCATGGAGATATAAAGATTTTTATAAAAAAAAAAAAAAATCGAAATTTTTTCGTAAGGTTTCTGTTTATAACATGCACGGTTATTACAACCCAATACAATGCCATTTTTAGGAAACTTGAAACGCTACAGTAGAGACAACACCCTGCAATCAGAATATTAAAATATTAAATATTTGAAAAAAAATGAGTATTTTTACTAAATAATGTTTAACTGCGCTTGCGTAAGCGTTACCAAATTGTCTTTTGCATAATTTATTAGCCAAATTTTATAGAGCTACTTCTATAAAAAGCCCAAGCAAATATAGTGAAAATTCAGAAAGATATCGCCGATAAAATGAGTTGAATTTCAGTTGCTCTCAAAAATAAACAAAATTAGAAGGGGTTTTCCTCCAAAATTTTATTTTTTAAACCGGACACCAGTACCAACGTCTTCACTTTACGCTGGCATATTGACTTCATATCAGCGTAAGGAGAAGAAGTTGATACTGGTGGGGTTTTTTTTTGTTTGTTTGTTTGGTATTAACGTCCTTTTCAACTGCCATGGTCATTTCAGGACGGCGTTATAGGGGCCGCAAATTTTGCTTTGCAAGGGTTCTTTAACGTGCAGCTTGCAAACGACTACACGGGACCAATGGCTTTACTTCCCTTCCGAAGGAAGTGCGTGATCTCAGGATTTTCCCCCTGAAAAAATCCTCGTCGTCCTCGGCCGGGGTTGATACTGGTGTCCGGTCCAAAAATAAAAATTTGGAGATACCGTTTGGTTTTTTTTTATTTTTCACCACTGAAGTTACAGGATAATTCGTCAAGTATTTTTCTACATATTCGACAAAACGTCTAAAATCGAAAGTGTCCAAATTCCATAATAATTTAAGAGATATCATTTTTTACTGACCCCCGTTTCAACATTACTAGCGTGCAATGTATATTGCGCAGTTAGTGTTTGGAACCAGCGATCTCATTTCCTAGGCTTTCGGACCCTTCATCGTGCAAATGACGTCAGCTATAACACAGTCACTTGCACTCCCTATAGGTAGATTTTAAGCAGATGATATCAGAGGCTTCCTAAATTGATATTATGGACCCCGAGGGCCCGCGGACCGCGAAATGGGAACTCTGAAATAGATGGTTAATGACTTTTCATAGGGAAAGAGTTGACTGGTGCGGTCATAAATTAGGTTTCTATGAAATAGGATAGGAAAAGGTAGCGGAAAACACACACGGGTTACACAAACACGCTTTGCCTCTTTGTCTACTTATTTATATACAGATTCAGTCCACCTAGCTATTTGGATTCGGTTGCATCGTTGGAGGGCGAAAGGGAATTTTAGAGATCAGATGCGTAGTCAGTTTCCCTGGAGCAATTTCTAGCATCGTTGTGGATCGTTAAAACCAAGTGTATTTTTTGCGATTGAGACGTGGAGCAGAATCACAATAAATATAAACACAATTAAGAGCAGCGAAAACAAAGCATTTTCTGAGTGCATAAAACTGTTTTCGTCGTTATTTTGTTATCATTGATGTGCAAAACCTTGAAAACAAAAACATACAGGGTGATGCGAAAGTCTCCATATAATGAGTAGCTCTTATTGTTAGGTTAGACACATTGTTAAATGAAGGTTTATTGTTTGACAATTTATTTTTGAAAACCTCCAAATTTCACACAGCTATCGTTCCGACATTAATGAAAGTTCGTAGTGGGTCTTCCGGTAATATATGCCTTACTAATTTCAGATGCCATCGTGGACTGTGGCGTTTGCTATTTGACCGAATCCGTGATCGCGGCATACAGAAAAATTTTGTATCCGAATCTTGCCCCTTTCTGATGTTTTTTCACTGAAGTAATCTGAAAGTTTAGATGTACGAATATCAACTCAAAACGCTGGATGAACTGAAGGCTGCTATATGCCAAGATATATTGCAACAATGCCGCCGGACCCGCCACATGTTGCAGAACTTCAGAAATCGAATACAAACGTGTATTATGAATGAAGACCACCATCTGGACTATATCGTTTTCAAAATCAAGTGAAAGCAATCAAACTCAATAATTCGCATACGAATGCAGATAAAAAGATTCTGTTTACACAGAAAGGAATGAAATGAAGTCGGATTTTTTTTTTCCAGGAAAAAAAAATTAATGCTAGAACTGTTCAGTTTTTGACCAACAGATGGCATTGTCATGTTACAGACATCAGTTTATGCACGTTTTCAGACGGTAAGATGCCGGATTAACTATCGGTGAGACGGAACTATCACTATCTGCTTCCGAAATAGTGTTTGCAGCGAATGCTGTTCTTTTTATACCGTCTGAAAATGTACTAAAGTGATGTCTGTAAACTGACAACGCCACCAGCTGGTCAAAAACCGAAAATTCTAGCATTAATTTTTTATCCTGGGGAAAAAATTCAACTTCATTTCAATCGTTTTTGCGCAAACAAAATCTTTTTCTCTGCATACGTGCGAATTGAGTTTTAAAGTTGTTCTTGATTTTTGGATCATCCTTTGGATACCATAAGGTTTTTATGAAATAAAACTTATATAAATATATTTAAATCTGTCATTTTTATTGTGATTATTTTTACTGTTATTAAAGAATACAATCGTACTTTAAACAAAAACAAGAAATTAATCCTCCCGAGGAAGGTATAGGAAAGTAGCAGAAATGCTGAGGTCATCTATTTTTTTTACCCTTTTATCTGCACTTTTTAAACCCCCTCCCCATTTTTTTAATCGAACAATTGATTTTCTCGAACGTAGTATTTAGTAAATGAAAAAGAGCTCTATCTTCTTTCGTTTCTCATCATTTCCGAACGAATGATATATGACATGCCATATGTTGCCATAGTTCTAAAGACTGCCACCCCCACAACTCCGACCCTATTGGGACAATTTGGCCCAAAGTTTACAGTAATGTTGATCTTGCTTAGAGGAATCTGCATACCGTAGCATAAATACCGTATCACTCCTTTATAAGCATAAATATGCGTAGACCATTTGGTCCTCTCTAATTTCCGCCCCCGAAACTCCGACCCCAGTAGGCCAATCAAAACAAAACTAAATAGTGAAGTTGCACATGACCATAGTAAGCTACATTCCGAATTTCAACCTTCTACCTCAAAAAATGCGGAAATTATGAAGGGGACGGACGAACGGAAGGACGTACGGACAGACAGACGGTCATTGTGAAAACAATAAGTAGCTCCATTCTTCCGCTATATTTAAAAAATGTTTATTTAAACTGTCAATAAAAACACAAAACTTAAAAATCAGTACGATTATATGGACCAGCATAGTTTTTAAAATGGATCACTTCCGTTCATAATCTTAACATCTTAGTTTGATTTCTTCCTAAAGAAAAAAAAACACCTTATTTCTAATAAAACTAATTTTTGATACAAATTTCTCAAACAAATTTTTTACGCTTGAACATTCTTCATTTCTTCCTTGTCCAAATTAGCCCGTAATTTTTTTTTTTGTCGTCATATCCTAATAAAAAAATTACAATTTTTAATTAGTAAGCAACTTTTTTAAATGAGTTGATATTAATAATGGTTACGTCAAATATGGAGATTTCTGTGATAAACACACGACTGATTTACTTTTACTTATTCTCGTAAAATACAGTCCACTATTATGAAGAATTACTTGTAACAAATCTCCATGGCCCAATTCCAATTCATGATTTAATGATTATTGTCCATCCCTCTATGTCCTTCGATTTGCGCATGCTTTCCACAGAAGCTTTAAGAAAACCTTTGAACTATGAGGGACAAGATTAATCCAAATAAATTAAATATCTTTTCTTTACTAAAAATTTCACATGAGTAATGATTGTGAGGCCTTACGTAACATTATTTATCACTGGAGAAAAGCTTTCAATTCGAAATTAAATCCTTGTTTTGAAATCGATCTTCTACTTTTTTTTTTAATGTCCAGTCCACGAATGAGAATCTAACAAGAGTGAAAAATCTTTTGTTCTGTGATTGATGGTGGTGTAGGTATACTTTCCATTACACTAGAAAAGTTGGTCTAAAATCCTTGACGACCGATGATTAATGGGTTTCTTTAAGATTCATTCAATAAGCTAATGGGTGTTCACGCCTTAGTTATTGTCATTAGATAACCAAAAATAGCTTAGCCTTTGCGTAACATAAATGTCATAATAAAAAAGGAGTGTTTCTTGGTGAATAAAAGGGAAAATGTCTTTCTTTTAATCTCGTAGATGCCTTATTTTCTCTCTCATAAGTTTTTAATCTTCTTATGGCTGTATTTTCCTTATTTTGCATCTGCTTTAGGAGTATTGATTTACGCAACGAAGATGTCGTAAACGTCTTTATGTTCTTCTTTTCATTGTCTTCGTCCATTTAATAATGGATTCTCTGTCTCCTTAACTGTTTCACCCTTCCTTCTAATCTAATATGTCTTCAAATTTATAATTCATAGAATATGATTATGAAATTAGATTTAGTAAATGAATTATGGTGAAAATCAATTTTATAATCCTGTAGGGATGCTGGTTTTAGCATTTTACATAAGTTTGTTAATATTTTATAGGTAACCTTCTCCAGCTTCTTTCCTGATATGTACATCCAGCAATAAAATATGAAATGTACATTCACAATCGGGTGCAACACGATAGGGTAAAAATTAAAAGGATAGGGCAAATGTAAACTGATAATTGTAGAGGTGTGCAAATTATTAGATTCGGCAAGTTTTTGTTTTTGTTTTTTTTTACATTTTCGTAGTTTCTTATCTTACTGGCCAGAGCTGAGACTGTAAAATTGTTTTTTGTTACTGTAATTATAACAAGACTGACCTCATACAAAAATTAATCCGAATTTCGCACAGAGATGAAGTCATCAAGTGAAACTATGAACTGTTATGCACATACGGCATCAAAATGGTTATAAGAAAAAAGGATACCATACAAAATCTTAAAGATTATAAGATTTCTGTAGAAAAAAATATGTCTTTCTTTTTTAAAGAATAGCTCAAGATGGGTCCGTGAGGTTTTAATCATACGCCTTACCTCAGATATTAAATTGTTGATGAAAAATAGGAAAGAAAATTCCTATTTTTTTTTTTAATTCCTCGCTTGAGTTGAATAATTTGCATACCTCTGCAGTGTTGCTAGATGACAGAAATAGGAAATATAAGGTGAGACCGGAAAGTTTGGTGAATGACTCAGAAAAACAAACAGGGGCAGGTATTTCAGAGATGATTCTTTACAGCCACGACCACAATACACTTTTGACATCGTTCGTACAAAGTCCCATAGCGTGAAAACCCTCTTTCGATACTGCTTAATGTTTCCTCGTCACAGCCGTTTGAACACCCGGAACATCGAGAATTCTGTCCTTTCATAGTTGATTAAGAGAAGCTCACCAACACGTTCGAAATTGTGCGATGTAGTGCTGCTGGTCTACACATCGTGGCTCATCTTCGAGGGTTTCTCGACCTTCACGAAAACGCTTAAACCTCTCATATACAGATTTTCGAGTCACACTGTCTTTAATATTTCGTGGGTTTCCTTTACGGTTTTACCCATTTTAAAACAGAATTTCGTATTGACTCTCTGCTCTGTTATCAGTGATAAACGCACTGCACTGTAAACACTGCCGAATGAACGTATGCCTGTCAACAATTTACATATGTTAGCTGAGATACACACGAACGCCTTTCACATATCGCCGCGAATCGGACATTTCCCACTATCACATTAAGGGATGATTCACCGAGCTTTACGGTTTCACCTAGTACTTACAGTGAAGCGTAAACATACATGGTGATTCAGTCAATTACGTACGATTCTAATGGTTTATTACTCAGGAACTATTAAATATAGGAATGTCATATAGATCATACAATACACATTACACATTGGAATTTCACACCTCATGAATAACATGCTTGATGTGTGCTCCATTCATCCCCCCACAGAAGAAAGTCACAGGGATTAAGGTCAGGACTGGTCGGTGGCCAGCTGAATCCGTCGTTGAAGAGGTCTGGGAAACGGTTGGAGATGACTTTGTTGTTAAATTGATGGGTTAATTCTGTGGGTGTTCCTTAAGGAGAAGGTGTTCAGCACACGCCCCCGCACCATGGAAGAGGTCCGTCAGGCAATCACCGAATCTTGTGCACTGGTTGACAATGAGATGCAAGGCGCAGTGCTGCAAAACTTCATCCTCAGGCTTCGTCGTGTTGTACAGATGAATGGAGCAGACATCGAGCATGATGTTGTTCATGAGGTGTGAAATTCCAATGTGTAATATGTATTGTAAGATCTACATGACATTCTTATGTTTATTAGTTCCTGAGTATTAAACCATTAGAATCGTACGTAATTGATTGAATCACCCTGTACCTATTTTTCCCTACTTTTTCCTACCACTTTATTAAATTCCCTACTTCAGAGTTTCAAGATTAAAAGATGCTATCACGTCGGCCTTTAAGTTGAAAAATAAGCTTAGTTAAAAGGAGGATAATTTTAAAAAAATGTCAATTTATTTCTACAGGTGATTTAACAAATAAATATATATTACAAAAATTAAAGTAAATTTAAATTATAACTACCTATATTTTCAAATTGTTTAATGTCATTGTAATTCTTGCAATGTGGCGCCTTGTCTCAAAACTATACAGGTAGAGCTTGAGCATTTCTGATTTTTCATTTTCAGAAAAATAATGAGGCAAGTCTTCCCATTCATCCATCAATTTTACTTCTTGAATTTAGTTTTAGATATATTGATCAAAACTGTTGGCACAACTCTCGGTGTATTCGATCTAAAGTTCAATGCTACCGCAGGTTCAAGCACTTTGAATTATATATAACATAATCTTGTTTTGAGAAAACGGTTAAGAGCTTAATGATTTTTCGAGTGAAAAATGGAAGGAAAAATTCTGCGACCTGGATTCGAACCAGGAACCTCGACTATCATGGCCGATGCCTCTACCAATTGGGCTATCGCAGACACCTGGAAAGCCAAGGTGTCTTAAAGACAACCAAGTTGTCACGGTTGAAAGCCCAATGGGAGACGGGAACCTGGCCCGCAGATCGAGAATTTCTCCACTCCAAACCATCAGAAAGTTGATGAACTCACAAGTCTTTAAGACACCTTCAGACAGCTTGGTTGTCCAGGTGTCTGCGACAGCCCAATTGGTAGAGGCGTCGGCCATGATAGTCGAGGTTCCTGGTTCGAATCCAGGTCGCAGAATTTTTCCTTCCATTTTTCAATCGAAAAATCATTACCTATGCTTGGAGAGCATCTCCAGTTTATAACATTATTATTTACTGGTTAAGAGCTTCTTGGAAAGTAACTTGATAAAATATATCAAAATCAAAATATCATATTTATTGTATGATATGAAATATTTGAAAAAGTTTGAAAATTGCATCGGCTTCACTGTCTAAATTTACTTCCTCAATAGGTAAATAAATTGGAATGGCGGAATGGTACATTCGCACAGGCCTACCACGAACTGATGGTACGGACTCAAAAAAGAAAATTGGTTTTTTTTTTCAAGAAGAGGAAGCTGTTCATGTCGCATTCATTGTGTTTGGGGCGAAGAAATGGATGCTTCTGCCATTTGTTCTTTTTTAGAAAAAAAAATTAATTTCCCCCCAAAAAAATCTCAATGCAGAGTTCTAGGACCCCTCCCCCCGAAATATTAATAAAGTAAAAAAAATTCTGGAGGGGGCCTAGGGGTGTGTGTTTAATAACTCCAAAACGGCTCATCACAACCAAACAAGTCATTTACAAAAAAAAATTCGCCTTTCTGAGAGGAGTCCGTACTTGTCAAGTTTATTGAATTTGGTTCACTGGTTTGAACCCTACAGCCATTTTTTTTATTTTTAGAAAAAAATTAAAATCTATAAAAAAGGCTTATCCAATTGACATAAAAATTACGCTAAGGCACAATTTAAAGTACCCTCTATGCATGTTTATTTTTTATTTGGTTCTGCTATTAGCCGTTTCAGAGGAGTTAGCTGCACAAAATTGGTCACATAAGTACATACAGATGGAAAGTTTTTTTTTTCAAAATTTCAGCATGTCTTTACGAAATGACTTTTTAAGTCGAGTTCAGCAAAAAAAAAATAAAAAATTTGAGTTTCTGAAACGAACACATTGGCCTTCACTCTTAGAGAGTGGTAGGTCAAAAAAAGAAGGGATTTATGGTTACATATGAAGATCTTTCCCCTTTGTGTTTTAGCAGACTTCAGAAATTTACCACCAATAAACTCAGAAATGTTCACATTCGGACTTTCAATACAAATGATTGGAACATGGCATTGAATGAATTGAAATCAGGCAATATAAAATTCAAGAACTACAAGTATTCCTTTGTGAATAGATTATCTAAATCATTAAAGATTTTTCAGCAACAGTGCTTTCATCTTCTGTCGCTGCCTTTGAAAACAAATTTCATAAAACTTGCCATTGCGTCAGAATTCTATCATGTTCTACTTGGAATTATTATTTTATGTTCCGTAGAGTTAGCCATCTACACTTTCATAGAGCCTCATGCATTCCTCTAAAACTACCTATCTCTTTGAACTCCTCGAAAGTAATACTAAATGAATTGATTTTCAAGAAAATACCTACGTTTTGGCGTGATTCTATGCAAATTCCCTACGTATTATTTTGAGTAAATGTCCCAGAGCGTATGGAGAAATCCCTACATCTGGAGAAATCCCTATGTAGAACGATGAAAATTGTGGCATCTCATGTTTACAAGAGTCAATTCTTAGATTACTTTTCTTTAGTTTTTCGTGTGGTCTAATGCACAACGAGATTATTGGATCTTTCTTTTGTACTGAGATTATTATAGCCTATCAGTAAACATTTGATCTGGAAATGTTGGAGTTTACGTTGCACCTCCATTAAAAGTTTCAACATAGGGCTTTTCCAATTAGGTAGTGCACAGTGAACGATGTTTGCTGTTCTTCGATTCTTAAATGCAAACTTTCCAATCGGTGTATTAGAAAGGATGATTCAATATCGTGGTCACCAGTTTCATCGGAAATTATACCTAATGACTTCGTACGTAAAAGCACGCTCATGGCAAAGCTTTCTGTTCACCTGTTCCTGATAAGGATTATTGAAGGGGCGTTGGAGAACACGAGTATCGTCTAAAATCATCTCCGAGAACAAGCAAATTCGCATTTGCTTTGTACTAAGCTTCCTAATATTAATCTACTGAGAAAATCGATATTGTAAAAAAAATATTAAAGAGAGAGTTGTTCACTAAATTACTCAGATGGAAATTAACTTATTCAATAAGGAATGTCTTTTTTTCTACATGAAGAAAGATTAGAATAGCATGCTGATAAGAAGGCGTAAACCCGATATGTTGCTTCTTTCGATTAATCTTATGACGCTCCATTAGTTAAATTAATAGGTAGTGTCAACTGATAAATAAACAATCATAAAATTGCTGTCCTTATAGATGGTTCTAAAAAAATTTATTTCTCTTTTGCGTGATCATAATCATTACTGCAAATCAAATTAAGAAGGGAAAGAAACTCAAAAAGCAAGACTAGACATTATTTACTCCATTCATCGTTTGTTGGAGTTTTCGAACAATGTAAACGCAGTTATATCTGTTCTTGAGAATTTCAGTAACATTTAGTCTGAACATGTTCATTATCAATTGATCTATCAGGCGGCGAACAAGGCAAAAAGTAATCAGTAAAGAGAATAAAAATAAACCGCTTCTTACTTTATATTTGAAATGCTGATACGAACTGGAAACCATTATGAGCAATATTGAACAGACTAATCAATCACACTACTGAATTTAAAACCGTTATAGTCAATTTTCGAAATACGTATCTTTGAAATTTAAGTTTAATTTAAAAAATTATTTTAAGGAATTTGCATTTTCTTTTATACAGTAGCGCTCAAAAAATAGTACACTTTATGTTTTATCATTATAACTTCTAAAGTATTGAATTTTAATTAAAGAATTTGTAATAATATATAGACTGCATAAACATTTGAATATTGAAAGAAATTCAAACTCTTTAGAGTTAATTAGTATTTGAAGACTCATCCATTATTGATACAGGTGAGTTCATAAAATAGTACACACTGAGTTTTATGTAGATTTTTCTCATATTCTCTATATTGATGTTCACAGTTTGCTGTTGCTGACAATATTTAACATGTCGCTTCGAGTTCATCTGCCATCTTCAATAAAAAAGCACATTATAGATGCAATCAACAATGGCAATTCGTACACCTCAGTTTCGGAGCAATTTCAAGTTCCAAAGTCCACGGTGGCAAGACTTTTTCAGCGTTTTTGCACGCAAAGATATGTAACTCGTAAGCCAGGGTCGGCCGACCAAAATCAACAACTCCACGAGAAGATAAAGTCTTGATACGGCTGTCTAAGGCTGACCCGAAGAAAACTACTGTTGACCTTAATAACGAAATGGCAACCTTCCATAATGTTAACGTTAGTGTGAGTACCACGAAAAGATGTCTGAGGGATGCAGATTTGTTTGGCAGATGTCCTGTGAAAAAACCTTTGAAGAACCGGATAGCCCACCTCAAATTTGCCAAAGATTATTTGAAGTGGACCTCCAAAAAATGGAATAAAGTGCTTTTTAGTGATGAATCGAAGTTTTTATTATTCGGGTCTGATGGTATCCAGTACGTACGCCGTCCTGCAAACCATAGATTTGATCCAAAATACCAATTACCAACCGTGAAACATGGTGGAAGATCCACTATGGTATGGGGTTGTTTCAGTCATAAAGGGGTAGGCCTGCTGATAAAGATCGATGGAATAATGGACAAAATAGTATATAAGAATATCTTAGAGCAACATATGCTTCCTTTTGCCAAAGCAAATATGCCTCGTGGATGGATTTATCAGCAAGACAATGATTCCAAACATACCGCTTGTGTGGTCAAGACAATGATTCCAAACATACCGCTTGTGTGGTCAAGTCAAAGAAGGTACGAAATCCTATTGAGCATATGTGGGAAGAATTAGACCGCAGCTGCAAGTCACAGAAAGCACGAAATTCACTGGAAAAATTTGAAATTTTACGAAAAGAATGGGAAAAAATTCCAGTGGCCAAAATCACTAAACTAATTGATTCAATGCCAGCCCGCTACAAAGCTGTTATTGATGCAAAAGGTTTTGCAACAAAATATTGATCTGCTAACTCTTTTTTTTTTCATTGTATTTACTTCATTTTTGGGAATTTTTTTTGTGTGTGTACTATTTTATGATTTTTGTATTTTGGCAGTTTAATGGTGTCTTCGCAAATACAAATAACAGTGACCTTATTTCTAGTTTTTCTTTTGTATATTTATATAGATAATATGTATACAAAGTTTAGTTATATGTTCTTAATTTTTGAAAGTATTATAGCAATAAACATGAAAGTGTACTATTTTTTGAGCGCTACTGTACATGGTAAAAATAAATCGAACTTTGCCTGCGTTTTATATGGCAACTTTGTTCTGCGGTTAACGTGTAACGACAAATATAGTAAACAGTAGTTATCATATTTATTTAGGGCTAAGACCTCTACAAATTTGTAGAAGACTGCAGCTTTGTTATTGGATTAGCTTTGTAAACGAGACACATACCTCGGACATGAAGCAATTTCGCGGATCCAAGCTTACGGATTACACAAGCGATTCAAAGATAAGCGTATTTCTACGGAAGACGCCAGGCAGAAGAGAAAATGAAGTCAAACAACCAACTTGGCTTAATTATTTCAGAATCTTTGATGCTTTCCTACATTAATTCTTCTATCTATTTTTTTCTATTCCTCTTTTACCTTATTAGTGTCGAGGATGTTAATAACCATTGGATCTATCTGAAATTTAATCTAGTAACTGAGGCTTTGCTTGGTCTTCCAAGCTTGTTAGTAAAGAGACAAACATCCATGCCTTTGGCGGCATTCGAACCCGCGACAAATCCTGCGCTTTAGCGATCTTGGCCATTCTTCGTATGTTTATAAGGTGAAGAACCTTTGTACCGATGGCGAGCATTGGTTAGTGGATTAACCATTTGTGATCCGTTATTATCTTTGATTTATATCATTTTATTGTATTACGTAATTTGTTGTAGTCTTATTCCTATTGGAGTTCTGTGAAGTAAATAAATAAATAAATAAATAAAATCTATAGAACAGAGTAATTACAGACGGCGAGACACAATGTTTTCTCTACAGCTTCCACTAAAACGTCTCACCATGACAAAAATTGTGGAGCACATCAAAGAGAAGTTATGCGTAAAGTGTTTTAGGCATATATTTCGAATTCGTCCACAAAGGTCCAACTGTCAATAAAGGTCCAACCGTCAATATTTAGTCGTCTTCGTGATGCAATGCGACGAAAGCGGTCTCATTTGTGGCAAGGAAAAAACTGGGTTCTCCATGAGAAAACAGCCTATTAAGCAAGTCTATTAGATTAACTATTGAATGATTTATTTAATTAAATGCATTCTTATAAAGACTGAAATTTTGCTTCTCTGAAAAGCTAATTGAAATGGTGAAATGCAAATTTCTTTCTCCATCCGTGCTGAATAATGAATTCTCTTTTAAATAAATGCTCTGTCGGTCGATTTTGTGCCGTACGCTAATGGCTAATGAGAAAGAAATTGAAAAG
>JAHWFO010067154.1:2195539-2213247 GCA_023313115.1 Rhysida immarginata
TGGCTTCGGTCCAGTAGGAAATGGAAATGTATTTTCCGCATTACGGATGAAATCTTTCTGCCTGTTTATCAGACTTTGTGGTGAACTCCCGGAAGAACGAGAACAAGATCCATTCGAGGAAACTGTCACTTTATTTTGGGTTTTGTTTAGAACTTTAATATCTTAAAGAGGCTAATACGATAAAATATTTGTTTCAGTCTATTTGGAGTTAAAAGGAAGCAGCACAATTTCAAGTTCTGTTGGTGGAGGACAAACATAATAATAACAAGAAAACGGATTTTTTGATCTAAAATGGGTTCCTCTCTCTAATGCGTCTTCCAAATCAGATGAGTAGATAAAGTTAAAGATAAAAAAAATGATGGGCGATGGATTGTTCTTTGTCGTGTGAAATTGCGCTTCTAGTAATTTTGAAAGTAAAAACAAGAAATCGGGCGCGACGGAGGACACGACGGGTAGTCAAGTTTAATGCCACGTAATCTTGCCGCGCTTGAGTGACGACGAGGAAAAGCAAATTTTAAGCGCATTTCAGGAGAAGAGAAAATTTCTTTGACCTACTTTCATTCCAAATAAGATGATAAAAAAAATCACCCCCTTAAAAACTGTTTCATTAGCCAAAAAAAGAGTGCTTCTGTCATTGGTAAGAAAGATAAAGGAGTTTAATTTGATACTTTCTATCTTTATTGGGGACCTTAAAGAAAAAAGAAGTTTACCATGTCTTTTTTCTACCTTCGTCATCCTCACTAGGTGGTTCTTCGAATGCAATGTAATCAAGTTTCTATTAGTATTAAAGACCTACCATTTTTTGGAGAAGACCATTTTCGAAGTGTGTTCACAAAGGTCGTACGTTTAATAGAAAGCAAAGAACTTTTTGTTTATGAAGTTGATTAGGAATCCCATGGTTTCATTAATTTTGGTGAATTTTTGGCCAATGTGAATTTGGCTTATCATCTCATATTTTATTGAATTAATGTATTTTTCAGATCTTACGCTAAATTTTATATTTTTCTATATAAAATTTGCCACATATGCTGCAAGTTATTTTGCAGATTCCATTATTGTCAAGGTTGCTTTAAACTACATAGTAAATTTCTAATGTGATTATAGTTCTACATTATGTGATCAAAAGTTTAGGGACACTCCTCTTAAATCATGCAATGTTCCAAAGTCGCATGACCATGACATGTAAATTATTTAAATAGCATCACACACCTTCTGACACATATTTGCTTCGTATTATTAAGATATGGGTCGTTCATCAAAAGAGCTCAGCGACTTCCAAAGCCATCATAGGATGCCACTTGTGCAACAAGTCAGTCCGTGAGATTTCCACCATTCTATAAATACCCCGTACAACTACAGGCAATGTGATTGCCAAGTGGAAGACCCAGGGAGTAACAACAATGCAACCATGAACTGGCAGATCCAAGAAACTGACAGACGTGTGACCCGGAGCAATTGAAGGTCTTCTGCTGAAATTATTGCTACAGAGTTTAGAAGTTCTGCTTCCTGTGTTGCTAGCACAATCACAATTCGTTGGGAACTCCATTCCCTGGGTTTCCACGGTCGTGCTGTTGCTCGCAAGCCCTTCATCACTGACAACAATTCGCAGAAACTGGAGTGGTGTTTCTCGCAGACCCTTTGAAGTGGTGTAAAACTCGCAGAAACTGGAGCATGGAAGAGTGTAAACTCCTATGGACTGATGAATCACGGTACACACTGGCAATCAGATGGATAAAGTTAGATTTAGCGGATGCCTGGAGAACGTTTCCTACCTGAGTGTCTGGTTCCCACTAATGAGGAGGTAGCATCATGGTATGAGGCTCTTTTTCATGGTCCTGACTGGGCCAGCTTATTTCTGTTAAAAGAACGATGAATGCTGTGCTTATCGAGACATCTTGGGCAACTGTACACTGGTAACATTGTGGAAACAGTTTAGGGATGGACCTTTTCTGTATCAAAGTGACAATACTTTTTGCCATATAGCAAGTTATTGGTCCACGACTGGTTTATAAATAATCAACATAACAGCACCCCTTTGATGACAGGGAGGAATCAGAGTTATTAATAAATAATTTATTTGATGATCTCCTTTTTTAATGTAAATGTTGTAATATAATAAACAGAGAATAAAAATAAAAATCACCAAGCATATAGACCAATCTTTCGTTCCCGTTTTTTTTCGAAGAAGCATATCTTGAATCTTAATTTTCTTATGAAATAAACATTAATTTTTTTAGAAAAAATGACGTATGATAAAGTAAAGAATACAGTAAAATATTTTATAATAATAAAATTTAATTTTTCTCAAAAATTAATCAAAATTCATTAATGAAAACTAATTTCAAATGGAATAGTAAAATACAGTATAGAAATAAAGTAAATAACATTAAAAATTACAAGAGGGTAGCATGGGGCAAGGAGGAGATTAAATAAAATACTTTGCCAGACGCTTGATTCTACATTTGAAATTGTGTTGCAAAAACATAACATGTGTATTAGAATCAAGTATATAGAACAATTTAATATTATGCATTACTTTGCAAAGGCTCTCTTTAAAACCGTGGGGAAGAATATCAGTTTCCTCCCAGATATTTTTGATAGCAAGAATTGTCGTTTACTGTTTATGTTAATTAAAAAAAAAACAAGAATTTATCATCTTGTCAGGTTTTTAAATTTCAACGATGTTAAGCAATGCTTTTTCTCCAAGCCTTTCAGCTAGAAATGCGTAATATCTTCCTAAGGTAGAAATACAAAAAATTAATTCATATCACTCAAAACTCTGTTTCTTATTTTCCCCTTTCCTTTAGCATAATTTTGTCTCTGCTGCTTATAAGATTATATTGATAACATTTTCTTTTCAGAATATTGTAAGTAAAGAGCTCGTAAAGAGGCGAAAGAAGCTTCGAACTCTCGAACATGAAGTGGACGAACTAAACACACAAGCCGCTCATCTGCTCGACCTCTACCTCCGCTTAGATGAACATTTAGGTAAGATAAATACAGGGTGATTACAAAAGAACTTCACACTTTTAAAAATTTATTACATCAAAGCTATTCAGAATATACACACACCATATACGGATTCTTAAAGAAAAACTCTTGAAGTTTATTGTGACACAGTTAAAGATGTTCAATATGCCCCCCTGTCGTGACACGGCATACATCAATGCGGTAGTCGAATTCGTCCCAGACCCGCATTAACATGTAGAGCGAATATGTAGAACTTCTTTTCACCTGTGTTTCGTCTGTTTCAACCAGATCTACACAATAAGTTATGCTCTGTCCACTGCAGAAATTGTATTTCTCCACATTGGGTGACTTTCATTTATATCAAATGTTTTTATCATATCAATTGTTTTTAATATTTATTTTTATCAACCCTGATACCAATAATTTAAGTCAGTGAAATATATCACTAATTCATGAGCATGGACTGATCAAATAATGAATGCCCATCAATTCGGCATGACTTTTCAAAAATTTGATTACTTATTATTAAAGAGTGAAAACATAGAGCTGCTTATTATTTTCACCACGTCTGCCTGCCTGCATTCTTCAAAATTTCGACACTCTAGAAGTAGAAAGCTGAAACTTAGTGTGTGTAGATTTCTCCACTGTAGAAAGAGGTTCTTAGAAAAATTGTGTTTCCGAAAATGGATTCGTTATCACTCGGCTCCGATTTTAAATATTCTAATAGAGTCGGTCTGTTAATTTTTAAGCTTTGTGGCGGAATGCTTTATGATGAAAGAATTATAAACCTCCTGTGTTAACCTGGCGTGACGCTACAGACATCCAAGCGGTAATCCATTTCTGACTACACTCGGAGCACCATGTCCTGTTGATGGTGGCAATTACATTGGTGAAGCGATGTCGCATTCGTCGCGGTCAGTAGGAAATGGGGGAACGAACACTTTTTCTTTCACGTTCCCCCAAAGAAAAAGTCAAATGGAATAAAATCTTTGTGACTTTAGGTGTGTTTCTCGTGTACAAACAGCCGTTTTCTTGGAATGTTTTATATTGTTGCGCGCAGGTGCCTCCTTTCCAAGATTTAAAAAATATATATATATATCCAAAATTCCCCCCTCCCCCCAAAGAAAATCATCAAAGAAAATATGATACTATTCATAGCACATACAATATAAGTATATTTAAACATATTTAACCATATACAACCCATTATGCAAAGTATGTGTAACGCTTTTCGAGATCTGCGTAAGATTTCTGCTGAAATGATATCCGTTTCTTTAGTCGATGTTTACCGGCATTTAATAGTAAAATCATATAATGGAAGTTGTAGGTACATCTATTGATTTTTTTTTCCTTTTTGTCTTAGCTGAGTTATTTGCTTCAGGCTCGGGATCGGACCAAATGAACCGTCTGGAGAGGGATCTGGCCTTTCTGGAAGAAAAGCAGCAGCGATTGGAAGTGGCCAACGCCAAGTGGCAGGAGTCGCAAATGCTGCTCGAGTTCGCGTGCAGGCAACTCGCCGTCGCCGTCCAGCAATGGAAAAATCTCCCTTCGATTCCAGCCATGTAAGTTCCAACTCATTATCTTTTATTTATCTCGATCCTTTTCTTTCCTAGAGGAACTTATTGATCGATAAAGATTTGAATGGTAGACAGGGGAGAGAGGGCTACAATGAACGCGTTCTTACTCTACCCATTTTACTTTTTGATGATGTCGATCTGCTAGAGGTTTTCTGTTTTGGCTGTAAGCCAAAATGATACAATATTAAAACGTCGTGCTCGAAAAAATTTAACGATAAAAGAGAGAACGTATTGTTATAACTGCATTTAAATATTCCTTTGTCGTCGCTCACCTATGTTCTCTTCATCCTTTTACAAAATTCGATCTTTCTCAGCATTTCACCACAACAGAAGTTTCAGTAAATGACTACACAAGATCGTTGGATCTTATAATGTTAGAATTTTATATTTTCCTGAAGAATAAGAATTCGTATTAAATTATTGATACAAAATTTAAAAAATGGAATGTCACAAATATTTTGGAATATTTTGTAATTTCACTTCTCATTGTTAATATTTGATTGATCTTATGGTTTTTTGGCCATAGGAAAATTTTATTAACTGAAAAATAAAAGAGGTGTTTTTGTCTAAGAACTAATATATATTTTATAATGTTTTTAATTAATATTCGATATTAAACTCAAAATTTGAGGCTTTTGCTAAAACTTCACTTGCATTCTTTCTGTACTTTTCGGCAAAACTGAAATATTTCACAAGGTATCTTATTAGGAGCTTTAGCTTATGCGCCCTTGGTCTGTACGTTTATCCGTCCGGCCGTCCGACGTTTGCACGATAACTTGAAAACGGATTAACTTTTTCAAAATTCCGTTTTCAGAAATATGACCATCAAAGTCTTAGCTCGGCCGTATCAACTTTTCAGAATTTTTTGTGGACCCCTTCAAGTCGAATTCACGTGCTAAAACAGTGGGTGTAAAGAATACCAAGCTAATGGCATGTCATATAACAATCGATTTATCAAGAAGGAATACATTGTTACTTTCTGTTCATCTTTTAAGCATTACTGACATCGGCGCGCGCACGTGAAATCGCTTTGTCGACACATGATTGCTCAAGTGCTCATAATCTATATTATTAAGTAGCGGAAGAATGCAGCTACTTATTGGTTTTATAATGTCAGTCCGTTCCCTTCACAATTTCTACATTTTTTGAGGTAGAAAGTTGAAATTCGGAATGTAGCTTACTATCTGCACTATTTAGCTTGGTTTTGATTGGTGCACAGGGGTCGGAATTACGGGGGTGGGATTCAGAGAGGAGAATATATCAATGTGCTATTTAGGTACGTAAAGGCGTGAAATTCAGTATCCAGATTCCTCTAGGCAAGATCTACATTACTATGAATTTAGGCCCAGGTGTTCCATTGGGGGTCGGATTTGCCAGGGTGGTAGTCACATGGTATTTAGAACTATGCCAACATATGGCTTGTGATATATCATACGTTCGGAAATGGTGAGAAAGGAAAGAAAATACGAGCTTTTTTACATTTTCTACATATTACGTTCGAGAAAATTAATTTTTTGATTAAAAAAACTTGGGGAGAGGTAAAAAGTGTAGATAAAGGGATAAAAATATATGACTTCAGGATCTGCTACTTGACTTACCCTGCTCGGGGGGAGGGGGAGGGGGGATTAATTTTTTTAATAAATGTATAAATGTATTTCTCCTTCACTGCTAAAGCTCCTCCTTGGGATGTTTACAAGATTTTATTACAGCTTATAAGTTTACATTGTAATAAAAACTTAAAATTTTCTTCTATAATATCTTTACCAAAAAAAATTATCTTTGGCCATTTGAATCTTCAGTTTTATTATGATATCTCATTTCGCCTATTGATTTCGTTGACGACATGCCAAATGTCATAATCTTTTTGATAAAATAATTTCTACGAATTTCCTTTCATTAAAAATTCGAATCGCAGCTGTTCATTATTTTTTATTTTTATTTTTCGAATTAATTCTATAGCATGTGTAGAAATTGCAAGAATCACTTCTATTTAGCTTGAAAAAGGAAAAAAATGTACGTAATATTACATCAAAATTTTTAAACCAGTGGCCTGAAATGCTTCATCTAAAATGATAAAACTAAATGTATGATGACAGATGAACGTTTTAGTAATTTTGGTAAATCAACTCCTCATATTAAAATTACTGATTTTTATTTGTAATTGTAAAGGCTGGCTTCCATTACTACAAATTTATCCCGCAACATATTGTGCGTCATGTGCTGGCATATGTTCCCGAAATTTGTTGAAATGGAAACAGTCTGCATCATGTTGCGGCACAACTGCCGGGGACAGAAATATGCCAATCGACTGTGGCACACGTTGTCCATATTTGAACAACAAATCACTCCACCCAGAAAACTGGCAAAAACAGTATCTGCAACTAGAAAACACAGATATCGCAGGAAATTGGAAACAGTATATTTCCTGTTTCCATTCTAACTATTACGCGCAACATGTGCCGGCACATGTTCCGCATCATGTGCCTGGAACTTGTCAGAATGGAAACCAGCCTTGAGTAATGGTTTTAGGCTACAGCTGAACGTACACTCGAATACAAGAAAAATAACAAAATTGAATAAATAGACGAAATTGGACTAGTTAACATTACGGATTTTTAATAAAGGCTTGTGCGTCTTTATGATCCACACCGTAGAATAAATTGATTTGGAGATCAAACATTTGAGGAAGGATATTGTTATTTCATTCGTTATTCAAATCCCTCTTAACAAGATCCGAATTTTTTTCTTTCTTTTGGTTTTTAACCCATAAATTTTGACCTACAGAATAGAAATTGAATTATTGAGAAGTAAATTAATCTCTAAAAAAAGTTCAACTAACTTGATTGCAGAACGTCTTCACTTCATTTTCAGAGCTTCAATTTACTAAAAGTTCAACATCCATCTGTGAAATTTTTCTTTGTTGGTTGAATTCTTGCCCTTTCGTTAATAAAGAGAGTTCTATTAGTTTCCTGATTCACATCAAGAAGTCTGGAAATTTTGAGATATCTGCAATGTCATTATAGATACAATAGCCTCACTAAATAACCAAGTGTTTCTTTTTTCTATTCCTCCAGCTCTAGAAATTTCTGAAAGGGATCAAACATTCTAGGAAGCTTCTATAAACCATGTGGCCCGGTCAAAAGAGGGATTCGGTAAGGGGAGGGGAGACCCCGATCCCAAGCTTGACACAGTTAAACAGAGCACAGAATACACAACAGCATTATGGATATTTATTTCCGTAATTACCTCCATAATTTAGATACCCTATTTAGCGTGTATCAAAAAAACATTTAGAAACTTTAAGGGCGGGTTTTTCATACCAAAACAAGAAACATAGTTCATATAAACATATGTCCGAAAATTTTTAGATTTTGAGGTATTAATGAAAGTTTATGTTATACTTCACCTAAGGAACTCATAACAAATGTTTAAAATGTCCTCCGCGAGCTTCTACAGACATATGCACTCTTCGGATCATTGACTGTCACATCTGTTCAAATACTCCCAGAGAGTACCGAATGGTTTCGCAGGCTTCCATGATACGAGGGGAGATCAAAAAGTAGGTTGCACTAACTCGCCGCAGGAGCGAAGAAAGGAACATTAACTGCGGAGCAAAGCGGAGAAAGGGACATTAACTGCGCAGACGTCGGATAGGACGGTTGCTGTGGTTTCTCGTCGTGTTTTGTGTGACCAGCGGGCTAAAAGCAATGGCGCGTCAACTGGATGTCCACTCCAAACTTGAGGTGCGAGCAGCAATCCGATTTCTATGGGCCAAACGGGTGAATTGCACGGACATTCATCGTGAAATCACTGCTGTATATGGAAATTGAGCGCCGGTGTGATTTTGTTGCACGATAACGCAACATCTCACAAGGCCCGCCAAACGTGCAAACTGCTGCAGCGATTCAAGTGGGAGGTTTGGCAACATCCTCCATACAGTCCCGACTTAGCGCCATGCGACTTTCATCTTTTCGGTAAGCTCAAAACGGAACTCGGTGGACAACGATTTCGAAACGATGAGGAGGTGAAAGCGGCTGTCACCGTGTGGTTACAAAACGCTGGAGGAGATTTCTATGCATCCGGAATTGAAAAGTTGGTTGATCGCTTGGATAAATGTTTAGGGTCTCTTGGGGACTATGTGGAAAAGTGAACCTACATTGTATGCTGCTATAGCCGTGTTGCTTTTGTATAGGGGGTGTAATAAATAGCCATACCGTGGAAGTGCAACTTACTTTTTGATCTCCCCTCGTACATTGGTGGCTGCATCAGATAAAAATCCAAAGGGCCATGGAATTGGTCCTTCCCTACCTATTCGTCTACCATGTAGATGTCAGCCGGTGAATCTCGAACAATGACACTTAAAGTGCTGGAGCTCCAACATCCATAAACCAAATGCTATCTGCAGGGGCACATTCTGTAGCAAATCTGGAAGAGTGTTCTGAAGAAAGTCCCTGTAGATAGAGCCTGTAAGACGTGCTGGGATAACATTTGGAACTATCAGAATGTGCCTACTTTCCAACCCACACATTAATTTTAAACCGCTGCTGGTGTCCTGCCTGAATTATACCGTGAGGATTTTCATCCGCCCACAAATGTTGGTTATGAAAATTTGTTATTCCATGTCTTCCAACGGTTGCCTAATCTGTAAACAAAACTGAAAAGACTAACAATGGATTGGCAGTTTGTGCAACAAACCATCGGCTAAAGTTCTCCCGTTTATGGGTGATCGGCATGCAAAAGAGCAGAAGCTGCTCGTAAAATACGCTCTATGCGATACTATGAGATGTACCACATGCTTGGGCCACTTGTCATGTGTTGATGCCTGCATCGTCTTCGATAGCTTGTATACTACACAAGTGAAACGTTGAAGTCAGACCAACCACAAATGTACACAACATTATTAATAATGTGTACAACATTATTAATACCAGAGATTCTAAGGATTTTTGGACATATATTTATGCACTATGTTTTTGTTTTGGAGTGAAGAACCCCCTCAAAATTTGTACATGTAATACCAACAGCACCGTGTGACTTGGTCATAGTGAGACTTCAAATCATGAAGTTTTTTTATTATTACCCTACATTATATTTTTTGTTTGTATTTTTTAAACGCAGAAGTTATCAATAATTGACAGGTTATGTCAGTTACAAGTGACACTACATATCTGGGTTCTAGTAGTTGACCGTGGGTTAAAACAGTTAACACGTTTGTCGTCTGAATTTCTGTTACTACTAGAAGTATTGTCCAATGATCACATAAAATGGCACACGTAAATTAATAACACATATTACATAACATTCTTGAAATAAATTCAAGTGATCAAACACTCGTTTACTGGTTTGTTAGGTTTTTTCGACTCAGTAAGGCATTGAACAATCAACAAATGGTTGCAGCCATGATAGGGAGCAAAGTTCCTGGTTTTTTTGCTGTTTTGAGAACCCTAATACATTGTTTAATACCAGGTGACAGCACTAGTCCCTTTTTCTTGCCCTGTTACCTTACATAACTCCTTAAATCCTATAGTGTTAATTACTAGTACATTGTCAACTACTGGTACATTTGTCCTACATCTTTTTTGTTTTTTTTCCAATTTTTTAAAAGCTTATGAATACAAAATAACTATAAGCCATTGAAGATGATTGCTTGAAAACCATGAGACATAGGTGAGATTTGACTAGTGGAATGAATTGCTGAGAAAATTTACATATTGTTTAATTAGTCACATAATCCACTTTTTATTTAAAGTTTCAATGGCCTATCGAGTTTGTAAAGTAATAGGAGAAGTAATTGCAAAGTACTTTGTAAAGTCATTTTTTTTCAAGTTTTGTACAAAATATAAGTGAGTTTATAACTTTGTTTAGGAATGTATGAAGCTGCAGACAAGGGAAAAAAATCTCGCGGATTTCAGAATACAAACAAATGGGCTCCTGGAAATAGTTATGGCACAATTTAGTGTGGTTACAGCTGTGGCTTATTCGGAGATTTTAAAATGAATGAAAATATCGGAATTGTACATTGAAGAAAGATACATAACAAAAACTAATAGGCCTTCATAAGAATTCGAAGATTGAAAATTTGTATAATATTGCTAACTGCCTTTTTTGCAATGAAATTGATGAAAAATTCAACACGTAGTTAGCGACATTAGTTAGACCAAGATTAATTAATGAAAGGTGCCGCGTTGACAAAGTTATTGCTTCAAACGCGAATTGCCAACGAATATAGATGAATTGTTCACCGAGAGCAGAGGTCAGTGGAAAATAGTTTTCAAAAGATCGTGTAGAATTTCAGAATTCATTAAAGCCTCCATTTTTTTATATTTCCATTACGGCAGTTAAAACGAATTCTGGATAAGATGAATAAAATGGTCAAAATGTTTGTATAATCATTTGCTTTTTGTGGTCAGTCCAAACAGATAAGATGAAGTCAAGTGTAGGTATTATGGCCCCCCAGAGGGCTATTTTAAATGTATGGGGAAATCGGTAAATATTTTTGCCTCCCCGCTCATCTACTACAAATGTACTATATTTCCACCGTGTCCCTATTGTATAGTGTATCAAAATGACAGGTGACATCCTCAACGTTTTATCAGCGGTGCATGACTGACGTGAGTTCCTGAACAGAGAAAACATTGAATTCATCGAAATTCATCAGCGCTTGAGGAACTTCTATGGAAAACTATTATGCATTTGATATGAGCATTAATCCTTGTAGTTTGAAATAGTAAAATCTGTACGGGTTGGACGGTCTTGCCCCATTCACTGTACAGACTTGGTTTACCTCTTGTTTTGATCCGAGTTCGATGCTTGTTATTAACTTTGTCAAAAAGTATCACACCGATGGCAGTTTTTTTTACATAGACTTGTTTAGCGCTGGGAAAAAATCCATTGAAAATTAATTACAAGCAATAAAAAAGCTAAATTAACAATTCCATTTTTTATCTGCTGTGGTATACGGGATAAAGTAGGAAGCATTAATTTCGGAGCGCCCCTTGTAATGGTATCAGTAAGTTTTTTAATGTCCAGCGATAAAAAAACTAATCTAGTATATATGAAAAAACAAAAGGTTTGGTTCGCTGATTTAATAAAGGCTTGAATTTCACGTATTTATGGATTATTTTCAATTTCTTTCTGTTGCGACAATTTATGAAATATTTGTGAAATGCTTGTAAAATTCGTAAAATAATTTTTGAACCTTTTTAGTTTTTTATAATTAATGAATATTTAACTTTGATGTTAAGGATCTAAAATAGGCTTTGCGCTTGTGTTGCTTTTCAATTAAGCGTAAGATTAGAATTCTGTCAATAAAATGCGCCTCCCCCTTGTCACTTTGCCCTTTTATTAAATTTTGTGAACCTTATCGTTGTTGATTTAAGTCATGGATTATTGCCTTTTTTTATTATTAAACAATCTTTATTACGCTTTAAAATTATATTGCCTTTTCAGCATTTCCTGCTTAAGACCCATTACTTTTATTATCTTCCGTTATAAAGGTTTAACTTAGCCCTTGGTAATTTTTAACGTTTAAAGTCTGCTCGCTAGACATGTTCTTCCATCGCTCATCGTCACATGAACGCTCCCAATAAGATAATCGTCATAATCCCTGTCGCTTTCAATTCCAGGAATACTGCAGCGAATTGCTTGAAATTATTTTGTATTTTGATGAGACTTCCTCTTCGCTTTCATAATAAACGGATGCTCTTATGTTTTTCATGGAAGCCTTGAAGTTTGTCGCTTTTTCGTGGCCGTCTTGTTTTCCTCGAATTCTTGTTTTCGTCAAGGAAATTGACCGTTTAAAATGACGTTATACTGGATATTTTGGTTCCTAATTAACCTAAAGAGTACTTCCTTTTTCCTCAGTGTTTATTTAGAAAAGGCTACATAATAACTACATTAATTGGATAGCCTTTGTTTTTCTTTTGATACTTGTTAATCTCATTAATAGATCTCCTGTGATGTAACTGTTTTTTAATATAAAAATAAACGTGGAAGTAAAGGATATTAAATCAGTAAAGCTTTAAATGGTTATAAAAAGAACAGATTGTGTGATTTGTTCCTTGGATATAATTTCTTTCTACGTATATCATAGATAAGAGTTTATCTCATTTCATCTTTATTATATAAATAACACTCAAGTGATGAATAAATTCTTGGATAAATTAGATAACATAAGATTATTAGATTTATAACTTATTTTTTTCTTTAGTTATTTATCATTATACTATTAAATTCGATATATATTTGGCTATCAACATAGAAACAGGATATTTTAAATATTTTAACAGTTTTGAGCTGTTTTCAAAATTATCTAATTTGTGAAGGATATTTCTGACACCTATAATGCATGGGAATAATTCGAGAGTGAAACAAATTGGATATTACAAATTTTGAGTCCTTTAGAGCTCGTTAAATTTCACTTTACGCCGTGAAACGCTAATGGAGCCCCGAAAATGTAATGGTTGAGCCTCTTCGGGCCATTAACCTCAGAAACAGGTTGTTGTTGTTGCCTGCAGGAACTCCGAGGTGCCTTTGTGCGTACACGTCGAAACGGAGAGTCCAAGCCGGCTCAGTGAAACGATGCGAGCATGAATAAATGACGAAAGTATAGTCTATACTTCAATCAAGACTTTGAGGCTTGCTTCTTGCCAAATAGTGTAAAAATGCGCCTTCTTCCATCTACTAAGTTAAATTCTATAATAACATGTAAATACATGCAAATGAGAAGCTAACCAATTCGTTTTTATCACTACACTCTTCCTGATGCTTAGAAATGGATGACACGAAACCTTTTAAATGATTTTTATTACTCCCATCATTCTAACAAAATGTCGTCAGAAGGCAAAATTCTATCCTATGAAAATTAAAAAATGTCTTGAACCTGTGGACACTATAACTACAAAAGAAAGAATAAAACCATGAACTACGAATCCACAAAGAAATATTTTAATGATTCGGATGTACATTTTGATGGCAATGTCATCTTTTCAGCGAATGAAAATAAACAGAAAAATCCTAAATTTATAAAGAAAATAAACCAGTCAGAAAAATTTTTATAAGGACAAGCCAATTAGAAAAATAACAAAGTGATAAATCACTTGATCAGATTATTTCACTTTGGAAGTATTTTATAAGATCTACTTAAATGAACATGAGATATAAAATTAACTTCCATTAATTTAATGATGTAAATAACAAAAATTAATACCCTCGAGGAAGGTATAGGAAAGTAGCGGAAACCCTGAAAATCATCTATGTTTACCCTTTTATCTGCACTTTTTAACTCCCCCATTTATTTTTTTTTTATCAAAAATTGATTTTCTCGAACGTAATAATTAGAAAATATGAAAGAGCTCTGTCTTCTTTCCTTTCTCATCATTTCCGATCGAATGATATATCACTTGCTATATACACTACATGATTAAAGGAGTTGGGACACCTGTTGCTCTACCGTAAAGCCGCAAAAAGCTTCAATCAGTAGTGTGTAGGACCACTCCGAGCTGCTATCACTGCCTCCACCCTACATGGCATACTGTCCACAAATTTACGGTATGTGTCCACAGGTATTGACCTCTATTCCTCGAGGAGTGTCGTGGTCAGTTCCTGGACAGATGTAGGGCGAACCATCCTGGATCTCACACGTCGTTCCAATTCGTCCAAAGATGTTCGATGGGGTTGAGATCAGGACTCTGGGCGGGCCATTCCAGTTCTTCAATCCGCATCTCGTCAAACCAGTCGGATATGGATCTTGCTTTGTGGCAAGGCGCATTGTCGTGCTGGAAGAGGAACGGCCCGTCACCGAAGTGTTCCCACAGCGCTGGAAGTGCCCCGTTATCCAGAATGGTCCTGTAGCCATCAGCATTGAGGTTTCCGTCCACCTTGATGAGCGGGCCCAGTCCAGTCCAGGAGAAACACCCCAGATGTTCACAGAAGTGTCCCAACTCCTTTGATCATGTAGTGTATTGCCATAGTTCTAAAGACCAAGTGACTGCCATCCCCACAACTCCAAACCCACTGGCACAATTTAGCCTAAGCTTCATAATTATATAGATCTTCCCTAAAAGAATCTGTATATCGAATTTCACTCCCTTACATACTTGAATATCACGTACATCACTTGGTCCTCTCTACCTCCCACGCCCTCCCCCCAACTTCGACTCTAGTGGGCTAATCAAAGCCAAACTGTATAGTGAAGTTTCGTTCCGAGTTTCAAACTTCTACGTCAAAAAATGTGGGAAATAGGAAGGGAGTGGACAGATAGGCAGACAGACGTTGTAAAACCAATAAATGCGTCATTATTCCGTTACGTAATAATAACGCTTGACCTACATAATTGAAATCTCCATCCCAACACACACAATTTACAAAAGACATACACTGACAAAATCACTAAATATACGGATCTTGCACACGAAATAAAATGTCTTTGGGGAGTTACCAGAGTACACATTGTTCCTGTCCTTCTTTCTGCCACTGGGGTTATTCCACACTCATTACACAAAAGCATGTCAACACTAAATTTAAACCCACACTTATACAAAATCTTACAGAAAGCCACAATTCTAAACACGTGTCACATAGTAAGGAAATTCCTACACTCAAACATCAATACTCCCACGAGCGCGTAATTTTCCATTCCTTGCATTTGAGTCCCATGGGCTTGGCCCTCTCTTGGATCCGTCTTGGAACTTGACTTCCGGACTTGATCCGAGTTTGGTTTCCCCAAACAGTAATAATACTACTACTACTACTTCTAATAATAATAATAATAAGAAGAAGAAGAAGAAGAAGAAATTAATCTTGAAATTTCCTTTATTCGCTATGTGTTCACTTGTCAGGATGTGTCTGACATCTCGGGTTTATTATTTTTAAAATAGTTGAAATGGTCGTGAATCCTGGTTTCTAGTTTTTCTCCGAGATTGTCCTATATATTTGATTGGAAAACCCACATTTAACTCGTAGATCCCTGATGTGTGCGGGGTGGGATCTTGTCTTTAGTGGATTCTAGCAACTTGTTGATGGTATGCTGCTTCTGTGGAAGTGACAACCCTTCATAGTCTTTACATATTCTTCCAAGGCCTTTCAGAAGCTGTCTGTTATATGGCAGACTAATGAAACGCTTTTATTGGTTCCTTGAAGGAATCTTAAACTTAAGGAAGTGAAACCCCTCCAGAGGAATGCGAATCAAAAGAAGCGTTTCATAAGCCTGCCAGATAACAGACAACTTCTGAAAGGCGTTAGAAGAATATGTAAAGACTATGACCTGACGATTGTCCACAGAAGCAACCATACCATCAAAATGTTACCAGGATCCACTAAAGACAAGATCCCACCCTGCAGAGATCAGCGACCTATGAACTTAATTGCGGGACTTGCCAACTCAAATATGTAGGACAGTCTCGAAGAAACTTGAAACCAGGATTCACGAACATTTCAGCTATATCAAAAATCATAAACCCGAGATCTCAGGCTATGCTCAACACATCCATCGTCTCCTTTGCATCAAAGAATCCACAGATTGGACAGGTCAGTCTTGTTCTTATGTATATTGTTTATGTTATAAGTACTCTGTTAACATCCTGGCAAGTAGATGGCGAATAAAATCTTGCAACATTCCAAACAGTGTTCCATTTAGGGCATTACTGGATTCGGCACAACCGATGTAGTCGATTTCTTATAAACCAAGGCATGCGATCAATACGTAATGGAAAGTTAAAGACTCTGTATCAAAATTATAAGGGTCGTACAATTGAAAACGAAAATTATTTATTTTATGCAAAGTGTATACAAGGAATTTAAAAATACTCTCCAAATGCGTTAAGGCATTTATCCCACTGTGTAACAAGGCTTGTAATTCCTTTATGGAAGAAGTCTTTCGATTGCGTGTGGAACCATTCCAAAACCTGCGGCCTTTCAGATGTTTCTTGAGATCCCCAAACACATGAAAGTCACATGGGAATAAGTCAGGGCTGTAAGGTGGATGCTGCATTGCTTCCAGTTGAACTTTTTGATGAGCTTTACCGTTGCTTTCGAGGTGTGAGGACGCGCGTTGTTGTGGAGAAGAAGCACTCCTTCTGTAAGGAGTCCAGGACGCTTGCATTTGATATCGTGCTGCGTTAACTGTGGTGCCTTTTTCAAGAAAGTCCAGTAAAATTGGGCCTTTGCGATTAAAAAACACGGTCAACATCACCTTCCCTGTGCTGTTTGCGACTGCTTTTGATTTTTTCGGGGGTGGTGACCCATAATGCTTCCTTTGACTCCATTTTGGACATGGGGTTTCCAACACTTGTAACTATTATTCAATTTGAACGTGAGGTTTCATAATGTTGAAAACAAAAACTTATGATCCTACACGTCGTCTTTTTTTTTCCCACACAAATTTTCGTTTTCATTTATACGACCCTTATATATTGGGATACACTGTGCCGCACGGCGGCCAGTCCATGAAATTATTAACTCTACCTAATCTAACCTAAATGAATTTAATGATATGTCAAATTAAAGTTACCTAATATCTTTCAAACAGTGCTATCCTCAAATAGCATCAATGTCTATAGGCTAATTTTACTATTCATTTTATTTTTTATTATTTACTATTAATCACATTAATACGTTTCCGGTATTTCTTTTAATATGCCTAATCTAACCTAACCTCTTTGTGGATTAGAGGTTTCAGTTTTTAATTAATACCATTAGTTAATTAAAAAGGAATCAAAATTGTTATTAAAGTTTAAATTTCTCAAAAAGGCCAATTCTAAACTTAATTATCATCAAAACAACACAAGTTAATCACTGTTAGGCTTATTCCTAATAAAGAATTATCAAATAATATTTTAATTAAATTAAATTGCAAACAATCAGATCTCATAGTTAACGATTAACATTTCACTTCTATTGGAAAATCAATCATTAGAATGTGAACCCGAGTATTAGTGCTGGTCACAGTAAATGCAATTGAACATGAAAGATAAGTTAAAATTAAGAAAGGGGAATTGTGCTTCGCTCGGTTAAATCGTTCAGTACATTACAAAAAGAAACTTTGACTATACCATACTAATACAGTACTTGAGATCATCTATTCTCCATATGGGCTTCTTGTAGCCAGTAAGCCATATATCCTTGCCGTACCAGCTTCAGCTAGATCTCTCCATCTCTACGAAG
>JAHWFO010067154.1:2213347-2257964 GCA_023313115.1 Rhysida immarginata
ACTATACAAGACGAGCTACACGAGACAGCTTCCAATGTTGCTCATCACGACAACACCCAAACACGCCAGAGTCTACAGGGTGGCCCATAATTCACTATATGATGTTTGATGTCGTATAAAATTTGAAAGGAGTAGAATTTTTGTTTAGGAAACAGATCACTGCACAGCATAGGACCTCGAAAACTGTTCCATAGCGTGATCAACCATTTCTCCATCAACGTCAAAGCAAGCTTATAGGCGTAATGCACATATCAATAGTAATTTTATTGAATTCCTCTGTAATAACGGCACTCAGGTGGTCCAGAATGCTTATGGAATGTGAGTACAATTTGTCTTTAAGATAATTCCACCGATGTCATCGCGTTCCTTCAGGAACGGATATAGAGTTTCATCTAGCAGTTGAAGATAGCTCTCTCCTGTTACTGACCCTTCGAAGAAGAAAAGGCCTACCAAAAGGGCCATTTTGTTTAAACGTTCGACGCGTGCGCAGACGTTTTTCTAAGTTATCTGGCAACACAATGCACAAAAGTTTTAAACTAAATTCGGCTCCGTTCAAATTTTATACGACATCAAACATCATATAGTGAATTATGGGCCACCCTGTATTTTAACAAAGCAAAACAAAAACAAGAATAAACTTTATAACAAAATAATAACTTATACAGGGTGATTCTGAAAAAGTGTGTATAACTGTAAGCAGTGACAGAGTGACCAGAATGAACATTTTCTTTTAATACAATGTGGGTCCGAATTTGAACGCTAACTGAGAAATGAAAAGAAATAAAAATGCCGCCGCCAAGATCAACAAGTTAATAACTCAGGTTCTGCAACGTCTAGAATAATGAATTTTGGAGGAATAACAGGGTACATAAAACTCTGTATATCGTTAAAATTTGATCGTATTCCAACGAGTAATTTCCAAGTTACGCATTCAAAGTCGTAACAGTGCTCACATGCGAGTGCTAACCAGCACGTGTTGAGTGCGTAACTCGGAAACTACTCGTTGGAATTCGATCAAACTTTAACGGTATACAGAGTTTTATGTACCCTGTTATTCCTCCAAAATTCATTATTCTAGACGTTGCAGAACCTGAGTTATTAACTTGTTGATCTTGGCGGCGGCATTTTTATTTCTTTTCATTTCTCAGTTAGCGTTCAAATTCGGACCCACATTGTATTAAAGGAAAATGTTCATTCTGGTCACCTCTGCCATTGCTTACAGTTATACACATTTTTTCAGAATCATCCTGTATAACGGTGCATAAGCTTAAACCAAATTATACTTTAAGAAGATGATAAAAGGGGGCAATAAAACTTGTGACAGTTTAAACTGTCACAAGAACATTCTCGTGTCTCTAATTCGGGATAAAATAATAGAATTTTGTAAAAGTCTTTCTCCATACAATGGTAATGAAGTAGAAGAATAGAACAGAACTTAGCCTATATTCAGCGACTTGTATCACGTGAATTAATTTGTGAATTACGTGTATCTGTTTGCAAAACCATAACTTTTCTCGTTGTATAAATTAACTTCAGTTATTTACTTTTTAAATACCGTATACTTAAGTGTTGCTGCCCGTATGTAATTACTCAGTAATTCAGCTATGCCTCAAACTTTGTCTTTTGTGTAAAATTAATTTTTCAATTCAATTAAAAGATCGCTGAAAGATCGATTATTAAATTTCCACACACCCCTCTTCCCGTAATGATATTCACTTAATTATTAATAAAAAGAACTTCACTTAAATTAATAATGCTGAAAAAAACATCATCCTAAATAATATAGAATTTCAAGTAGGTTGAGAAAACAATATGATGAAAGGGTATTTAAAAAAAAAGCTTCGTAGAACATGAGCAAAGGGCTTGCCTTAAGAAAAACGGATGAGCAAAAAGTAATTTTGTAAATTACTACGAAAGAATCTTGCTAGACGGGATTGCCACTCATAATTGCTAATTTCTTGAAAATTTAACCTAATTAATAGACAACATGCAGTACATTATGAAATGTATAAGCGAACTTTTTTTTAATCAAAAGATAAGAATACAAATGCTGTTACTTGACAGTCGGTATATTTTCAAAGATATCATTAAAATTCAAGAATTTTTTTTTTTTAATTTACAAACATCAAATTGTACTAAAAATTGAAAGACAGGAAGAAATTGTTTACTTTATAAGCATGATAAAGAAAATAATAATAGTAATAATAGCATTACAAGTGACCATTTAGATAACAACTTAATGACTAGCAGTCACGTTGTTTACGGTATTTCGTTTAATGAGTGAGGATGACATATAGGTCAGATCAGTAGGTTTCTGGGAACTTTAGTGGATTTATCTAAAGAGAGGCAGTTTGTTTAATTAGATTTACATAATTCAATTTGCTTTACGTTGCCATTCGAAAAATCTCATTCCAAAATAGAACACCGAACAAAAATCTCATTAAGAAATTATTTACGATAAAAATAGATTCATCCAATTTCAGAAGTTTTTCTAAATGTTGGTTCGCTTTTTGCCAATTCAGTTTTTTTCTTCGAAATTTAGTATGCGTTTTACATTTTAATACCAAATCAATGCGTTTTTTATTTTTATTTTTATTTTTATTTTTTACTCATTTCCCTGTTTTTATATAACATATTCAGAAATTAGGAAATGCGCTTTTCTTTATGTGTCTTTTCTATTCTTTAAACGAGAAGACAATTTTAAAGGGTTCTCGCAGGCGTATTTCGAGATTTCAGAAAAATGAATAAAAATAACAACATTGGGCTTTCTTCAACTTATACTGTATACCCGTACGATTAAAGTTCGAATTCATAAGTGATGTCTAAATGCACAGTTAGTCAAAATTATATTAACACGAAAGCATTTTATTTCTATTCAATGAAAACACAGCGCAAAACGCAGGCTTTCACACATTATAAACAATCCAAGGAAGAAGTTCATTATTTTTTTGATGAAAGAAATTGTCATTTGACAGGTTTAAAATCTGTGTACGTCTAAATTTCAGTAGAATTGTCGGTACAGCGGCTGCGTATTATCGCCTAATTTAGCAAACAAATTAGGCGTTCCTCATTTACGTAACAAACTTTGATGCAGGCATAGTTAAGCTCAATGTTGAGAAGCAAAAGAAGCTTTTTAATTTAGAAGAATCCAGCGTTTTAAATTAAAATTAATTAGTGCGTATTGCAGAGTGATAAAGCACTTGGAAAAACTGATTGAAGAAATAACTGAATATCTGGACTTAAAATAACTTAGGCCTATCTAAAAAAATTATTCGTTATTATTACTAACGTTATTTCGTAACTTAGTTAAACCATGGAGAAAAGACACATGTTTATAAATCGTAGTATCACTCTTTTAGGATAATAATACTTAAGTAAATGAGATATTGACAGTTAAGGAGTTAACTTGTGTCCTTATAACACCGGCCAACAAAATTTAAGATTTTTCTTGTTCATGGAATGAAAGTGGGTGATTTTGATAGTATTTTTTCTGATTATGAATATGATTTTGAAATTTCTCTAAGACGCGCAGATTTGAGATAAAGTGAATTGAAATTTTTATAAGTTTTCCCGTAGGAAATAATAGCAACTGTATTGAACCATTCGTTTTTTCTCTTTTATTATTGCATATATTAAGACATTTTACGAACGTGTTCTTGCAAAATGTGTGCTCAAATGATACGAAATGCGTTAGTCCGATTAAACATGACCAGTACAACCTTGGTTATTAGAACTTCTGATAACCATGGTACAACTGGGTACGTCACAGCTGGACGACAGTCCACTGGACGATAGTCAACTAGGCGATGTCAACTGGACGAAAACCAAGTGGGCGACGGTAAAACTGGACGATAACCAAGTGGACAACGATAATTTTATAATTAAAAAAAAAAAGCCAACTAAAAATACCAGCTTTATTTTGCCGTCCGTTTTCATTTTAATTCTTAGTATTTTTAACATTAATATATTTTAATGGAAAGAAATATATTTACGGTATTTATCGGTCATAATAATTTTTAAGTAATTTTTTAAACTTTATAAATTCTTCAATGAAAAAATTCCTAATGATAAATGGCTAATAAGTCGTATCTGGGTTAATATAATTGAACAATGTTATCATAATTAGCTTTCTAAGCTAATTGGTTAAAAAATGGTTCTAAATACGAATTGTACATGTATCACTAGCATTTGCCGTTGATAAAAATGCGAAGATTCTGTGGTTAGATCCTCATCTGAAACGATAACAATTACTTTGCATTAGTCATTTTGCGTATTTTGCATACTTTCTTTTTCAAAAGTATTTTTATTGCATTATTTTACTGATTTAGTCATATTTATTAGAGTTGACTCTTGTCTCTCATTGCTGAAGATGGCTACTGGGTAGCCGAAATACGTATCTGATATTTCAAATCTCCTTGCAGATTAAAAGTTCCCTCCGATTTTGATACTTAATTCTGTATATTTATTTTAGATGAATCCTATTTTAAGTCAGAAACGAGGACAAATATCCTTGAAATAAAATATTTATATAAAAAACATAATAAAATGTCATGTTGCATTATTTCATAGATATTAATATGTAATAATAATAAAATAATAAATAAATTATAATAAAATAAATTTTGTGAAATTTGAAGTTTTAAAATATTTCTATCGTCCAAATGTCCAGAAAAACAGAATAGCAAAGTTGTTTTTTTTAAGTTATAAAATTTTCGTCGTCCACTTGGTTACCGTCCAGTTTTACCGTCGCCCACTTGGTTTTCGTCCAGTAGACTATCGTCCACTTGACCAGCGCCTAGTTGCACTTGTCCAGTTGACGTGTTCCCAGTACAACTGGTATATTTGTGGAGATTTGAAGGTCATTGGACTTCTTTTAGGCATGAGAATTCATTTCTCTGTAATGAATGGTACAGAGAAATTTTGAAATGTCGTAGACGTGGTAGCAATTTATCTACTTATTCTAAAGCTTAGTGCATAAACAGTGATATTGCGTTCAATTTTATTTTACCAATATTGTTCAAAAGATAGCCGGGCATAAGATTTCCACTACAGCACAACGGTCTGGATATATCGCCAAAATTTGACTCCTGGGCAAATGAATGTCGAAAATAGGCATCTAGTCGAAAGTGAGAAAATCCTGCTGCCTCCACTTCATATCAAACTGGGTTTAATAAAATACTTTGTAAAGGCTATGGACAGGCAGGCGCAGGATTCCAACATCTGAAACAGAAGTTTCTCCGCGTCAGTGATGCAAAAAAAAGGAAGGCATTTTTGTCGACCCTCAAATCAGGGAGCTAATGACTGAGAGCGGGTTTGAAACTGCATTGAACCCAGTGGAACCAATAGTCTGGAAAGCTCCGAAGGTTGTAGCGCACGGGTTCTTAGGAAAGAACAAGGAACCCAAATATGCCGAATTTGTTGACGAGTTTCTGCAAGTATTTTATGAATTGGGATGCAATATGTCACTAAAGATTTATTTCCTGCATTCCCACGTGGATTTTTTTTCTTGCCAACCATGTTGAAAGGTTCCACCAGGATATTTCTACTATGGAGAGGCGATACCAGGGAAAATTGACCCCTGCTTGCAGACTGCTGCTGGACCCTCCTTCGGGACCTTTCCAGATGCTACATACAAAAGAAAATCCTCGGTAAAACGGGTCTAATATGCTAAAAGCTGGACGTTTAACTGTTTGCCGCATTTCAAAACATATTTGAAATTATTGAACAGGGGTTAGTGTTTTACATAATATGGACATCTTGCGAAATAGGCGTAGAAATTGAAAATAGTGCATTTAATATGGCGATTTCTAAAAATTGGGCGTGAGAGAAAAATTTCGTTTTCATTTTTGTAATCAGCATTAAAAATCTACAAGAAATAGCTAATTTGATTCCGTGAGCTTTTTTAAGTGTATGCCATTTAGTTTCAATTCCCCGAAAACGATTTACTGTACCAAAAAAATGTATACTGCGTCATCAATACAATAACTATTCTATGGAACATTTTTTAAGATGACGCATAAAGTTTTTTCGAGTTATCGAAGAAGGGGAAATTTGTTCGTAGAAAAATGACAGCCTCACTTATCCGACGTGAATTCAAACTAAACTTCTTTTTGATCAGAACATTTGTTTTCAAATTTTGTCAAAACCGACTGAGCCAATATAAATTGTGTCTAGACAACATTTTCAACGGAAACTTGGAACGAAGGACAGAGAGGAAAAAGGATATTCGTTTTCTTATCTATTTCGAAAAGGGGATATTTTGAAATGTTCACCTCAGAACATGATAAAAATTTAGAAGCGATATTTCTAAAGAAAATTGAAAAAAAAAAACCTATTTCACGTGATATAAATTTCTTTCTTTTGCGTCAAGTTTTCTTTATTTAATTAGAATTAAATCATTTATAAAAACAAATTCGTAAATTCGAGGAGACAGTGGTACCTGATTTTTAATTGTTCGATAATTGAAAAAGAAACTGAATTATTGCTTTGTGTTATCAAAAAATTTTTGTGTTATCGTTTCATATAAATAAGGTCAGTGAAGCATGTGTCAGATTTCCTCTGTGAAGAGGTTCACGATAAAAACATTAATAAATAGGAACGGGTATGTTAAAATTCGCTGAAAAAACGTAATGCTTATGGAATGGAATTTATTTTCCCCCAAGGAATTAATTAGATCACAGGATGAAAACCTCCTTCCTTAAGACTGTTATTTTTATATTGTATGTATCCGTTAAATTAAAGAGATTCTATTAAAAATAATTATCAGCTTTAAAAAGGGCATCGCATGAAAGCTTTAATTTAGTGTTGTCTTTTAATGCTTTAAATATAGTAATAATATTCATCATTAATAATGAAGATTACGTGCATTCAAAATAAGCCTGCTTAACTAAGAAAGTGCATCATATGTTAACGTAATATCGAGATTTTACATAATAGGGAGGGGTACCATGGATGTAGGGAGGGGAGTTTAGTCTGTTTCGGCTTATCTTTGTATTGCAATATGCCGTCTGTTTAAGAAAAGAGTGTGCGCTATAACATTAAAATTGTTTTATTTCCGGAAAATGAGAAGACAAACTTCAGATAGAAGTATATTGTACAGAGGCGCTTGCCTATTAGTAAGTGGTCCAATCGCCGTCGTTGTTGATAATGGCTTCACATTTCCGGGCAAGCTTGCAGCAAATTATAGAGATAATGAATTCCAAATCTCTCGAATTTGTCGAGTCAGCTGGTTCAAACTCAAATTAGATATTATATTCAATATATATTCATATATGTAAGCCCATACATGTCGACGGGATTGGCATCAGGTGAATGAGACGCCAAATCTAACTGTTCCTTTGTTTTTTTTCATGTAGAGATCTTGTATAAAAATTTTCAAAGCACATGTCTTAGCGCAATTCTTTTAATGTTGCTGGGTTTTTCGGTATACTCGCTGTATGGATAAATTGTGTTCTCTACACTACAATTCTAATTTATTTCTGAATTCTTAATGATCCTGGCTGACGATCTCTTTTGACTTCTTAAAATTGTCTGACTCTTCGCCTCACTCATTGGTTTATGTGTTTATTATGTACGGAAGTTTTGTATCATTTTGATATTTTGACTGATAGTGGAGCTGATCGGGAATACGAGAATATAATTGCAGAGAGATATTAATCAGTGGAAAACATTGCCTTACTATGCAGCTCAGTCACGAAGCGAGGGTAAATGGCGCCCGGGGGGACATGGTGTTCATTTTTCGCCCTCATGTTCTCATATTATGTCCCCGCGGCGCCCCCCCCCCCCTCCCAGCAAGGCGGCGCCCGGCAGTGCCATCTTAACAGCATTATGGGCCCCTAGGCAAACTTGGGCAAGTGCCCATCGTGCCCATGCGTTAAGACGGCCCTAGCGCCCGGGGCATCATGCCTCCCCCCCCCCCCCGCCTCGCTGATAGAGCTAATGAAATTACATTATATATTATAAGCAAAGAATTTTGGCGTACTTGATCCACACAGGCATAAAAAGTAGGCATGTCATACAGTAGACAGGATATGAACGAAATAAAGATGCTAGATAGAATATGAACGAGAAGACGCGGCGTTAAAGCTGTTTTTGGCTTATCTTTATTTGGCATTCCTAAGCGTGAGAAGAGCAAAACCGAAAAGAATGGAACTGCTAGTTTAGGAGATTGCTTCAAAGGAAAAAGAAAAAAAGTTGTGACTGATTTTAAGATATCGTTATAACTGTGATAATACCATTGACCTGTAAAGGTTTCAGCTTTTAAAAAGTTACGGTAAAATCGATTAAAGTGGAATATTGGTATTCCCTTCTGACAGTGCAATCCCGCGAAGACGGAATCGAGCATTAATGTGGTTTCGGATATTCCCGCGAATACTCACGATTTCTGACACCCTTATACGGATTTCCGCGTTTAATCCACATTAATTTATTATACAACCTTCAATTGAAGTATAGAATTATAGAAGTATAGAATTATAGAAGTATAGAAGTACGAATGAATTCCTAGCTTGGAAAAGTTTGACGCACGACCTCACGACTAGCTGTCGGCGATTGGCTTCTTTCTAGGCGAAAGATTGCAAACGCGCCGTGGAACCAGGATCGGTCCTGGTACGATTGGCGCTCTTCTGCAATCGATAAGATGACACCCCTTTTTAATAAACTGACACCCCTTTTTAATAAGATGACACCCCTTATTAGTTTTTCATTGTTTTATTATTAAAAAATTATTAAAAAATTATTAAAAAATTAAAAAAAAATAGCAATTAAATCTCAGCGAAAGTTATGCTTATCTCACTTATACGAAATAATCGGTAATAAATAAAATCTTGTAAACATTCCAAGGAGGAGCTTTATCAGTGAAGCAGAAATACATTTATACATTTATTAACAAGAAATTACTCTCCCGAGTAGGGTAAGGCACGTAGCAAACCCTGCGGTCATCTATTTTTACCCCTTTATCTGCACTTTTTTCCTCTCCCCAAGTTTTTTTTAAATTTATTTTTTTAATCAAAATATTGATTTTCTCGAACGTAATATGTAGAAAATGTAAAAAAGCTCGTATCTTCTTTCCTTTCTCATTTCCGATGGAATGACATATCGCATGTCATATGTTGCCATAATTCTAACGTCCAAGTGCCTGCCACCCTCACAATTCTGATCCCACTGGAATAATTAGGCCTAAACTTCATGCCATTATCTTGGTATTCTTTACAGTCACTGTTTTAGCACGTGAATTCGACTTGAAGGGGTCCACGAAAAATTCTGAAAAGTTGATGCGGCCGAGCTAAGACTTTAATGGTCATATTTCTGAAAACAGAATTTGAAAAAGTTAATTCGTTTCCAAGTTATCGTGCAAACGGCTTTACTTCCCTTCGGAAGGATGTGCGTGATCTCAGGATTTTCCCCCTGAAAAAAATCCTCGTCGTCCTCGGCCGGGGTCGAACCCGCATCTTCGAGCATCAGAGGCGATCACGCAACCACTGAGCCACCGAGGCCGATTATCATATTTTAGGGATGTAGCCAACTATCAAGCAAAAAGGACAGGGTTATAGATTTTTAGATTTTAAGCTCTTACTGTTAGATGCTGGAAATTTTCAAGACAGTACTAAGTATGTCCTTTAAATTAAGTTAAGTAATGCATACTGCCCTTTAAAGCATTACAGAATTAATAACTTTGTTGCAAAAAATAAAAATAAAATGTTATGTAGAATTTTATGATGCAAGTGATTTGTCTGTTACAAGTAAAAAACATTTCATTACATTCGTAATCCATACGAGCTTATTCAATTTATTTGATCGAGCTCTATATCTATATCCTGCATCGACTAATACTTATGGTAAAACTCAAAATGAATAAGGAAAAAAAATCCGATGGAATAAGGAAAAAAAATATTCTTATCAGATTCCGGAAGCAGGCTCTCCTTGCATTAAAATATGTGGAAAGGCCCGAATGTTATGTATGGAAACAAAATTAATGAAAACACAAAACAAACATTTATCTCTAACAATTGTAAGTTCCGCTAACGTGATGTGTTTAAATAAGAAAGTGTAGGAAAAGGGTTCAGAAATGTAACCATAATTCATTTCAACACCTCCGTAAGTGAATGAGGCTGTGCAAGTTATATAATTTGTTTCTTTTTTTATCATTTCGTAGTTATTGCAATTCTTGGATTTCTCTATTTATAACTTGCAGTTATGTAACTGCTGGCTTTAATAGGTTCAACGCTTGTTCTAATCGGTGGTAAAAGAGCTGACGTAAATTCGGCTTTGTCAGAAAATAAACTTATTTTTTCAATTCTTTGAAATGTATGCCTATAAGATTTCTCGTTTATAAATAGATATGCAGTTTAAGAATGTATCAACTGAAAAGATCATCAAAACTCCATCCCTCAGTTAATATTCATTCAAATGTTAACACTGACATTAATTTTTTATCAAAGATAAATTCAAATGTGTAGAAGAGTGTAGAATCTTCGAGATTATTACCTTCGGCAACCAAAGTCATTACTGAACTTAAACTTTCACTACTCACCAAAATATAGTACACTTCATTTAGATTTTTTTATTAATGTAAATAAAAAGATGGTTGAAGCGATACTGAATTCTAATCTTATTGATTTTTAATTCTACAAAACAAGATACAGAAAAATAAATAAATAAATGTCTTATGTATTTTCAAAATCCATGTACACTGTTTCCTCTTCTGTTATCGTTGCGTTTTCCATATTCATTTCGATTGTTTTATAGCCGATGTTCGTTAATTCAGGAACTAAATTAATATGTTGTATTATTGTATTGATTCTTAAAATTCGTTAGCTTTGAAATGATTTTTAAGATTTTAAATTCTGGTTTCGAAGGCAATAAACTTATTAGACCTGATGTATGGAAGCTAGTGGTGGTCGGTTCTAAAATTGTTCTAACTGTTTCATTAGAGCAATTTTACTCGGATAGTAAGATTCGGAATTCAAAAAAAAATCAAATACACTCGTAAAGCAAATTCATCGTACTTCATATAATATAAACGGAAATAGCCTAACATGTCCTCTTTGCAACTAAAGTTGAGTTGAGGTGTCCGAGCATATGAATTTCAATTCCAATAAAGTTCATTTTCGGTGGGCGCCCTATATTTATTGGCTATAGCAGCTGTTTTCTCTTATTTATATATTATTAAATTTATAGAATGAATGAAATTGAAATAACGAAACTAAGAACATTGAATAACAAATAATGAATTTAAAAGAAACTTATTATTGAACTATATTCTTTACAGCACTGTAGAAATACGTTACAATATAGACAATGATAAGCCTTCCAATGCCCACCGGGTGAACAAAATGATTCAAGGTGAAAGGAAGATGGACTCGTCGAACTATCCCTTCTGTTCCCCTGAAGACTTAAGACGGTTTAATGAAGTAAGTGATCTTTATCACATAAAAGCATGCTATGTAATTCTATGGAATAAAAATATTGTTTTGTTGTTTACGTCTATAATTATTTGGTTGAGCAGTTTTTCATTGTTCATTTGATAGGTCCCTGTACATGTCTATGCCGAGATGTTTGAACCTCTCGGTTTACTCAGTGAGAAGGACAAACCTTACTCCGACACTTATCTTCGAGCGCTGATCCTTCTTCAGTGGTTCGATCAGGTAAGGACTGATCTTTAATTTTTTGTAATTATCAGCAGAAAACTGTTACTATATAACTTTCTTGATCATCTTCAAAAGGAAATGTTCGTCTTATATCTATTCTGAATATACGTTTACAGGGTGTTCCGGAAGGAAAAGTTAATATTTCGTGTGAGTATAGAATGAGTTATTGCAAGTCAAAAAGTTTCTATAAATATACAGTTGTTTTATTATTAGTTTTTATATTAATAGTTTCTGAGATAAAGCTATTTGAAATTAAAATTGTGAATTTTCTAAAATGGTTTTTACTTTACTGCATTAACATTCTAATAAATTTATCATAACAAATTTTCGAATATTCCGTCACGTACTTAGATGCATTTTTCAATTCTTGTGAGAAGGTGGCGAATTGCGCGCCTAACGGCATCTTCACGTTCGTCTCGTGTATTGACTGCAATTCTATAAACCTTACATTTAACCAACTCCTCAAGCAGAAATTCAAGAGAATTAGGTCGGGTGATCTTGGTGGCCAACTAACTGTTCCATCGCGACCAATCCAGCTATTGGGAAACACTGCATTTAAGTGTTCTCGCATTTAATTTCAAAAAGCTATATCTCAGACACCATTAATAAAAGACTACATGTTTATATAAGCTTTTTTGACTTAATTCACAACAACTTATTCTTTCCTCCCAGGACACACTGTTTGGTCCTGCAATCTCTTTAATGTTGGTCTACGCCTTTTGTTAATCTTAGTGTTATCTTTGTTAACGTTTTAAATTCGTTATTGAAATCTATGAATCTGTACGCGTGCCTATCAAAAAATTTTTCAATTTTTGAAACTTTAACATCGGATTCTTAAAGATCATCGAAACGTACACAATCTATCCAAAAGTAATCGGACACTTTCGATTTTAGACGTTTTGTCGAATATTTAGAAAAATACTTGACGAATTATCCTGACACTTCAGGGAAGTAAAGAGCATGTTACACATCATATATTTCATCGAAGGTTTTGTCCCGAAGGCAAATGGGGGACCAGTAACGAATTGAACAAAAAAAAATAATGTTTGGGACCACCCTGTAAAAAATAATGCTTGAAATGCATTGTACCTGTAGCATATGATTGTGAGCCTTCTTTTACTTATCTGGGTTCATTTGTATGAGAATAGCAGCACATATATTCATGGAGATATTACGGTTTCTTTAAAATAATCGAAATGCTTTCGTAAGGTTTTTGTTTATAACATCCAGGGTTTTCAACCCAATGCAATGCCATTTTCAGGAAACTTGAAAAATTACAGTAGGGACGACATCCTGCAATCAGAATATAAAATTATTAAATATTTGATGAAATATGAGCATTTTTACTAAATGTTTAACTGGGCATGCGCAAGCGTTACCCAATTGTCTTTTGCATAATTTATTAACCAAATGTATAGAGCTATTCTTATAAAAAGCCCAAGCAAGTATCGTGAAAATTCAGAAAGATACCGTCGATAAAATGAGTTGAATTTCAGTTGCTCTCAAAAATAAACAAAACGATAAGGGACTTTCTCCAAATTTTTATTTTTGGATCGGACACCAGTATCAACTTCTTCAGCTTACGCTGACATGAAGAAATATTGAGAAAGAAGAACTTGATACTGGTGTCCGATCCAAAATAAAAATTTGAAGAAAGCCCCTTATCGTTTTGTTTATTTTTGAGAGCAACTGAAATTCAACTCATTCTATCGACGATATCTTTCTGAATTTTCAGGGTATTTGCTTGGGCTGTTTATAAGAGTAGCTCTATACATTTGGCTAATAAATTATGCAAAAGACAATTCGGTAACGCTTGCGCATGCGCAGTTAAACATTTTGCTACCAAAAATGCTCATATTTCATCAAATATTTAATATTATAATATTCTGATTGCAAGATGTTGTCTGTTCTGTAGTTTGTCAACTTTCCTGAAAATGGCATTGAATTGGGTTGAAAATCCTGCGTGTTATAAACAAAAAACTTACGAAAACATTTCTTTTTTTTTTTTTTTTAAAGAAACCTATTTATATATCCATGAATATACGTGCTATTCTCATATAAATGAACACAGATAAGAAAAGAAGCCTCTTAATCATACGCTACAGCTACAATGCATTTCAAGCATTATTTTTTACAGGGTTACCCCAAACCTTATTTTATTGGTTCACTTTGTTGCTAGTCCCCTATTTGCATTCGGAACAAACCCTTCGCTGAAATATGAGTTTTAACATGCTCTTTACACCCCTCAAGTTTCAGAATAATTCGTCGAGTATTTTTCTAGATATTCGACAAAAGGTCTAAAATCGAAAGCGTCCGATTACTTTTGGATAGATAGTGTACAACAGGAATGTCTTAAAGACCGACCCTCTGTCTCTTAAGGAACTTCTAGAAAATGGTGATCAAAACATAAAAGTATTGACCGGACGTTACAATATCTGTAAGTACAGTATATACCGTATTTTAGACGAACTTTCTTTTTGTACAAGTAGGCTCTCGTAAATACGTAGTTTAGAAACTTGCTTTGCGTAAGGAAGAAAGCAAATTGGTGCAGTATGCTGTGTTCGTAGGCCTGTACTACTCCGGGATCCTTGTTATAAAAAAATGAGCGAAGCAATACATTGAAGTGGATACGCCCATTATTCTTTTCGTTGCCGAGTTTATTATAGGGAATAGTAGAAATCTTTTTCCCCTCTAAATTACATAGTACATGTTTTCCTGTGGTATTTTATTGCTTTTCGAGACATTTCGACTAATGTAATTAGAATGTTTTCTTATGCAGGTGTTGAATTCGACGATGCAACGCGATTTGACCGAGGTGAGTGCTGACGTGAGACGGACTACGCAAGCGCTCCGACGAGAACGACTTCGTTCCGTAAGAAAACGAGTCCATCAATTGCATGGCAAGGAAATGGATCTTGGTTTGTGTAAATATTCGTTTTAAGAATTTGTTTTAATATCGCAATGCACTTTTGTCAGAAGGGAAAATAGAGATAGAACAAAAACATCTCGTGCATTCTTAAATAGTGCTCATTGAAATTATAATTGAATACAGTACAATCTTTAGAATCACCGAGGCAGTCTTATTGTTGGTAAACGCATTGAAATTTCTTATGGGGTTGGGAAATTTTGGGGGAATTCCACAGGAAGTCAAAAGACAGATGTGTTTTAAAAGAATTCTGTATAATTTTATTGCTTTAGTGGGATGTGCGAATCTGGTGTTTACTCTCACTTAAAACCGGTTTCGGGAGTGCGTCTTGTTTACGTTTTGGAAAATCTATGGTGTGGGTGTGGAGAGACCGAGGGAGTATACTGAAAAAAAAAAGACGCCATACAAAAACGTCAACAGGAACATTTATTAACATAGAGAATATTTGTCAACGCTTCAAAATGGTAAAAAAAAAATCAATTAATGAATATATATTATATATTAATCTTAGTTCTAAAAACCCATAATAATTTCATGGATTTAGTCATTATTAGACAACCTGCCAAATTTTAAAAACAAATTTATTTATTTATTTATTTTACTGGCAAAGAAGGAATAAAACTTTATGGATAAATTTTATTAATTGGAATCATTTCTCTTCTAAAAACATGTGTGGAAAAATAAATTTCACTATAAGATTATATTTGTTTACTGATAATAAAGCAATTTATTAATGTAAAACCATTTTCCAGATAATATTTAAAAGTATGCTCAATATTTTGCATATATTATTAAAGATAATCACTATAAAACTCTGAAAAAAAAATTATCACTTTTGTCTGTAATAAATTTGTAAGATTCTTAGAAAATGTTTATCAGAACCTTAAAAAATAAAACTTATTACATGTTTACATATATAATAATATTTTCTTGTTAAAGTCTGACTTTTGAGATACCGAAGGATTTAAATCAAAATGCAGGACTCCTGCTTTTAAATTTTCACAGTAATAAGGATAAATAAAAACTATCATCTGCATGTGTAATGTGTAAGTTTCGTTCGCTATCATAATTAATTATAGAGATATTTACGAAACCTTTATTACGTTTGTATTTTTCAATGATATAGAGTAACTAGTTTTTATTATTTAATTTTATTACGTAATGAAAACATGAAAAAGTATTTATAATTTTGTAATTAATAATGATATTTAGTTTAAAATTTTTATTATATGCATTTATACAACAGGTATCTAGAATATGTCAAAAAATCCTTCAAAATTACTTTAAGAGGAGGAGATAGAGCAGGGATAACAAAATGTGCCTATTCTGTTGATAGTTCGAATGGAGGAATACCACCAAGTGGTTGTTTCATCTTAGGAATCAAGTCAATCACAGAACTATATGATAAAAGTATAAACTCCTGGGGAAACCAGAAATAAATATACAAATGGGAAGAAAATGTGGATATGGTAAATAAAGACATCTGGTGTGTTACTCCCTTCTTTTCCACCTGCTGAATGATGAGAGCTTCGCCCTCGAAAAGCGCTTCTAGGATTAGGTTGTATTTTTCTTTTTACTTAATTTTTGTTGTGGTTAAAGAGTTGTTATTTACTTTGTCTTTACAGAACTATATGGTGGATGGTAGAGCATTAGCCATTGATCGTACAAATCAGTCACAACTTGCTCTACATACACCCAAGCACTATCCTGCAAAGTGCAGGGAAGGTTCTGCAAAGAGTGCTGCCGCTTTTTTCTCAAAACTTGTCGCAGATTGTGTTGCAAAAATGAACAGTAAAACTGCGCATCGACGATCTGCCCAGGAGTTACTGTATGAATTAGAGTAACATCATCACAGTTGCGCACAATAAACTTTATAATTTTCAAAATTGTTTGGTTCTGGGGAACTTTTGATCTTTATGGTGACTCGTAATAACGTTCTATTGGCGTTTCATTCTTGGCTCATATCTCCTGTCCCTTGATAATACGGTATAATGATACGATCTATGAAAGCTTCTCCTTCTGACAATGTTTTTTGACGATATGTGCAAGAATAAATTGAACGGATGCAGGAGTTGAAGAAATGGACTGATATAAATCCCACGCAACACCTGTGGAATGAATTTCTTTTGGATAAATCCAAATGAATTGGATAAATCCCAGCACATCGTCCAACACCTGCAAGTAAGCTTATCAAAGTTCTTCGAGAAGAATGTAATAAAATTGAGGAGCTTAGTGGAATAGGGACACACGCCACATATTAATGAATATTGAATTTTTGTTATAGAAAGACAGCTCCAGCCATGTAGGGTCTCTTTAATGAACTTCTAGCACAGTGGCAACGGTGGCAATGAAATATTGTGTCTATTTTCCAATATAAGCATTCTGAATATCATATTCTTCTTTATGTTAGTATGTTTTGAAATGTGTTCAAATATGTCTTAATTTCATATATTCTCTATCAATATTTGATAGTTTAATAATCATTTATTTATTTTTATTATCAGTTCAGACATTAAAGACAAGTGATAAGATTGTTGAGAAAACATGCTTTTTGTTTAAAACCGCTTTCCTGTAAAAACTTGGTTTTGTGGCATTTGTCCCTTTTCCACTGAGCCCCTCAATTCTAGAATCTATCTACTAAAATCTGGTGGAAAGTCTTCCTCGGAGAGTACAGGCCATAATGAAAGCAAAGGGGCAACCTATTACTACTTTTTATTTAGGTCTAGCATAAATCCATCAAGTCCATACGTAAAGAAGCTGTCACATACGTAATGTCAGAGTAATTAATTACCTATAAAAAAATATAAATAAGAACAGTAAAATTTCATGCTATTAGGGGATACACAGCTAAGTGAGATGCAATAAAATATTAAAATGATCTGAGATCTAAGATGCATGTACAAATTTTGAAAATTCTTAACACAATGCGGTCACACTCTTAACGATACTTTAAAGTAACAAAACTACTATGTCTATTTAACTGCTGACCAAATAACTACCACAGGATGGCTCAATATACTTGTTATTTATGAATTATGCACAATTCATTAAAAGAATAATTACTCAGTTAGAATTTAAACCGTTTTATCTGGAAAAGTGTTATACAAATGTCACACACATAACACCAAATGACGAAACATTTTTTTTTTGTTTTTCAATTTCTTATCCTTGTCTAATCATATTGTAAAAAATAAATAAATAAATAAATAAATAAATAAATAAATAAATAAAAAATAAATATAAGCATTTACAAAATTGGCTAAAAAATGAACTTTGTTATATGTGTCTATATGAATGCAAACATCTTCTAATTTTAAGATACTTTTGCAGTTCCAAAAGCGTAAGATAAATAGTAGAAAGCTCCCTTTTCCTTATTTTATTAGCAGATAAGTCGGAAGGCGAAATATTTATGTATCATCAGGATGCCAGTATTCATCCAAAATATTTAAAAAATCATCAAGCAACTATTTAGAATGAGTGTCATGTTTGGGATTTTAAATAAACAACAACGAATCTATATGATCTTATAACGAACGATTAAAATTACATTATTTCAGAAGACCAGTCGAATAGTTTGTATTAAAGTGGAACATATATTATGGAAGTTATAATCACATTACAGAAGTTCCAACACTTTCGATAAATGAAAAACTTCGGGTTCTTTTTATGGGACCACCTTAATATTTACTTGCGTTTAGATGCATTACTTTTTTATCTTTATTGTTCTCTTTTTAATTACTCTAATTGAATGATTAATTTTATTTCCTATGAATAAGAACTTATTTCCTTTTTCTTTCCAAGAATTATAGTCTTTAAGAACCCGTATCCTCGATGTCGCATTTTATTTACTCTCTTGAGGATGCATTCTCTACTACATTTGTCGAAATGCAATGAAGCAGTGCTTGTGCATTCATTCAAACTTTATGATGTTCATCAACCAACAAGAATAAAATTGATTAAAGTTGTACTTTATTGGTAACAAATAGCCAAGTTTAGAAAGAGAGGTACCATTATTAGCACGAATAAATTTTTGTATTTTTGATGGCGTTGAAGCAAAAAGTCTAAAGTATATGCTGTGCAATTCTTAAAGATTTCTAGTTAAAGACTGACGTGTTGCAAGCGTTTCCCTATGGCACCCCAAACAGCGCTATATGGAAATTAGTCAGAGGAACGGGCAGATTAGTCTCACTCTCAAGGCTTCCTCGTGGATTTGAAATGTGTGATCGTGGTTGGCACGTTCTGACCACAGAGTTTAACCTATTTATTCATATTGACGAGCAGTCATTTGGTTCCTTGGACAAATAATCAAATCAGTCCTGTTATCGTATGCAATATCTCCCTATTTAATAATGAAGGGGGCTAGAGAGTTGCATTCTGGAGGATCAGTGATAGATGTGCCCTTTCAGCAATGGGATATGTTACCATCGATCTGACTGTCCCAAACATAAGACATTTTCCACCTTTTAAAACCACAATTTTCCCTGGTTCTACACAAGAGAAAGTATTTGCGATCTGTGGTGTTTACCCAGATTTCAATTTTTATCATTCGTCGCAAGTGTCAAACAATTGACAGCACTTAAGACATTTTTCAACAAATGCCTGCTTTATGAAATATGGTTTCATAAATTAATTTTAATCAATTATCTAACCGACATAAGAATAATCACTTTCATATGATTCAGTGAAGGTGTTTCTGGTAGCATTTTCACTTCGACTAGTGTATGTTTCGGTAAAAAAATAAAATTATCTTAAAATATATTTTTGTTCTCTATACCGTTGGGATTAATAATAAAAATAATCATCATCATGAAATCAGATCAAGATCAGCATCTAAAAGAAGAGCATTTTTTAATGAAGTGCCAAAATTAAACTTTCGCAAAATTAATGCAACGATTTGTTGTATTTATATGTGTAGATGTTTGTTTCTATGAATATAAATAATTGATGCGTTTTCATTAAAATATATTCAGTGCATTAAACTTAGATACGTTTACTGAAATTTGAAAGTCCTGGAATGAAGACATCGTTTAGGTCAATGTTCGCCACAACTTTATTAAAATGTAAAATTTAAAATTTAGCTCCTTTCTGAATCGTATTAAGAGTTTGCTTTATGTAGATTTGTTCCTAGGCGCCTGTTTTTATATTTCAAGAGCCAAAAATGTTATTCCTTTAAAAATGTTTCCTGAATGAAAGAGTTCTTCTGTTTAAACGCCAAATGTGTTCTACATTTTTTCGCTTGTTTTCCTTCTCTTTGCAGACAGCGGGATGGACAGTGACACGGAGGAGGACATGAAAGCAGGATTCGAATCGTTGTTCATTTCCAGATTACCGGTAAGTTTCTGCTTGGAAAATGTACAATTTACATTCATGTTTTTGATAAACGCTTATGATGTTAATAGCTTTCTTATTTTCCTCCTTGCAGCGAGATTATTCAAATCTTGATGACAGTATAAGATACGGTAAGGAAAAAAAAATTTAAAAATTCTTATTTTTATTTTTTATTTGATTATATACAAACATGAGTAGATGAAATGCAGTTCATTCAGTCTTCACACGAGGAATATAAACTTTAAAAAATTTCCAGAAAATCAGCCAGTTTTTTTTAAATCGTACATCTTTCAGTTAACTTTCAAGAATTCAGTTTTAAGTTCAAATAAAAAATTATTTGCATATGTATCGAGGTTGGAACTTTAATAGTAGCAACTCTGATATAGAGATGCCACTCAAGAGAATGTCGCTTATTTACATACGTATCTTACTTCAGAGTAAATAGACTCTCTCTTTCCATTTCACGCATTTGCGCAGTGACGAGAAGAACGGAGCCAAATTGTCCCAAAAGCCTGGAATCATGTAAGAAACGACTCCTGAATCATTGGATCATATGGAATCATAGTAGATTCCTTTATTTTGCCTTCTCTTTCCAGGCAGCCCAAACATAACACCCCAGATTTTTCTACGTGAGGGCACCTCGTATTGGTCACCTCAAGTCATCGTTTACCCTGAAAAGGTTATTAATTTGCATCCAAAGTGGCCAACTCTTCTTGCAGATTCTTTTGATTTTAGTTGAATGTCCATGGAATGGGAGTACCGATGGATCTGCAAAAAATACTGCGGTCATTTCGAGCATGTTCTATAAAAGTACCTATGAATCTGTTGAAACATAATATCGCTCGCGATGTGTAGACATTATCGTGAAAGCAACAAGATAAACAATCGTTAACTTAAAGATTTTTCTATCGATAAATGGAAGGAAAAATTCTGCGACCTGGGATCGAACCAGGAACCTCGGCTGTCATGGCCGACGCCTCTACCAGTTGGGCTATCGCAGACACCTGGCCAGCCCTGCTGACTCAAGGTGTCTTAAAGACAACCAAGTTGTCATGGTTGAAAGCCCAATGGGAGGCAGGCACCTGGCTCCCAGATCGAGAATTTCTCCTATCCAACCATCAGAAGTTTGTGGAACTCACAGATAAATGAAATAATAAATGATATTATAACTGGAGATAAGCCTACCAAGCATCAGGTAAAGATTTTTCTATCGAAAAATGGAAGGAAAAATTCTGCGACCTGGGATCGAACCCAACTGCGACCATGACAGCCGAGGTTCCTGGTTCGATCCCAGGTCGCAGAAAAATCTTTACCTGATGCTTGGTAGGCTTATCTCCAGTTATAATATCATTTATTATTTCATTAATCGTTAACTTGCCTGGACGTTGTCCTACTTAACTCTTCCGAATAAGGTCGAATTTTCATCTTTCTTACTTGTTAGACATAAAATGAATGCTTTGAAGGAAACCGTATTTTCCCACGATTATCTGTACTGTATTTGCTGTTAGTTCACAGACAGAAGGTAGTTTTTCTAGGTTTAATTTAGACGTTAAAATGCATTTCACGCATAGGTCTTCCCAATGGTAGTTTTACTTATTTTTTAATTTTTCTTATTTGTTTACAAATTAATTATTCAAGATAAAAATGGCCTCGTACTACTCATTAATGATACAGAAATATAATAATTAAAATTTTCAGCCTGCATAAGTGATTATCTTTTTTATTTTTATTTTATTTAGCATCAATGATGGACGATAAATATGACATCCAGGGAGATTTGGAGAAGTTGGAGCAGGCGACACGATCGGGTCGCGCCCGATCGGCCTCGGGTCTCTCTCGGACTCTGACGCAACGACGCATGCGAAGGGCCGTTCAAAACCGGCAGTCGGCCCTCATGGATGCTGTCAGCACCCTTCAGAAAACAACGTGAACGGCAACATCCTCGAAAGGAACCATATATTTTCTGCAGAGGTCCTTTTGTTAAATCTTCTCCCCATCCCCATCCTTATCTTAGAATGATAAGACGGCAGGCATCCTTGTACAAAAACTCGAAACGATCACACCAGCTCGAAACGATTACATATTGTGCTTTCTGTAACTATCTGAGACCTTTTTTCAAAAGAACTTCGGACGACAGGGTTTCTTTGTTTTTATATTTTTAATACTTTAAGATAAAGAAGAAGCGCAATGATACAAAATCCACATTGTGGCATGAGAAGGACATAGTGGATTGAAACATATTGTTATAGTTCTATAGAAATTGGAAAAAAAATCGAGTGATGTTGATTAAAGTTTCAATAAATCTCATTTCAGATAATAAGGAGTTTGTTCATTTTCAGTTTCTATTTAAAAATAATTATAAAGATGCTGTAAAACTTAACAGCCATAGTTATACCTTTTTGTAAAAACATGAAATAACCCGATCAAGATGAAATTTGCTCTACAGATGTTCTTCTCTATCAAAGGAAATGATTAAAATTTCTGCAGTCAATGAAAAGTTTCTGCAGACCATCGCTCTCAAGCACGTTGTATATGCAACGCTACACTGCCACTATTCTTGGTGTTAAAGTCTGGGAAGACAACTCCTACAACAGCAGATGCTCCTGTTATCGTATGTACAACATTAACAGCCCAACGGTTAACTTTTATGATAGGGACTATTTACCAATAGGATAATGCCTGGCGTGCATTATCCTGCGTACTCTGAACTGGAATGCCTCCGTGCTGTTCCAATTCTTTCTTGGTCGACAAGGTCCCCTGCCTTTCACCAATCGAACGTGCGTGTGGAATACGATGAGTCGTCGAGGTTAAACATCACGAAATGCAGAACTGGAAAATTTTCGGCAGTATAACTTAAAATATCCTGTAAGACATTAACTTGTAAAAATTACTTTGCAGCTGTTAGTCATTAAAGTATTCTATGATGTTCACATTGTAATCATTTCTTTACTTATGGTTAAAATTTCATTACAAACGGATCCTTCCTTCATAGTGCTTCGATTCTTTTGCAAACGAGTTATTACATTTCTGAAAATCTTTTTATTTTTAAGTTTGTAGTTATTTTTCCTATTGAATCTACAGAGTGGTCCAGAGTTCACGGCTCACATTTTGTAAGACTATAGCTCTAAACAAATTAACTTATTTGAACAAAGTAAGCTGCAATTGATAGTCCAATCTGTGGTCCAAACTTTGTTAACATTCGTTGACATACCTCGGTAACGTTGTTGGTTAATGAAAAAGAAGTTGCATGAATCTTCGTTAACGAATACCGTATTATTTTTCTAAGTTATTCTGCAGCTTAATTTGTTCAAATAAGTTAATTTGTTTATTAAGTCTTACAAAATGTGAATCGTGAACTGTGTATCACTCTAATTTAACACAGAAGCAGAATTAGTAATTGTGGGTCAATTAAAAATACCCCTCTTTGTGTTGAAATTGATTCAAGTTAAATTTAGAATTTTATTATACTGTACAGAAGCAAAAGAAAATTGAGTAAATATCAACAATCAAATTTTCTGTAGTTATTAAGTACATTTCTAATCGAGGGGTCTGACACTCAACTAAATTATGGGAAAGATTCATGAATCTCGATAATTTGATCAAGATTTAGGGAATTGTTAACGGATTCAGATTTGTCAGAATTCCTCGAATCCTACAAAGATTCACAGATTCACTATGGAATTCAGAGATTAGTCTAAGATTTACTTAAGATTCAACGATTTTTCAGAGGTCCATAGCTAAATGTAGGAACTTTTTTCTTGTCTCGTTTTTTACGAGAATCTGGGTCGAGATATCGGCACCTGAAGTCAGATTCAGGATTCAAAAACATGGGATTTAGAATAGATTCGGTGAGATTCGCAGAGATTCATTTTACCTTTGTCAAAGATTCAGAGTATTGTCAAACCCCTCGATTCTGATTCAATTTATTCCATTAAAAAAGAACATACTCTATGCTTGCATGACCACCTATTTACAATTTAAAAACAATGTCTTATTCCACCATGGTTTGAATTAACTCCTCAAATCCTAATATACGTATAAGAGTTAGGGTGAGCAATAGGATAACCACATCATAAAGAATAAAATAACCTCTTGTCCACAAAAATATTTTTTTATTAATAAATGTTTAGATAGTTGAGGTGTAGTTTTTTAACTTTTTAATAGATTTTCTCTCAACGTATATTTTATTAGATATCAATTTGTTCCGCTTTAAATCTCTGGTTAGGGATGTGCAAATGAATATTTGTAACAAGAAAATTCCGGTTTTTTTCTCTTACCTTCTACACTTACGAAGATAACGGGATAAACAAGAATCGCTTTTATTAGTCATTAATTAAGCTTTAAAGAGTTCCTCATTCCAAACATTTTCAAGATATTGATTAATATTAATCTAATGAGTCATCACACTCTGCTCATTTAGTTTTAAATTCTGTATTCTTTGTGATTCCGCTTCTGCTTTATCTTATTGCAGTGGGCTGATTTGGAAAGGGCAAGAGAAAGGTTATCCATCAGGGAGATAGCAGAAACGAAACGACACTTAACCACAACGATTGAGTTAAGTGTTGAGATTGTTTTTTTCATCTGATACATTTAAAAGTTGGTTTCAACAGGAGCTTTTATCAAATTTAGAACAAAATAGCGTAATCGGCATGGACAATGCAACATATCATTCAGTGAAAATCGAAAAAAATCACTACTACATGATTGAGAAAAGAATCAATCTATCAAATGGATGGAGTAAAGCTATCAAATTATAGATTTAAAAAAAATTGAACTGGGAACCATCATTATTTAAAAATTAAAGGTAGATAAAGAGATATGCAATTTCACTGACAAATAAAAAATCAAATTGTAGTCCAAACTTCAGGCACAAAAAAAAAATCCTTTTTCTCAGTACATTTATTTTCGGGTTCCTTCAGTTGAAGATCTTGAAATGTATACAAAAAATAGATATGTCCTTTGATTTCTTTACGATTCATTTCAATTTAAAATTTCAATTGAAACACGTTAACAAAGTTTTCCATTTTTTATGTAAGAATTTCCATTTAACATCTAGATCCTACAAAATTATATTTATCACGCTTGAACATATTTTTGAAATTCTTTTAAGCAAAAAGCAAATCTGAATTCAGAGTATTGTCTTTCCAGGCCGAAGACAAAAAAAAGTTATTTAAGAACCAGTAAAAATTAGCTCGCTAATTGAAGCAGAACGATTTGTCAAGATCAAATGTTCGCAAGTCGTCGTCACACTTCAGGCCATTTGCTCTACATTAAAGGAAATCGAGTGTTAATTTTCTTTTTCAACGTTCAGGAAACGAATGAGCAAATCCGACGCTAAGATCACATGATCGGAGTTCAATCAAGATGGGACGAAGGACATTTTACTTTATTCGAAAGTTCTGTATATCACTTTATGGGGAGTATATTGATGGCTTGCGATTGACAACTTGTAATATTTTAGACATTTGTAGCAAAATTAACCTCTGTGTTTCAAAGAATAATGAGAATATTTTCCTTTTCGTGAGGAATAGGAAATAACACGTGACATGATTTGTGGGTGGCCCTAAGTAATCAAGTTCGATCAATAACTTTATTATCTAGATAGACAGTTTTATAATCCGTGTGCTATGATTATTCCTTTTTTTTTTAATTCAACGCGTGTGCTTTTACTTTAGTGTTTATACACGGTAGTTAGAAAATGAATATCAAAGCGAAGGCCCTGTTCGCTGCAGCTGCCGTACTCAGAAAGGTTAGTATACTTCTTCTATTAGGTAGCAAAGTATACTCATTAATCAAATATATTTTAAAACAAATAATGTTTTATTTTCTTGTTCCTACGAAAGGAATTGTTTAAGTCCGTTTATGAAAACAGTTGCTGAAGGTGTTTGTTGATTATAATGTACGAGATATTCAGATGCTTAGTGTCTTTTGTAAGTGGGTTTAAGGATTCGCGGTAACATTATGTTGAATAGGTTTATCCTATAGCATATGCAATACTGAGGAACATGACAAGAAATATTGGACTCGGTATCGTAGGCAATCTCAGCAATTTAAATAATTTATATAAATTTTGATGCTTAAATAGCTAATTCGTTGGGATTATTATTGAGATGTTCAAACAGTTGATATCAAATGAGAAGATAAGGAAAATTCGTCCAAAAGCAGACAATTACATGTAAATAAAATAATTATCAAAATGCAAATTATTTTTTGAACATCTTGAAGAATCTTCATAGAGCTCATTCCATCCCATGAGAGTAATAACTTATTAATAAAATGGAACTACATTTACACTTGAGGTAAATTTACTTACATGTAACATTAACAGCACTTGCTCTCGGTGTCGGGAAATCACTGTTCATGAGTACACTTGTATTTGATTTATTTTTTAATCAAATACACTAGTCAACTTATGATCCAAGACTTCAACCCATTATCGCAGTCACTTGATTCTGATTGCCTCAAAAATAAATACAAATGCATTCTTGAACAGTGAGTTCCTATTCTTGACTTCCCCACATCAAAGTAAGCTATTGATTCTGAGTCAATTATAATTCTGCTATCAAATAATCTGCTAGATTCCTCCATAAACTGTGCACAACCTCCCAATGAAAATTAATAACTACCAGTTTTAATATTCATCTGCTTTCATTAATAAATAGTTAAGTTTGTGATAATGACATTTAATCCTACTAATTACTGATATTGTTAATCACAGTAAATTAATATAGTACAGAATGATACCTTAATATTTGCAGCTAATGAAATTATTTTCCATCAAAAATAAATTTCTAAAATCTAATTTTAAATTAAATATTTTCAATTTCAATTTTGTTTCGTTACATTATGCTTACTTTTATGTACTAAAGTTGAGAAACAAATGCTGTTAATGTTGCATGCAATAACTTATTAATTATACAACATAAGCTTTTTTTCAGGATCTTACCACTCTGCGTCAAATTTTAATTATAAAATAGGAATACGTAGAGCCAAGGGAAGGTTAAAAATCCTAACTTTTTAGAAAAATATAGAAGATGGGTGCCTTTTGATAAAAATGCTAAAGAGCACCAATTAACGTGTTTCTTTAAAATGCTTCGAAATTAGGGCTATCAATTATAAAAATCGTTAAAAATATACGAAATAACACGCAAATGTTGATCGGAGTAGCAATTGAAAAATATATTAACATATCTCTTCCTGAAATACGATTTAGTAAATAACCTAAATCGTATTTCGGATAGGTGGTGGACAGCCTAAATGTAAATTATAAACAATATAATTATAAATGTATTATAATTGTAGTGGCTGAAGGCCTCAGTAGTTTCGAATCGTTGAATTGGAAAGCTTCCAAAGAATAAAGGAAGCATGCCTTTAAGAGTAAAGGAAACACGGTAAAACCAAGGGATGCAATATTGTTAAGCGATTTTGAAGAAAAATTCAAAATTTTAAATTGTATAAGTCAGTCTTAGAAAAGTGCATCTTTCTTGGGTTACTTCGTCATAGCTAGATTCAGAACGGAGAAGATTGTAAAAAAACGACGATTGAAATTAATGCCATTATCTGATAAAACGTAATGGTGCCATCTTTTTCCTTTTGTTTTAGAAGATTTCTTTTCAAAGCTCTCATTTCTCGATTTACTTTACTTTTTACTGACATTTCACTCAATTCCTCGATATAATCCATCACTTCTTGACAGCTAATTGCACTTGGAAGTTTGTTCGATCTCCTATCTCCTCCTCCACCCGAACTGTAAACGTTTCCTCCTCACAACTTCCAAAAAGTCAATATTTGATTTGAAATAGTTATAGAGAACCAAAAAATTTATTTTATTCCACACTTTCAATTAACTCACCAACAAGCTTTTCTGTGTGGTACCAATGTTGCAACCAATATTAAACCAACTTCCCGACGAGCTAGAGAGCTGAAACTTGGTACACATGCTCAATGCCGATAGCAAGATAAATTAACAGAAAACTTTTTCAATGGTTGAAATGGCACGTGTTCTAATGATACTGATGCATTATATCAAAATATTACATATAGTTTACACGATATCCTATATTCGATATTCTATGATTTTCATATACAATCATACCTGTAACAATTAACTTAAACTTTGTTACACCATACAGACCATTGTTAATTTTCATATCTATTGTACAGGGTGATTACAAAAGAACTTCACACTTTTAAAAAATTTATTACCTCAAAGCTATTCAGAATCCGTATGTGGTGTGTCTATATTCTGAATAGCTTTGATGTAATAAATTTTTAAAAGTGTGAAGTTCTTTTGTAATCACCCTGTATATTTTCAAAATCTTAAACTTTTGTCCCAAACAACCATCTTAAAATTAGTTCCAATTTTGTTGATAATGCCGTCAGGCGAAACATGTTGAGAAGATACTGCAATTGGTATTAAATACAGGGTGATTCAGTCAATTTCTGACCATTTCAGTACTATGATTTATTGACCCATTAATGTTTACAAACTTAGCATTTCAGTATGATATTTTAGGTAGTTCGGAGTTTTTATTCCCGTGGAAAAGTCTTGATGATATGCTCAATGTGGCCACCAAGAACGTTTTGAACTGCTCGCAGCCGAACGGTGAAATTGTTCATAACTCTATCCAGGATTTCTGCATCCACAAGGGTGCTGCAGTCGACGATGCTTTGTCGCAGCTGGTCTAGGGTTCTTGGTGCTGTAGTGAACCCCCAGAAATAAAAATCACATAGGTTTAGGTCAGGACTCGTAGGGGGCCAAAGAAAGCCACCCCCGAATCGATCTGGAAACCTGTTTGAAATGACACGATTTCCGAATTTCTGATTGAGAAAGCCTAGCACTTCATTAGTGGTGTGAGGCCTGTTGAAACCATTGATGTCGAAGCGGTATACGCCTCCTTCGCAGCTCGGGGATGAAGAAGTTTCCAACATGTTAAGGTAAGCCTGTGAGTTACGGTGCCCTCAAAAAAAGAACGGACCAATGATTCCTCTTTCGGAAATTGCGCACCAAGCCATAACCTTTCGTGGATGAAGAGGTGATTTATGGATCTCATCAGGGTGCTGGGAACCCCAAAAACGAACTTGCGTTCATTCACAGCATCATCCCCAAACGCAAGACACATTCGGCGACTTGATGCTGCTGCTGACAAGCCCACCTTGAAGTCATAAAGCAAACAACACCTAACCTTCTCCTTCGATACCTCCATTTGTCTTCACTTCAGCACGAGATGTGATTGATGTGAATACCCAACAGCCCTGTATTTATACAGACTAACCTTCCTGCTCCCCCATGAGAGATTTTGGACCACACTGTACACCCATTTGCATATCTTCTATCACTTCCTTTTACGGCAACATAAAAACGGCAAGAACTTTTGTGGTTACCTAGTATGTTTGTTCGGCTTTAAAATGCAAGTTGGAAGTAAGTTATAAAGATGAAATATAACACACAGCTGTGTAACAATACTACAATGATGGAAAAAACCTAAAATTGGAGATAAGTCTCCTAAAAACAGAGAAATTAATAATCTATCTAGAACTATAATTCTCTTCGTCTGTCTGAGGCGTCTGTTTGTCCGAGGCCAACAAAGAAAGTTACAACAATCCGTCCAAAGCCAGGTAAGACAATACTCAGTCATTGTTATTAATTAAATAATAACACTGTAGAACATAAAAAATGTCCTTTAGATGAAAATATGTGTTTCTTGTACGTATATTTTTGGCTGAAAATAACGAATCTGTAGTTATTTTTTGTTTATCACGCACCATTTTCCAAAAAATCCACATTTTAGCTTTTTACATATCTATATTGTAGCACATATAGAAGCGCTATGCGACCAGTTCCTCATTCTGAAGATCTTCCTATACCTACAGCTCCAGATAAATATACTGTTGATTCAGAGAAAGACACCTCCGATGACCCAAACCATCAAGATCCTGACTTTCAACCATCTACATCTATGACATGTTCACATCATGAAATCATACTTAACGATGGAATGGAAGTATGCTGGCTGAATATTACCGTCTGTTATCAGGGACACACCAACAGATGTCTACAAGAGGAAATGGCCAAAAAAATCATTTTAGTGTTTGTGTTTTCGATAATCAAGCCTCTGTTACATTTCTCTGAGAAGTGGGTCTCCTACAAAAACGGTACGTGATGGACCATTTTGGTTTTGATATATGAATCAAGCACCTTTTGTTTATACAGAATCACATAGTTTCATCTAAAGGACAGAAAAAAGGTTCAAATTCGTTGTACAGTCCTCATCAGATAAGTTAAACCTTGAAGGTCTAGGATTATTCTTGCCTCCCATTTTAGCTTCAAATATTTACTTTATTAGCGCTAAGGATTTTTCATGTGTTCTTATTCATATTCAAGTTCAGATATTGCAAAATTTCATCAAACAAACAGACCGAGCAACGCCGGGTATATCAGCTAGTGTAAACATAACACGGGAGCATACGGTTTATTCATAGATTCCTGGATATTTCATTATGATGAGAAGGTTGTATAAATCTCCAATACGTTGAGGCAAATTTCCAACAATCTCAATAAAAATCCAAAAACTGAACACCTCAACACAACTTAAAGGACAACTCTACGGTCATATACAACTTTATTTAAATCGAAAGCCTAACCTATAAATAACATCGTGGCATATTTAAAAAAAATTAATTCGAACTTAAAATGTGTGAAAGAATGAAAATAATGAGCGGGATTTGAAATCGGGAGGCATCCATCTTGGGTGAGGCCGTGACGTAGTTGGAGTCAAACCCGAGGCTAAAGGCTGATTCCCACTGGACGGCAAGCACGGTAAAATCAGCCGGTACCGGTGGAGTTGCTATGGAAACGTAGCTCAAGAGCAACTGGTTTTGCTGAACTTTCTAGCCGTCTCTACCGTGCCGTTGATGAAACCAGCCAATCACAGCAGAGCACAAGAAACAAGAATGCTGGGATTGCTTTGGCCATGATCACGCTCCATGATTAACTTTTACCGGTCATACTTTGTTGCCGTGAACGGTCATAACGGTTGTTTGGAATACCGGCTTATTTTTACCGTCCTTACCGTCCAATGGGAATCAGCCTTAACGAGAAATATAGGCTCCGGCACTGAAAAGTCACCTGACCAAGATAGGTCTATTAACAATCCAACCTTCATTGTTTCCAACAGAGGAAAAAACACTTATTGTTAAAATACAAGATGGAAACAATGAAAGTTACATTGTTAATAGGCCTGTCTTGGTCAGGTGACTTTTCAGTGCCGGAGCCTGTTTTTCTCGTTGGCCTCGCTTTGACTCAAACTACGTCACTCCCGGGAAAAATGGCCAGCGGAAGGGGAGTGACAAACCGCCGTTTTTCACTTTTCAAAGCACTTTCTTATACTGAATTTATGGACTAAATTTAAAAATTTCAACGGAAATGTGTTATATTTATATCAAAGTATGATATTCTGTAAAAAAATTGTAATCGATTTTTTGCGTAGAGTTGTCCTTTAATGAACTTTATTTTTAATAATGAACTTTTAATTTTATTCAATTAATTTCATACCATATATAGAACCTCAGTTTTTAACTATGTATTGTAATTCAGAACCAAATTTATTTAACATTTATAACCTCAGTTTACAATATTTACATTATAAAAATTTTAAATCCATCCCAATAATTTAGTATATTTAAATTTTATCACAAATATAAATAAAATTAAAATTATAAATTTTTTAAAATGTTTGTTCAATCAAATTAAATTCTTATCAATTTATTCTTATCAAAATAAGACCTTTTCAAAACTACAATTCTTATTAATAAAATTATTACAATTTCATAATTTTATAAAATTTATACCATTAAAATCCTCTTTGACATTCTCTTTAAAATGATAAGATTGTTTTACTTCCTTGTTTACTAAAAAAAATGAACTGTGATAATGACAAAATTTTAACATCGGGCAAAAGAAGCCAAGGATGTTGATCGCATTGTCAGCCTAAAGAAGGTCAAGAAAGACTGGCATGTTATGGATGATGATGGATTATGGATGAGTGGTATATTAGGATAGGCCTTCAAGCATAAAAATAAAAGGGATAGGCAAAAGCTGAGATAAGTTTGACGCATTGTATAGGAGCAGTGGCAGCACTGTTCAAATTTGGTGCTGTGGAGCATTAAGTTTGAATAATATCAAAAATTGAGTTTATCCTTCTTAAATACCGCCCCATATGTTCACCGTAGATGCATTATCCAGGCGAGAGCTAATTGCCACGGAATCTTCTTGCCAGGTCTTTGCTTTAGCAAAGAGGGTCATCGCATCATCGCATCATCGCAAACACAGGACCTCATCACGACTGTAATTTTTTTTTCCTGGAAATGTACCCATCATTGCAGTTTTAATTTTTACTGCGCCGGTTATAACGGTTTCGACAAAGGCTTCCGGAAAATGATTTTCAAAGTCGCGTTTCCGACAGTTACGTATACGCTTACAGATGTATTTACGGGAGACGACTCTATTTTGCAAGCGGATATGTGTAAATGTTTTTTAAACCTCCGGGAAATAAACATCGAATATCTAGTAACATCTTTAACGATGTTTTCAAGGTAAAAAAAACTTTCTATAGCATTTCTATAAATTATTTATTAATTTAATCTATTAAATAATATTATAGGTTTCGTAATTGTATAGGATTAAAATGTGGTCTCTACGTTTTGAATATTTATTTATTTATATTTATTTATGAATCTCTTCTAAAACGATTCAAGTAATAATAACCTTTTTTAACATTGATATCGGTTTTCAAGAATCAGCGCAGTTTTTCCTCGTCCCACGCACTAACGAGTCTGGATAAGGTGATCCATTATTCAGATTACACATTCAAAAACGGGTTTTCCCCCCTTGCCGCATGACATTTTAATGTTGTCATCAGAATAAAAAAAATTGTATGGATGTTTCCCTTTTGGTAAATTTACCTTGTTTCGATTACGCTCCATTGTTAAACGATTGTATAATAATAATGGTAACTTACTACCGATAATTTAAATTATCGCATACAAAGAATACAGAAACAATTGTAACCAATTATGCATTATGAGCGAGTTAACAATAAGTTAGGAAATTTAAAGACTCCCCCCCCCACTTCCACATGTGAATGACCTGACATCATTTTGATCAGTCCCACTCCTCTACAGAAAATTTCCCCGTTTATGAAAATTCTAATGACGATCCTTAATGAATTAAGGAAGATGGGGGCTAAGTTGTATTCTTATCCTGAACATTAAAATTTTACCCTTAATGTAATTAAAGTTTCACATCTCTCGCTCTCAAAGAGCCTTAGGGAATCCGCAGCTGAAGAGAATAAACTTCCAAAGGATTCGGATTATTCATACTTAGGTGATTCAACAGTGGTAATACTTTTTGTTGCACCATTTGTTGCTTAAACGTGTAATTCAATATTTCAATTAGCTTAATTATATTTTTGCAAAAACATAATTCAAAAGAACGTAAATTTTTAATTTGAGGAGATATCCTGTCCCCCCCCCCCCCAACATCCAGTATCAAGAGATGTTGAAAATGATAATAAAAAAAAATTAAATAGAGAAAACCTTCGAGTCACTGTTAATAGCGACAGCTTCCATGTCCACGGTGGCTTAGTGATTATTGCATCGGGACGGTAACCCGAAGGTTCTTGGTTCGAGTCCAGGCCGTGGAAATTTCTTTACTATTTTTCTCCATTTAATTAATAATGTGGGAGGTATGGGTGAAAAAAATCCTCCAAACGCCCATTTTCCAATTAATATGAAAAGATAATTATCTTCCCAGACTCTTTATCTATTTTTTTTAATTAGAAGATGTGATTGTGATAAACTTCTTTGAATTCATCCACAATCTACATTAATTTTATGGTAATTCCTTTAAATTAAGTCGAAGATAACACATGATCGATTTAACTGCTCTATGCCATTCTTATATAACATGCAGAATAATAAGAATCCGGTATTCTTATATCTGATTTTCGAAGCAGGTGCAAAGGATTCGGTGTCTTCGATCTTCCGTATTTAATATGCATGTTTCATGACTCACTGTGTAACTTTCCTGGCCATTGTGTAATGATGGATTCTCCCAAACCCTAATGTTACTTTAAAAGAATTTAAAATGGTAAAAATTAAATTTAAAAAAAAATCAAAATTAAAATGAAAGAAAATCTTTACGTATATATCACACTGGGTCGGTTATAGTCAAAGATCGATTGAAAGAGCCCTGAGTGAAAGATCAATTAACGCAAACGGATAGTACCTGGACGAGAGAATTCACTCATGGTACCTGGAAGTAATGTCTGAGAATTCACTTTCCTTGTTTTAATTTGTTAATTTAGCTTGTGCCTTCCTTTTTTTTTTCTTTTTGGTTAATCTATCATTCCGCTCGGAACTTTATATGTTACGGTTAGACTATACAGTCGTATTTCCTACACAAGCAACATTTACATACCATCTATACATTCGACAATTTTTGTGACATTTACAGACAATTTAGAACCTGCATGGCCTATTTACAGACAATTTTTGTGGAATCCCAGGTTCAAATCTTGTAGAATCTTCCAGTTGTAAAATTTATTATAGATATTATATCTCTATGGTAGAATAGAAAACAATAAATAATAGATTAAATAGAACGGTCTTCTCTTAAGGGTTCTGATCAAGCTGTCCCTGGATGTCTCAGTTACCTTAATCATAGCCTAATCATGTCTCTTATTTCTGTACGAGTCTTGGGTAATGACCGAAAGAGTGCGATCGCGGGTGTAAGTGGCCAAAATGAGATTTCTGAGGTGTGACAGGTATTACGCGACTAGATAGTGCACAGCAGCACAATAAGATAGATATAGTCTTTATGTGTTTTGCCGCTACTTCTCCGCATTGAGATCTCAGTTGCTTTGGTATGGCCACGTAACACGGATGCCGCAAACTGGTCTTCCTAGACAGTTGTTATTTTCCAAACCAGTGGGTAAAAGGCCAAGGGATCGGCCTAGACCCAGGTGGCTAGACTACATGGAGAATCTGGGTTCGAGTCTCTTGAGAATCTGATGGCATGCGCTTGATGGCGGAAGATCCCCCCCCCCCCCGGGGCGAGGGGGGGGCGGGGATGGGCAGACCAGCTTTAAAGTAATTGGACTATTGTTCCTAATTGGGCTCTGGGCTAAGGGAAGCCCCAGCTAGAGTAATTTTGTTTGAGATAAATGGAAACAAAGGAAAAATCTGCGACCTGGAATCGAACCAGGAACTATGAGCATTCGACTAGACTAATTTACTTATATTTTGATGGACTTCCAATGTACCATAGAGATATAAACTCTATAATAAATTTTATTCTTGCCCGTAAGGTTTTAATAGATTACCGTAAAATCTTGAATACACGCCCGGGCGTCTATTTGTTTCAATGGTCCGGACCCCCTCCCCCCGGCGATTAATCGAGACCCGGCGTTAAGGGCTATTCCCAATAACAGGGTGTCCCAAAACGATTGCGTAAAATTCCCTGACTTTTGCCGGTCGCTAGTCACCCTGCAATAAATTCGAGAAAGTTTTGAGTTGCAATTTAATAAAAAAAATTTTTAAGTAAAACTAAAAATTAATAATTAGATAATATGATCTTCTGGTTCGGAATCACTGGAGATAACTGCCTCATTATTATAAAGTTCTTCATCATCTTTGATATCTTGCAAGATAATGGTTTTTGAATCCCGCACAGAATCGCGCAATTTCAGCAATATATCTCTGCCGGCATGACATGGCCGATGAACCTGAAAGAGATGAATACAAAGCAAATACTTTTTCCTGTAAAGTATGGTTAAAATAGTGTGCGTGGGAGAAGGCATGCACATGAAAAGACGTTTAATAATCTGAAAGTGAGGAAAAACGCCGGAATTTATATTGATGACCCGAAAAAGACCCGGCGTTTAATCTAATTTTTACACTCCACCCGGCGTGTACTCAAGATTTTACGGTAGCTTGAACCTACAATCTGTTTCCATCGGACTCTTCAAAACATGTTTTCCAAAGCCGGAGAAGCTGGTAAAGCCGATGCCGAATCTGTCTCTCTCTTTTATTATAACCTGATGGTCCCCTCATCTTACACATGGCTATTAATATCGACGCTTACTCATTAAAGAGGGAAAATATGAAATTTCTGTCTCAACCTTCACCGTGTGTGAATTAAGCGTCTTAAAGAATCAGAATAATTTCCCATTCCTCTTATCCAGCTTATATCCTCGATCCGTTGCGTACTTTCCACTGTGATTCCCCTGCGTCCCTCCTCTTTTTCAACTTGACTTGGCATCTCTCACGAGGGCTCAACGCATGGAGTCACGAGGATTCTGAACAGATCTTGCGCTGTAGTGCTTTCCCCCGCGTAATCTCAAATAAGTATTACTCCGCTATTCATATTTGAACGGATGAGCTAATTAACACACAAACGAATATTTCATTTAAAACCTCATTTAACAAAAACAAAACTTTCGATTACCGGAGCAATCTGCCTAATGGCGAAGTCAAATGACTTGCGAGTTGGGTTTGTTTTTTTCTTTTCTTTCGACGCTCTGACGTCATAAGACGTCACCACACGAGTAGGCTGAACTTCGCAGTCGGTCGCTCGACGTTGTTCTTCAGCCATGGAAACCATGTTTGTAGGCCTACGCAGGATAAGTAGCAACTGGTTTCTTCAAAAATAATGTAGAAAATTTCTTCAACATCGCCTCTGTTAATCTTAGGTAAGTCATTCAATTTTGATGTCGCTCGTTGTCACGTGCGTTTATACATTTGGGGAGTGGGTTAAACGTGAACAAACATAAACTCTCGATTGTTAGTAGTAGCAACAGGTGTGACGAAATATTTAAATGGTAGCTTCGCCTCCGAATTTTTTTTCCTCTCTCTCGTTAGTCAGAACCATCTTGGAACACATTCATAGAGCACTTGTTAATGATTACTTCTTAAACGTATAAAAATACGTTTCTAATGTTTTTATTTATTTATGACTTAATAACGTATTATCTATATTGATACGATCACGACAATTTGAGAGCCCTTTTCAACAAGGCCTTCTGCGATTCTCCGAGTTTTCATTTTTTTTAAATTTAAACTATTGAATATTTACCAAATTAATTTACCATATTTGATTTATTCTATTTAATATTATAAAAAAAAACGTCGTATTTATTATTAAATTAAGCGATTCCGCCTATACCCGCAGTTTGTGTGTTCAGTTTATTAACCTAAGGATCTCGCTTATGCATTAAAAAGTTTTCATATGGAACGAAGCAAAAAAACCCAGCATCTATGGAAAATAAAAGTATCTGTACAGATAAAATGCATACTCCACATGAAAAGAATAAATAATAAAACCGAAAATTGTAATGACTTGAAATTTAAACTTTTGAAGTATTTGTTTACAGGAAAAATAGCCCATGTTAAAGTGGGTCAAAGTTTGCTTTAATGATCATTCTTCTTAAACGTTAATAAACTATAAACATTCTTAACTAAACTCTCTTTGGTTAAGAAAAACTGGTTTGCCTTTGATATGCAATCTTCACTAACATAACGTGAAAAAAAACCCAATGTTTTGACTGTTCGAAGTAATTATTATTCCTTCCTATTATTTTATGGTTTGTTTAATGACCAGCCGTCTAACAGAGGAGGAAAAAAAATGATTTATTGGACTTTTAATAAAAATTATTCATTTACATTCTTTTAAGATTTTATAATATGTAATATACGAAATAAAATTAAAATGTTGTAAATTTAATATAACAAGTAAAAGAAACTAGATCTCAGCACAAAAATGTAACTAAAATAATCCAAAAAATATACATTAAAGCTAATAAACAAATTTTTAAAAGCCTGTATCAAATTTTATAGAATCCTAGAGCCTATGTCTCTAGCACTCCCTCTTTCAACAGAAGCCAGGAAAACCTTAAGTGATCTTTGCATTTGAGAGGAGGAAATGATGATTATATCTTACAGCTTTTTACTGTCACTAATAAAAAAAGCAAAAACAAAATGGGGGAATGTATCGTTGGTAAGAGGAGAGGGGGTTCTGGGGAGATTTCGCTTCCTTATACCTTTGCATTACTGCAAGTGGGGGTGACTTTGTGACACATTCTTTTTTTTTTTCTATTTCATATCTCACGCCACAATCATATGGAAGTTAGCTACTAGATGGCACTGAATGTCAGGCAGGTTACTGATGCCAATTTTTATGCTTTTTTGGACACACGAGAAAAAAATGACTGTGTGTCACAAAGTAACCTCACTTTACAATATATGAAATGATTGCTATGATGTTTTCCTGGCTTCAAATGAAGGAAGGATCCCAAAATCTAGATCATATATAAAAAATAGTAGCTGAAATACCCGGCTTTGTCTGGGCTTTGCGTAGACTGAAGAGGCTTCACCTAAACACCTGCAACTGTTTCGTGTATATAAAAAAGAATGTTATGGTTTCTGGGCTCACTGGCGTCCTTATTTACCCAGCCTAGTGGGAGAGGAAGGGGAAGCTGCTGTCGCGTCTGGAAGGTTCTGGAAGAGTAAACGATAATTTGGGAAAGAGGAGAAGTGCCATTCATGATAAAGAGAAAGAGGCGAGTGGGCGAAAGACTGGGGAAGGCACGCTTGCGGGAAAGAAGGTGGGAAGGGGCACGGGATTAAGAAAAAAAAATTGAATAGATGTGTATGAAAATAGAAAGGGATGGTCGGAACAAATTTGCAACTTTGACTTGAATTACTCGTAGCCTAATACGTGTATTGCGCTATCGGAATCAATCAAAATGTATTCAGTAGCAAATTTTATGGGCTTTCAGAAAATAACCACTATCTCCACAATCGCAGACTGTTCGTTTTGCATTTTTTGTCATGCATCCAAGTCCGATATTGAGAGAGGTTATCTAAGGAAAATTTTACATGCAAAATTAGGAAACGTTTACACTCTCGATCACCATCTTCTGTTACTCTAATGCTTTCAGCATTCTGTCCACGACGTCCCCCTCTGGGGGTTACCTAACTATACATACCCCAACCTGTTCGGTCACAGGGGGCAGTTAGTTTCTCCCCAGTCGGTTACAAGAAGGTAATGGTCAGTATTTATTTTATTGATCACAAAAATTGCAATAATTCAATTTGTGGATTCAGTCATCGCGCGATTGTGCGATTTCTGAGGTTCATTTTGCAAATGTGCAGAGAGTGAAAATTAACCTCACCATCTACTTTAGCCGATTTCCTCACTGTTTTCGAGATTTTCGCAAAAAACTGAAAGTGTGTGCTTAAATTCTGCTTTTAAGGGGTGGGAAAGTGGGATGGGATAGTTTTTTTGAAATCTCATGTAGACAGGGACTTGCGTTTTGTTTTGAAGGCCAGATGTGGAATAAAACTGTAGATTTGTATAAAAAACAAACACAAACAAACATTCTTATTCATATATATAAATAGATGAATATATATCATAATACATGGTGATTCATATGTCCCTTCAGAATTTCGGAAGTTGATAGAACAGTAACCATCTTGGACGTAATGGTAATGCTCATATCAACAGATGGATATTCTTTCAACTCTTGTAACTAACATGTACTGTACAGGTGTTCCATATGTCTATCGCGCCTGTTGACAAGTTTCTGCTACACATGCCACAACCTCTGACGGTCAATGCATGCAACTGTCACAACATGAACTCTTGATATTTGTCATAACCCTATAAGAAAAAAAAAATCACATGAAGTTATAGATCAGTGACCGTGGAGACCACATAAGAAAGTTGCAATGGCTAAGTCTACAAGTACAGTTGAACCTCATTAATATAGAACTGTTTAATATAGAATCTCAGCTCTATGTATATTTTTCCCTTGGTCCAGGCCCTTTGAAAGTTATTTCTATGTAAAACCAACCATTTAATATATAATGTTTTTCTTTTAAATCCCAACTTAATATATATTTTTCGTCTCTAAAATTATGAAATTCATTCCAAAAAAAGTGAATTAGTTGAGATGTTTATTGAAAAAAACCTGTGGAAAAATTTTCTTCATTAGTCATGTAATTATCCAAGCACATGTCATACAATAAATAATTCCATTACTTCTGATTGGTTCCATTAAACATAAACAGCAAAGCACATGTTATTGGATGATTGCAAATTCTGATTGGTTTTCAGTGTTTATGTAAACTTGTGCATTTCGATGCATTGATCAGAATTTACAATATTCACAACCCTATTCACCCATTAGCATTTAGCATATTCATTTTGTTAGATTCATTTTGTCTTGGCTACATCTGAATATGGCTTACGTTTATATACAGACTTCGATATTGGAGTTTTTTCCCCCCAAAATAAATAAATAAATAAATGGGTGAAAATTATATGTAACGTACAATAGTCTCAAGCTCATTTCATAACACAATACTATATATTTCAACAGCCATATTTCAATCCCAAATAGTAGATATCCTTATTAATATATTACTTTTTGCTCAGCCCCTTGAAATATACATTAATGAAATTAGACTGTATGCCATGTTGCCTGTTATGAATGCAAATTTTGAGAGATTTTCTATTTTCTGATATGAGCATTTCGATCGTTTCTGTCATGGTTTGTTCTATAACTCTCATTATTTCATTAAAAATTTATTTATTTTTTTTCTTCACAAATTAAAGCCAATCCCTTTAATTGTAAAATTTTTAACATGGATATTTTATGGATTAGTTACTTTTTTTGTGTTGAGGTCAATTTAATTCAAAAATGATAATCAGCAGTTTTTGAGTTACTTAACGTTAAGAGATTATTACAGTAACTTTCTCATTGTTTGAACATATACAGTAGTTCACTTAAGACCCTCCTACTTCTGAGCCTAAACAATGATCTCAATTTGCATGTAGCAGTTTCCAAAGTTAACCCTCTTTCAACTCTTCTGCTTTTGACAATTATTTACATGAATGTAAATTAATAAATAACATACAGACTCCAATCCTCATTGAACCTAATAATGTGTTCTTGAATTAAGACCAAATCATTTCATCATGGATCAGTGGAAACTTAAACCTGCCAAAGTAGAGATAAATCTGCAAATAACACTTACCTTAGTCTATATTTTATAAATCACAAAGCTCTATTATAAACATATTCATATATCTGAATTTTGCCAACCTCAGTGGCTAAGGGCGTTAGAGTGCAGGTGCTGTGCATCAGGTTGTGGTTTGGAATTCCCCAATGGATGTTGTTTGTCTTTTCTACCTCCTAATAACAGCCTCCAATCCACATTTGGCCTATGTGGAGGTTTACTGCAAATTTCCTTTCAAATTAACTATGCTTCCTCTGTGCACGGAAAATTTGGAGGAGACCTCCTCCTGCTGTGGATAGATGATAGTTGTAAATGATAACAATGTCTGAATTATACAGGATCTCCAAAAAATTCTGGTAACATGGCAGATATCTCAAAACTGCCAGGTAGGCGAGATCTTATGTTTTTGTGGTTTATAGGTGGGGAATTCATTGCCGCACTCAAATTTGACCTTGACTCCTGAATTTAAGGTCATCCATTTGCTAACTCAAAAACTATCAAAGAGAAAAATTTCCGATTGCTACCCTGTAGAGCAACACCACATTAGTCTAAAAACAATTTTTAATCACACCCTTCCCCTTGAAAGATTTTGAGAATATGGGCGAGAAAGAGTCACTCATGGATAGAACATTCCTAACGGTGTGCTTCACTGTAAATCAAATGTGTTAGAAACCTCAGCCAACCTGGTCAGCCCAAGCTGACCTTGAGTGATTCTTTCTCGCCCATTTTCTCAAAATTTTTCAAGGTGAAAGGTGTGATTAAAAATTGTTTTTAGACTAATGTGGTGTTGCTCTACAGGGTAGCAGTTGGAAATTTTTCTCTAACTTTAGTAGTTTTCGAGTTAGCAAATGGATGACCTTAAATTTAAGGGTCAAGTTCAAATTTGAGTAAGGCATTGAATTCCCCACCCCTTTATTAACTATAAACCACTATAAAAGGTATGGGATGGGATTTTTTTTTAATAACAAAAATTTTTGCCAGAATAGTTACATTTGTCACCAACAGGTGGTGCATCAGTTGTGTCAGTAGTTTGTACAGTGGTGCAGCACTGTTTGCAATGTAGCTAGTATTAAAAATGTTCAATTGGGGGGGGGGGGGGTAATTAGGATTTAACTCTATCTTATTTTTTGAATTTTTTTTAGGTTGAAACTTTTAAAATTATTTGTTACTTTTAATTTAAAATGCCTGTTAATTTTATAAAGTGCTATTTTTTTTTTCTTTCATTTAAGATTTATTAAGAAGTAATGGGTGGAAATGATGCAAGATATTCAGACCCTGTTTGCACATACCCCACTCAAAGCTTTGAAGACTTCTACCCTACAAAATCTTTCACAAAATCTTGATGAGGAAAGAATTGTAACAACAGAGGAAGGATATTTAAGGTTTGTATAATTTATCATTTATTAGCCTATTCTGTTTCCAACTTCAGCATAATGTCATATAAGCAATCCTATCCACTGCAATTGGCTGGCGAGCAGTGACTCGCTATTAGCATAGTCTCTAATTCTTCTTATACAGTCAGCCCTCCTATATTGTGTCACTCTCTCACCATGGTTTCTCAGTAACGCAGAACAAACATTGTGACAGTCCACTGGCCAGAGTTCGCGTTTATTCACAATTTACATGTCAAAAGGGTATTTTCACTAAAAATTGACTCCCTGTTTTTTGACTCTTTTATTTTTAATATTATTGGCCATATCCTTCTCACCACATTTTAAACTCGCTTCATTTTGTCTTATGCTGTCTTGTTTAAATGTATAATTAACTTTAGAGTTTGTTGATGGATGTAAAATAAATGGAAGTCAAAAAGAAACTAAAATTTGACTCTCATCTTGTGCAATTTGAACAGGTCCGGATTTCCAGCTTTTGCACCCATGGCCCAATAAAATTTCTCTCATTGACTCAAAATTTTGCTGCCCAGGCCCCTTTGGCCCTTGCCTAAATCCGGCCCTGAATTTGATTCAGTTTTCAGATTGACTAGTAGATGTTTGGTCCTAGAGCAATCCTGAGAGGTACTGCTATAACTTGGTTTTGTATATGTATAATGGACAGGTCTTTGTTTTGATGTCTCTAATGCGAGAAATAGAGGCCTTGCAATATATGATAGAAGCTGACTAGTTTAGCCATTATTCCTGGCTTTTTCAAAGACTGCTTAGTTAAATTAATCTTAAGCAGCCTCCCTATTGCATGAATATATCTATTGCACTAATTAAATGAATAAAATTTTCCTTTATAAATTGAAAAAGAAGGAAACTTTTTCTAAAGGACCTATGTTTGTCTCCAAGTATAACTATAACGGAAAATTAACGCTTCGCAAAGTATTCACCAATGAATATAATTACGAAAGTTTTGAAGAAAAAATTGAAGGCCTGAAGAAGAATGGCAGATGATTGAAATATGAAAAATTTCTTTCAGATGGAAGAAAACTTCCTCGAAGAAAGAAGAGTCGATGTCTTGGATATTGTTAGTCATTCTTCAAGATAACAACTTTTTTATTCCCCTCCCTTCATCTTTCAACTATAATTCTTCGAGTTCTTCATACTTCAGTCATCTGCTGTTCTTCATTTTGCTTTCATGTCTTTCCTCAAACTTTCGTAATTATAATTATTGGTGAACTTAATTTTATTATTTATTATTTTGTCTTTTTCAATTTATGAAGAAGAATTTTATTCATTTAATTAATCAATATTATATTACTCCTATTAAATGACTTCTGTTACGCTTTTAAGGTTGATAATGGAAAATTCTCGGGTTCCCCCCCCCCCCCCCCCCTGCACATACAGCTTAACCCTTTTGCTGCGTATGGCTGATATATCCATATAAAATTTCATTACCTTTACCTGTGGAAATCAGATTCATCCCACCGTTATGCTGCGAAAAGTGGACAATTTCATTTTATTAGGAATGAAAATGAAATTTAATTACGCAGTGAAAGGGTTAAGCTTAAGAATTTGATTTATGTGTTTATGTGTACGTTTTCTATTGTATACAGTAGTATCTGTTTAATAAGATCACGTTTAATACGATTTTCCACATGATACATGTTTTTTTGTTGGCTCCTTAACTTTAAATATACATTTTCCATACAAGCTATCCCATTTAATACGATCATTTTCCCCGCATACTATGCTCCTTCTAGCCACCGTGCGTATATACTTAAAGGGCAACTGACATCAAAATTTTCGATACTATAAGATTAAGTAAATAATTAAATAAAACTGCATAATTACACAATACATAATTTAATTTCGAAAATTTTTATTATTTATTTAATAAAATCAACAAATATTCGCTATTTACTGAACACAACGAAAAACATTCTTCAGATAGGGGGTAAGCCGATGACGACATACGAGCGAAAGGAGTTTCCAGTCCTGTAGTCATTACCGCTAAAGTCTCATTCATTCAACGGAGGTCAATCTGAGATAAACTCGAAAAAAATTCTCAAGAAAAATGTTTCAGCCTTGCAATCTTTATGATCCCTTTCTTGTCAACTACATAGCTTCCCAAAACGGAGTAACATGGAATTCTGTGGGAGCGCGTGCAATATCAACGGCAACCGTAGAGATTCAACCAGACCCATTTTCAAGACAACTCAATTGTTGCTCACTTGAATAGAATCAATAGGATA
>JAHWFO010067154.1:2258064-2269077 GCA_023313115.1 Rhysida immarginata
TGCCGTGTTATTTTTTCTGGGAATTTTTTCAGACTAATTTTGCTGTAAACATTGTTTTTTTTTTTAAATCCCTCATAAAAATGTCGATTTACATAGAGCTGTTTATTAATGAAATCGAAAAACGACCTGCTCTTTATTGATTTTAAGTTAAAAGAATACTCAAATAAAAATCTTAGACAAATTATGAACAGAAATATGCAAACACTTTATTCAGGAATTGGAATAAGATAGGCTATATATAATTTTTTTATGTTTTATATTTTTTAACTAGAGGAAATTCGTTTCACGTATCTTTTTTTTTTTCCTTAAACAATGTAGGCAGGTGTTTGTATATGTGGTAAGGAAAAAGTATATAGTTCATCCAAAAAGAGAAAAACCGGGTGTGTCACAGGAAGTTTCAGATTAGCCAATCAGAGAAAGGGGGCCTCATGTGCTTAATCACTTCTGTCTCATGTCTCATTGAAGAAGCGCTTTCTAATATTACAGCAGAAGCTTTCTAATATTATTCAGTTGCTTTGCTTTAATTATAATTAAAAATATTGTACACTTCATAAAATTATCTTTTAACTCAATTTTATGTATATCGTTGTTCGAGGTTCCCTGGGCCTTTTCTTTCCAGGAGTCGAAAAGCGAGGAGAGGGGATGGTAGCTTCGCATGAAGACGCTTCGTTTCCTTCTTGAACAATTGTTCGAACGCAAGAAAAAGAAACTTGCGTTGCCTTGGAAGTTTCTTCTATTAAAGCAGATGAGCTTTTAAAACATTATTTTCCTTTAAAGTAGCAAAATACGTTCCACACAAATCTCCCTATTGGCTGAAGAGTTGTTGCACGGGCGTCGCCATTACAAATTGACTTGTGCAGCCGCTGAAGGAGAGATCCCACAAAGCATTGTGGATGAGTGAGTAGTCGATATCAGACCGGAAACACACCCTGTTTTTCTCTTGTTGGACGAAGTATAGTAGTCCCATTGAGGTTATATATATCAGTTCGTTAGAGGAGGGGGGGGGAATCTGGTGGGTGCAGCCCCTCAGTCTTTAAAAAATAAATTCAAATAAATTCTTTCCTTGGTCACATGATTAGATATATTTATGGGCACCGGTTCATCCCCATCGTAAGAGAAATTGACACAGGTGTGAGAAACATGTACAGGTGGAGAGCGAAATCATTACAACCAAGTAAATACATAAGAAAATGTTATAAACACATTATTAATATATAAACTGATGAGTCTAATTGTTAATCAATCAATAATAAGGCATGTTAACAAACCAATCGACAGTTGATTAAATACAAAAATATGAATTGATTTAACGATATATATGTGCCCCTTATATATAATTGTCACACTTTGGGAAAGATATAAAATATAAACAAAAGTAAAAAATGAGAAACAAGATGAGAGGCCAAGGCCACAGTTCATGTATAAATTGCTCGCTTTTTAAATCTTGTAACTTTTACTTGAACATTGGAAACTGACACATATTAATCAAATAATGAAAAATAAGCTAAAATTCAAGTTAGTTTGTTGCAAATTGGAACCCGAATAACGCTAGTGCAACAAGGAACATTTCAATGTAAGTGGATCTCATTTTTTTATTTGGATTTTCCAAAATTAAGGATAGAAAATGATCGAAAAAGAAAAATGATGATGAGTTATTCTGTTAGATAGCCAAGACGATTCTCCAGTGTGACGTCACGCCTAGCGGTGAATTGAGGCGAAGCTCAAAACGAAATGAGTTTTGAAAATTGATGTTTGAAAAATTATATTTAAAAAACTAAAGTTATAAAAATTTTACAAGTCGAATTAGAGTTAGTTGATGGTCCTTTATGTTATAAAATAATAAAATTGATAGGTGATTTTTGGTGTCAGTTGCCCTTTAAGCTTTTTTTTTTTAAACACTTTCTCTAATTTCAACATGTAAGATATTATACCCAATATACAAAAAGATAACTAAAAAATAATAATTAAAAAATACAATAAGAAAAAATTTAAAAAGTTATTATAAGAAATTTCTTCCCTCTCTTCACTTAAGGAGTGTGCAAAACCAACACCTCCTAAAAGAAAGCCAAACAACTAAAACGTCATACATTGTTACATCATCATATTTTGACCATTGTTGATCGTATTTCTACAAATAATAAGCCCTAAATTTGGTCGACTTATGATGATGTAACAATGTATGACGTTTCAGTTGTTTGGCTTTCTTTCTAGGAGGTGTTGGTAAGACCCACAGAATAATGAATTATCTACAGTAAAAGTGGACATAAATTTTTTTTTTTAAAGACTGAAAACCTGTCTTGAAAAAATAAAACCTCTTACAATATTTAGTCTTTAATGTGTCCAAAGTAAATATTTTGTAGAAAATTTGAAGGTCAATGTAAAAAAACCACTACTGCTTATGCAGATAGGCATTTCTGATAAAAAATTTTAAAATCTAACGATGAAAATGAGATCCATGATGATACGATGTTCATGAAAAAACAATTTTGAATTTTGAAATGAGTCCAAAAAGAATTCCAATCATACATTGATGAAGATTCAAACGATGAACAATGTTATATAAAAATAACTTTAACGTTTTCGAGTGTGCCAGTCACTCATCTTCAGAAGTAACGGAGAGAAGTGATACAATAAAATTAAAACAATTAAAAGACAATACTTTAAGCTTGCTTATGCCATAGCAGAGTGCATCATACTTGATCCTGCACATCTGATGTCATATATTCTTGTTAATAACCAACAAAAAAGACTGTGTTCTTTAAGACAATATTTCCATGTTCCTACCTAGCATATGCCCTCTTCAGTTTTTGAACTTAATTCATTTAATCCAATGTTACTCGTCAAGAATATCCAAAATTAAAATTAAAATGCTCTCACTAGATGCTTATTTAAAGTAGGCAGCCATTTATTTACCTTTATAATGACAAGGTATGTGATTAATGTGATTAAAATATAATTTAATTTGTAATATGTATTACAATGATTCTAGAGCATAGAATATTGCATATTTTAGATCTTCCCGCCTAAGATATTTTCCCGCTTAATACGTTATTTTCGTACAGTTCCTTCAGAATCTTATTAAGCAGGTACTACTGTATTTTCTATCTTCAATTTTCCTTATATGATGAGGGAAACCCCCATAGATAAGGCCATGAATGTAATCGACAATGACCGCTGCAAATAATTTTAAGTTGATACATCAGATATTTAAAAATTTAATTATTATTATAATTCTATAGAGAAATAGACGAGAAGATATTCTCATCTATTTCTGGTTTATATTAATCAACCAGATTAAACTTACAAATTCTATTTTCAGGAATTGGAAAGGCTTGGCAGAATTAATAGGGCTAGAAGATATTTTGGTGGTCAAGCTTTCTAAAGCTTCCACTGAGAGCCGAGGATCTCCAACGATAAAATTTTTGGAGTACTGGCAATCGCAGGCTGACAGCACAATATCACATTTATTAAATTATTTAGAAATACTAGGCCGCTATGATGCTATTGATGATGCGCATCGTTTTCTAAGTAAGGGTTAAAAATAGTTTGGATTTTCTTGTAAAATTAATGAGAAAAGCCTATTTATCATAATGAAACTGTTAAGTATTGGGTTGTTTTTTAAGTATTGGCCGAATTTGATGGAAAGAAAAAGACACCGGATAAACAGAAAAGAATACATTTTATTAAGTGAAATATCTGGCCTTGGCAGCTGTACATTGTGTCCAACGTGTTGGCAATGAAAAAATGCCATGGTGACAGACGTAATGACTGCATCTCGATCAGTGAACCATTTGTCCTGCTAGAAATTATCCAAATGACGAAACATGTTCAACCATACAATTTTTTTGCAGGGTTGAGGGCAAGCACCTTCAGACATGTGGACAAGCATCTTCTTGGAGAAGTATTGGACCTGCATGATTTACCAGTAATAGTTGAGGGCAGGACGTCAACAGTAATGATGCGAAGCATAAATGGTGTTATATCCTCACGATGTTTGAGGACAAGATATATTTCCAAGTGTTGCAGTTGCTGCTGTTGGAGAGGGAATGTGGAAGTCAAGTGTCCAGCTTTTTCGACTTGCCCATTTTTGCCAGGTGTCTGGTTACAGTTGCCAATGATAGAGTAAGCTTGTTGGACACCTCACATACTGTAGAAGTCTGATTTTGTTCCACTTTCTGCCATAATTGTTCAGTATCGCACTTTACCGGATGCCCATCTATTGGCTTATGATTAAGGTCCATATCACCAGCACAAAACTTTGCAAATAATCTGCGGACAATTCTGTCACTCGTCATGCATGCACTCCATGCTCCATTTACATTGACAATGGTTTCCCACAAGTTTTGTATAAAATCACTAGTCTGACATTGCGCTGCTCCACGATGTTAATGTCTGCACCGCTACACCTGCAACTACAGGAGAAACTTCTGGACCAGTCCTACCTAGTTTGTAGGAAGTTGTCATAGTTCCAGCAATAATAATATGCACCATGAGTTTCCTAAGCAAAATCGGCAAATACTTATGAAACAACCCAATACAACTAACCAAAGTCAGTAAATAAAGTTATGAGTTCCGGTCGTTATCCAGTGTTTGTTACTGCTTTGAGCTAATTTTTTAGCTTTATTTTTTTTTTTAATCTTACCTTGAAGGAAGGAATGTATTGTTTTAATATTTGTTTACTAGAAAATGAGAGGTTCATTAACATATTTAATTTTCTTAATTAAAAGGAAAATTTAAATTGTAATCCACAACATTCTAAGTTCATCATTCTGAGAACAGTTGTTAGGATGCTTAAGTAACAAATTGGGTTGCCATTGCTCTTGTACTAAGAGATAACAGTGGCAATCCAAACTGTTATTTCCTAACTACAATGTTCTCAACATTTATGAACTTTTTAAAAGGTTAGATACCCAGGATGCAAAAAGAAAAGGAAAATGAATGTCCACGCCTACTGACTGAGAAGTCTGTTTCATCACAACACTGCCAGATTTCACATATTTCACGTAGCTCAGCTGAAAGATGATTCACTAAGCTGAGAACTTGGAGACTTATGGTGAATTCAGCTGGCTGCTCCAGAGTGCTCTGGAGCTCTAAAAACTGTTCGACTGGCTGCAACTGCTCTCACAGAGATGCTTCCGCAACATTCAGATGGTATTGCTTCTTGCACTCTCTCCTGCTCTATCAAAATTGGTGAGCAAGCTTGCTCCTTGGTCGTCTGCAAAATCAAAATGGCTGCCTCAGGGCCAAAATGGAAATTATTATTTCCTAATTATTGGTAGCTCTACATCTGACAGTTTTTACGATGAAGTAGATGAAGTTTTAGCTTTGTTCTTGTTTTAACTTTTGGGACGGGCAAACAAAATTCCAAATGTTTAGAATTTTATTGATGTTGCTGATATATACGGGTGTTTCTAAAGGTAGTTACCAAACGTTACACACAATTAGGGGACACCAAAACAAACAGTTTTTACCATAGCATGAGGGATTGGAATTCTACCATTGTCCACCTATGGGGGAGAGAAATGATGTAACATGCAAATGAAAAAACACAATGTGATTGATACGTGAAAACAACGCTTACAAAAGCTGCTCAAAGTGTCCACCAGCCATTTCGAACATTCATTGCAACATTGACCCCCGTATGTTGCCAAAGACTCCCGGCATTTCACAGACTTCTTCGCTGGTGACTGCAATGCGGGCAACCAGCTCTTCAATGATAGTAACAGGTGTGTGGTAGATGAGTGCCTGCATGTGACCCCATAAGAAGTCGTCAAGGGGAGTAAGATCCGGTGACCTGGGAGGCCATACAACTTCTCCACTTCTACGCATTCAACAATTACCGCATGTGTCATTAAGATGGTCACGCACAACATGGGTGAAGTATGTTTGCGCCCCACCATGTTGGAGCCACATTCGTCTCAGAATATCCAGTGGTACATCCTCCAGGAGCTCAAGTAGCACTTCAACGATAAAGTGAAGGTAGTTATTTCCACCGAGACAAACTGGTAGAATGTATGTGCCAACCAATACATCACCAATAATCTCAGCCCATATGTTGAGACTGAGCTGATGCTGATTTGCATGGGTAACCATGCCTCATGGATTGTCTTCAGACCATAAATGTCGTGTGAATATCCCTTTTATCAGGAATTTTTTTATGCATGTCCATTCATGTCATGTGCATTCATTATCATAATTGACCAGTGTGATCACTTGTCTTCCCTTTAGCCCCTTGTTTTGGTGTCCCCTAACTGTGTGTAACCATTAGGAATGCACTGTACAAACCATGTGTAGTAAAATATACAGTTGAATGTTTTGCTAGTTGTACTTCCTCTGTCTGTCCATGTGCTTAGAGCACTGAAGAAAACATTTTCTGTTTGGCTGCTCCACTCTTTGTTGATGCTCTCATGCAGATTTGATCACATGACTGGAGCAGCCAGCTGAATTCGTCATCGGTTCAACTTGGCTGTAAAAAGCTTCATTGTGAGGTGTGAATATGACTAAGGAAGCTGATCTAAGACTTTTATGCTGTAGGTTTAAAGGCATTGACAAAGTAATATTTGGTTTAATGGTGGGATTATGCTAAAAATATGAGTAAATGTAAATAAAATTTATAATCATTTTGAGGAATGTACTGTATCTCTGCTTATTTTTAGTGAGCGTTTTGACTTATTTACTGACTTACTCTCATATTTGCTTAATTTATTTTCTTATTATTATAATGCACTATTTTTGGATCAGTAATTTTTTATAAATTTTTATGGCTAGTTTAATTTTAAATTTTCTTTTACAGTTAGAGATGCTAAAGCATATTTGAACAAAGTGAAAGCATTTCCACTTTCCGAAAGTAATTAAACTGACTTTATCAATTTAATATTTACACTGTTTTTTTCTTAATGAGAATAACTGAACATTTTCTTTTAATTTTTAGATACGAGCAGGAGTATATCTTCACAAGGATCATTAGAATCATGTATGAGTTTATATTCGCAAGAAACTTCATCAACAATTGTTAGTGAAAGTTCTTCTTGTTTTTCGAGTGGGCCAATATTGACTATTCGTGATACAAGTAAGAAAAAGCCTAACTTAATAATTTCCTTTCTCTCTAATTCCTGAAATCACTTAAAATTATCTTTATTTTGTTTTGTTTTTTTGCAGTTGAGAATCTAGCTTCATATGATGCATTTGTCTGCAACACGTATGCTGATAATCCATTCGTTATGGAGTTGATTGAAAACCTAGAAAAAAAGGAAAATCTGAGGCTTTGCATTCCAGAAAGAGATGTGATGCCAGGATTGATAGAACTCTCTGCTCATATTGACATAATTCGCACTCGGTTAGATGAAGAGATGTTTTCTTTTGTCAATAAAATTTAAAATGTAATAAGAAAACTAAAAACATACGTTTTGCATTGGTTGTTTTTTTAGATGTAGGCGAATGATCATAGTTTTGTCACCTGCTTTCTTGAATAGTCCTCAACAAAGCTTCATAACTACAATGGCTCAAGTCATATCTGTAGGCAAGTAAAAACTTTTTATTGTAAATATTTAAAATTTATTCCACCTTTCTGTATTCTGATGTCATTTTTTTTTCTGATTTTTTTTTTTTTTACATACAGATGACCGAAAACGTATTGTAATTCCTATAATTTATAAGTACTGCAGTTTACCCCCTACGCTGCATGCTTTGTCCAAGTTGGATTATACAAGGGGCGATCAGTTCAATTGCTTCTGGGTACGATTAGTTGCTTCTCTTAGGTGTGAAGCCGATCCCTCGATGTATCTTAGCTCTTCATCATTGACAACATTATCCGATTCACCATCTCCTTCATCTTTATCTCAGAGTCCTCCAGTTTTTTCTACTAACGGGGTTATTTCATACAGTGACAATTACATAAACAGATCATACGAAAACACGTCATCAGGTTATTCTTCATTTTCCAGTCCACTCGCTTATCAGAAAAGCCTTTCTTGCGACAGTGACATATACAATATGCAAAATGATGCTAATTCTAAGTGTTCTTCTGATGCTGAAAGTGATAAAAATGACAAAACTAACAAAAAAGAACTTCATCATTTAGTACTGCCACAAACTGTTGATTATCCTTGTAATGGTTCAACGAAGAATGTTTCAAAGCCTGGAAAGTCGAGTTCTCGACCATTCAAGAAACTTACTAGAAAGCTTACAAAGCTAAGTACTATTTTTTAGGAAAATGGTTGTTTTCTTTATGTATATTTAATTTTCTGAAGAACAAATTTAAAATTTTGTAATTTTGTAAAATACAGGCGTTGTAAGATATATTTTAAAGCTTGTCTTTTTTTTTGTTTATTTTTTTGTAATAAATATTAACTTTTGACAATTTTTTTACAATCAGTTTTAATGAAGTATAATTTTAATATTAATGCATCAGGTAATAATCAAATAATAATAATAATAATAAATATTTCATAAATGACTGAAACAATATATAATTCTTCATTTTCATTTTTATTATTTTGGCCCAGTTATTAATTAGAAAAGCCAGCATCATGATCTTGTGTTGGGTCAAAGCTATCTTTACAGATACATAGCTGAGATGCCAGTCTTTGTTGAGCTTTTCAGACAAAATGAAGGCAGGGTATCAGTATCTATTCTAGGTAAATACTAACGTTGTTTAAGATTTGTTCCTGGGACTTGTTAATTGTCATTGCATTGTCGGGCGACCGGGAAATTGTTGACGTTCCAACTCCACAAAATGATCAGTTGCCTGTAACGATATTCTTGGTATTAAAACGATTTGTCCTGCGTTATCCCCGCTGAGTATTGTAGCTTGTAATTAAGCTGATTATTCGGAATTGGCTATTGTATTGCTTAATACCTCAAACATTCAACCTAATGACCGTTGACCCTACAATTTACTGACAATTTCGGTTTTACCTGGCAGTGGAGTCAGTGCACATCACGATATTATTTTGCGCCAACACACAGATGTTAGGGTTTGTCGGATTTTAGAAAATTACCCATAGTATGATCCTCTGCATTGTGTGCTTATGCTTCTGTACAGAACTCAAGAGTGGCATATTTCTGCTCATACCAAACGTTTTATGATATGCCAGCTTTATGCTTGCCATCTTCAAATTCGTCATGTACATGTTTAAGCTCGTCAGAGATGGGCATATATAATAAAAATTGTACCTTCCCGTCTTTGTCGAGCTTGTCAAGGCAAAACGAAAACTGGAACTTCAATATTGCGTTTTATAACATTGGCTAATATACCGATATTATTTCAGTAAATGGAACCATAAGTAATTTTAAAAATTTCTTTTATGCATATGGTGTTTTTAAACTAACACACCTTGTTATCAGGATTAAGTGATAAAAATATCTTCTGATGCTGAGGATTCAGAACGCGAAAGTTTGACTGACTAAAATATAAATATGTTAAGACAATTAAACCTATTTTAATGCAAGTTTTAAACTTTTTTAATATAATCAGCCTATAAGGTGATTCAGAACTCAGCAAAAAATTTTAAGAGAGGTAGAAAACTCGAAAACGAAATGGAATCACAAAATGGAATGTAGACCGGGAACGCCAACAATACGTTTGTGCCTCGATAGATTGGGCATGGTGGACCCGTCCCATGGCAACCATGATCGCCCAATTTATCTAGCCTGAATTTCATCTTGTGGGGGATCTTCAGAGTCATGGTCTGAGACCTGTTGACCCTGCAACCGACTTTGTTGCAAGAATCTCCATCGCAGCTGCAAATGTCTGCGAAATGCCGGGAATTTTTGAAAGGGTTCGATAATCAGTACATTGCTGTTGTGAAGCGTGCATAACTATGGATGAAAGAGCAATTGTTGTGAAACTGAACATGTAAATGTAAATGTCCTAGTGCAGAGTATCACTAAATAGAGTTTTTCCACCCATTACTGATTTATTTCTGCATCTTCATTTATCCTCTAGCTGTTCCAGTTGGCATTTCCAGTCATACATTTATGTGTGATTCTGTTTTGTTTTTGAGTTTTTTACCTCCCCTAAAAGTTTGTACGTTGACTTTTGAGTCACTGTGTAGAGCAATTTTACTTGTAAACTGTAAGTTTAAACAAGTTTTTAAAAAATTGAGAAAAACGTCCATCTCAAAATTATAAATTATAAACAATCATAATAATTATTTATAATGATTCTTCAATTCTCTAAAGTTGGTCTAATTAATTTTACAATATTTACCAAGAAAAAAAAAATCCAGAGGAAAAGAATGTAAGCAGGAAATATTTCATTAAAACTTCAGAGGGAGAATCTTTGAAGAATACTACATGGTGATCAGAACATGGTATCAACAGCATGAGGCAATAGATCCCAATTGCAAGGTGTCAACTGTTCGAGCTGGTTGAGGTTATATGTTCTGGGATATGTTTTCTTCGAAGACCCTTTCCATGATCACCCATAGAGTTGTATCAGCATCAGTACTGATTAGGTGTTTTCATACATGTGCATCATCTCTTGATGGATATGTCTCCTTCCAGCAGGTTAATGCTCTCTAGTTCAATTGTCCTAGAGTAGTGATGGGAAAACTACGGCCCGCGGGCCGCTTCCGGTTTCTTTTCGGCTCGCTACCGGATTCCATGCGGTCTGCAAGATTATTTAGAAATATGCGCAAGAGAGACCAGAAATAGGATAATTTGAAATTATTTTTAGGGAAACTGTGCATTTTATATTAAAAATCTTTAATAAAAAAGTTTGCCTGTCACTGTCCTAGACAGTTATAACAGTTAGAGAGCATGACAAGTGCTTACCAACCAATACATTGGCCCTACAATTCCTGGATCCCGAACCCAAGGAGTGTTGAACAAAACAAACATCCAATGAGATGGATGTGTAGGTTAGAGTTCTCAATAACAGTTCAATAAGTTTGGCTGGCACTATTTCTGGAATGCCCTGGCATGGTGGAGTTATTTGCACAAAATGAGGATCAGCACATTACTTAGGCAAATATATCTTAACCTTTCCAACAGTGTTTAAGCATACAAAAA
>JAHWFO010067154.1:2278789-2292403 GCA_023313115.1 Rhysida immarginata
AGCATTTTTTCGTGTGAAGCTTATTTTTCGAGTTATTCTGCTTTGTCAACTTAAAATTTACACCCTGTATACAGGGTGATTTTGAAAAAAATGTTCATTCTGGTCACCTTTGTCATTGCTAACAGTTATACACTTTTTCAGAATCACCCTGTATAGTATAATAATTTGATATCAAATTTTGTATTAAACGTGCAGCACATAGCATATAACTTTTAAATACTGTAAATATTAAATTCCAAAGTAGCTATGTCTCCATTTTTCAGAAACATGCATAACACTGTAACTGTCCAAGACTATCGGTTTAAAATTTTTAAAAGGGGAAAAATGCGTTTATTGGTTTTCTCTTTGATATAAAATAAGCACGAAGTCTTGGACAAGAATAGTGTATATTTCTCAAAAATGTACGGTAATTAAATACTTTTATAACAAGATATTTTAAGCATTTTAGAGTTATACTGCATAGCATTTAAAACTACGTTCTTTTAAAACAATTACTTAGCTTTAATATCATAGTACTGTACTTCGTATCTTATATACAGGGTGTCCCAAATTGATGTATACACTCTTTGAAACATAACTCAGCAACGAAATGAGATAGAAATAGGATTTTATTCCTTAAACTTCCTTAAGCCCGTACATGTTCAAAATGTCCACCTTCTGCCACAGTACACTCCCAACACCGACGTCGAACAGAGCGACATACCAACTGGATTGTAGCTAATGGAATATCATTGATGGAATGAACACTGGATTTAGCGATACCAATTTCACGAGAGCATTGCCTCACGGACTTCTTTGGGGATCGTGCAAAAACCTCCATGAAGGCATCAACACTCGTTATCAGTGGAACTTCTCTTTCTTCTGCACTGACCTTTCACCGTTCCTTCGGCTTCAAACTTGTCTCGGAGTTTTGGTATTGTTACCCTTGTTGGCGGTAGTGTACAAAACTCAACCCTCCAACGTCGTTGAACCTCAACACCACTCTCCACCTCATTGAGAGAATGACCACAGCAATTAATTGCCTGCTTTTTGTCTGCAACACACAGATTACAAATCGGCACCTGTCCAGTTTAAGTAACTAGAATATTCTCATTTCCACAGTGATAGCAAACATCATCATACTTAGCAGAGTAATAAGGCACCTCAGTAGGAGAACTGCAGGTGAGGTTCAAATTCACGGAAAGTGAGGTGGGCGGGGACGATAAACGTAGAATTTATTTTGCGTGGCCTTAACAGTTTTTTTTTTCTTTTCTCAAGATTCCTCCTCCAAAGAAACAGAAGACTAGATCAGATGTTGGACAGAAGACGGAAGTCATCAGTTCTTCTGATGACTAAAAAGTGAAGAAGAAAAAAAGAACTAAACAAATTCGGTAAAAAGGTTTTAAAAAAAGAGAAAGAAGGATAACAGAAGAGAAAAGAAGAAAAGAAAAGAGCAGGAGAGATTTTTTTTATGAGTCTCTAATAAAAAAACACAAAAAAACTTGAATGTACAGTCGGCAACAAAAGTAGTTAGCCACCTTCCATTAATTTTACCTTTAACAATTCCGGTAAAAAGTTTTTCTTGGTGTGTATTGATTGATACGGATATGATCATTTTGGTGCACGTGAATTGTTACTTTTTACCGGAATTGTTAAAGGGAAAATTAATGGAAGGTGGCTAAGTATTTTTGTTGCTGGCTGTACAAAGCATGTTAAACTTTAGTGAGTGCATGTTTTCTCCTATTTTAACTAAAGGAATAATTTGGAGGAAGGGGTCACTTTTTTCTGTCCGGAACGAAATAAATTTTTTATAATTAGACCCTATGGAAAAGCGGGTTTAGTTTTACGTCCGCCTTTCCGGAACGGATTACGGACGTAAAACGGGGACCTACTGTACAGATAAAAACTCGCTTATAATGAACTCGAAGGGAACAAAATTCATTATAACGAGAATTTGTAATAGGGATGTGAAATCATTAACATTGGGTGCATATCATGTGTGGAGAACCAAACTTTAAAAAAAAAAATTCGTTCTACAGAAAATTTCCTTAAAAAGAGGCCCGTTATAAGTTTTTACCTGTGTTACTTTCATTAGTTTATTACTGTATTACTTTCAGCAAACCAAAAATTTAATTGAACACTGGCAAAATTAAATTTTGAGAATAATACTAGGAAACATTTGCATTATTATTATTTTTTTTTTTCCTGGTGATGAAAACTCAAGAAGTAAGAATTATTTTTTAAAAGTTAAATAATTTTTTTTCATAAATACATTTGTTTTGCAAAAAGCAAATTCTGTGTGAATGTTAAAATTTTAAATTTACATTAAACATGTTAAATACTAAATTGATGTATTTTTTTTTTTTCATTTTTATTATAGGCCAATGTAAATAAAATTTCATAGTACACCATCCTATTAACCACTCATCCATGAGGAAGTTTATTAATTACAATGCAAAGTTTTAGAAAACAAAATGAACTTTTTTAATTAACATTGTAAACTAAAAAAAAAAAAAAAAAAAAGTGTTGCTTTTAACAATGCTTATCCATCATTCGTTACGTCATAAAAAAAGGAAAGGTGAGCGTGTCGTCCTGTTTAACACCAAGCTTAATTACTATCATTGCATCTGCAAAAACATTGCCAACGAGTCCCAACCCATATTTATCAGGTCATTAGTAGATCCGAATGTGAACGGGTGGGCTGTCCTAATGTGGTCTTGACATCTTATAACATCATCCATAGTGTCAAAATGAAACATCCAGTTTCTGGCTCCTTAACGATCATCCCTTCATTTTCCGTAAGGCATTCCCCATGTTGCTATCTCATTGAGAACATCATCTTGGGTGATGTTAGGAGGGGGGTTCCACGTGGGTCGTACTCTGAGCACTAGAACTGGGCCCAAATCGATTCTGTAACATTGAAGAAAGGATGTCTATAGATTAGGATCATTAAATGAGCAATTCCACAGATAGACAGATTTAAAACATTTTTTTTTTCAAGTATGATGCTGAAACGTGTTTGGTTTAAAAAACAACAAATCATAAAAATGAAGTACCTGGAAAGCACTAGACCTATTTGATGCAGATTTAGAAATTAAAAGATGTGATCTCTGGGATTAAATGCATGATAGCAGACTATCCCCACAAAATCAGGCAAAATACCAAAATACAAAATCAGGCAGACTATCCCCAATAGCAGACTATCCTCACAAAATACCTTTCAAGTACCAACAGTTTAATCAGGCAAAAGCATATTTTGCCTTTGTTTCATACTACAGCAATCAATAAACTTGTAAAAATCAAAAATTTAAAAACCTTTGTGATTGGAAATGTAAATAAATAAATAAATTAATTAAACACCAATCCTCAATGGCAAACATTAAATTTTTTGTAAATATTTGTATTTAAGTATTTTATCATCATCATCATCATCAATTTCACAATTAAACCAGTTCTAATCATCGTATGTACAGGGTCGGGACGCATTAATATTACCACCTCTCCTCGAACATGTTGGAACGTCCTATGATATGCAGATGAAAAATCATTGCCTATCATTAAAAGCTGACAACAGCAGACGTGTAGTAGCATCCGTTAACACAGTAATTGTCGCAGTCATGGGCAGAGCAAGTGACCCGTCGAATCTCCAAATGGGGATGATCATTGGCTATCGGCCAAGGGGGCAGCATTTCAGAAACAGCCACCTTTGTGAACTGCTCTAGGGCTGCCCTTGTGAAGGTGTACCGCGACTGGACGAACCAGACAGTTTCGAGCAACCGAAGAGGTAACTGTGGGGCCCCACAGGCCATCGATCCTAGAGGCAAGCGTCTGTTACGACGCCTGGCCAAGACCAATCAACGTGCCACTGTTGAGCAACTGACTTAGCAAATGAACAATGGGGCATGTCAGCACCAAGACAGTGCAACGATCCCTCTTGAGGTTGGGGCTCCAGAGCAGGCGTATGGTAACAGCACCCATGTTGACGCCTGTGCATCACCGAAAACGCCTCAATTCGCAATGGACTATCGCCATTGGACCTCAATCGAGTGGCAAAGGGTTGCTTTCTCTGACGAGTCGCGGTTTCTGGTGAACAAGAGTTTTCCGACTCCGATTAAGATGTAACAAGCATGGGTAAGTTATTGAGTGGCTAGATATATTTAAATAAATAGATTAATATAACTGCTTGATATTTCTGTAAGATGTAGCAGACATTTATAACGAAACGAAAACCATGGCCAAGAAAAAAGCTGGGGAAGTCCCGTGTAGCGTTCTCGGCTGACATTGGTCTGCCCCGTCACGTTTATGCTCTGAATTTATTATTGTAACATATTTCATTAATATGTAAATGATTTATCATATCAAAATTATATTTTAAGAAATTTATGAGAGAAAAAAAATCATGTAAATTCCATGACAGTGTACGTTGAATAGAGATGCTGTATATGGCCCCTCGTTAGCTGAAGTTCATCATCACGGAATTTTCGTGATTTTTTCCTGCATTAGTTTCTTAAAATATAATTTCGATAATGTGATAAATCATTTACATATTAATTAGATATGTTACAATAATAAATTCAGAGCATAAACGCGAACGGGGCTGCTCGCTGGACTTTTACCCAGCTTTTTTCTCGGCCATGGCTTTCGTTTTGTTACAAATGTCTGCTACGTCTTACAGAAATATCAGTTATATATATAACTAGCCACAAAATAACTTACCCATGCTGAATACATCATAATCGGAGTTGGAAAAGCATCAGCTGCAGATCCGGGCAATCGGACTCGCAGGCTTTCCTGTTCTAATTTTTATAATCCACTCCATATCCTGAAGAAAGATATGGTATTTTACAACCCCCTTATCCTTTTTTGAGTTAATCCCGTTCCCGTATCCTTTTAGTTCAGCAACCGTTGCGTTTGTTAGACTGTCTTCATCCATGTTGTCGTCACATACACAAAAAAAAAACCCCGCTAAGAGTATCGTCAAAAACTGCATTGATAAACCGCGGGAAACTCGATACATCAAGCTGACGCTAGCGCCATCAATGAGAAGAAAATGCATATGCACACTCCATTAAGTTAGCCTACTTACTCGTTCAATACTGTTTGAAGAATCCATTTTTTTTTCCCGTCTCTAGTTCTAGGACATCAGCTACATGGTGTGCTGCAACTAATGGAGATCTGAATGGAACTTGACTCTCTTCTACTGTGGCACTTGGTGATCTTGATAGTGGAGGTGTAGGGAACATATTGGATGAGCTCTGCAATCAAATCATGCATGAAAAATTAGGATTAAGAACAAAAAAAATAATTTTTTTGACTGGCAACATGTGAATAAACTAGCTTGACTTTTAACTAAAACAGAATTTTGTAAAGGTAAATGGATGCTGAGAAAATCCCTAAATATGAGGCTTATTTCGATGTCCATTAAGAATGCATGCAACTTGAGAACATATGGGAACAAACGTGAACAACTGAGAATAAAAAGATAATGACCAAGAATAAATATTAATAAAAATAATCGACATAAATTAATAATGAAATAAAAAGATAAAGTGGTAATAGAACATTACAAATCACCAAACAACAACAATCTGATTTATAAATCTTGAAGAATACCTATAAATCTTTCTCACAAGAATACTAATGAAATCGTAACTATGGAATTGAATATTTAAACTTAACCATAAATGAAAAGTTAACAAAGACAGATTTTTGCAAAAGTAATCAATTTCAATAAATTCACTTAATAAAGGCCTTGAGTCATTAGGGTGTTAAAATAAAATCAAAGAAAAAAAGAATAATGATGAAGGGTGGTTAAACGCATAGCCAAAGACAGAAATAAATCAATTTCTGGAAAATATAAGAAATAAAGGAATTAAACATCCCACACGAAGTGAAACAAAACAAGAATCAAAAGGTGGCTATACTCATAAGGAAGCAGAGATAGATAAATGAATGAAGAAGATTTATCCTTGAATGATAGGGAACTTACTACATATACCCCTAAATGAAAATCGAAAATGGAGAGAAGAGATTAAACCTATTATTTCTCATGCAGATAAATAAGAGGAAGGAGCGAAGATAGCTGGAACTCGTTAAGACTGACTGTGAATTAGAAGTTGCTAATACAGTAAAATCCCGTTACAACGTACCTCACATTAACGTACATTTCAGAATAATGTACAAATTTAAAATCCCCGGCTGAAATGTAGGAATTTTAATGCTAAAAAGTTGAGAATAATGTACCTCTCTTTAATGTACACCTCGCATTAACAGGCAAATTTTACATTCCCTTGGTTAAATTATCACTTCATTACAACGTCCATCGTTCAAATGTCTTGCTCTGATTGGTCAATACAACCCTTGCGAGAAAGTTGCAACTGGGCCAATGGGCTAATTAAGCAGAGTTCACATTTCATTGGTTGGTCAGTGTAGCATATAAAAACCCCGAAATCTCTGCATGCTACTCGATGTACACTTCACTGTTCGATTGTCGATTGTCACATACTACTCAGTCGGGATCCAATTTGTGCAGCAATTAGATTGGAAAGCTTCACTTGTTGGATGATTGCCCATCTTACATACGGTAAGATGTGTTTGTTTTTAGCTTTTTAATTTAAATTTTGGCTTTAATACAGGGCGTTTCATAATTGGTGTCCCGTCTTTAGGTCCAAATAACGACTCAAGTGGAACAGATTGGGGGAAAATGAATATTGATTATTTGGTTTTAATGTCCCCTAATTCAGAATAAAAACATTTTGCATCCCTGGGGGTGAAGGGGTAAATTTTGAAAATTTTAATTTTGTAGGGGTAGGGGTTAGACCCCATGTGTCATTTAGAAAGTTGTAGAGCATCATGTAAAATGTGGGTTTAGCAAAAAACCCGGTGAAAAAATCTCATCCCTTGCCCTTTATCGAGTGGATAAAGTGAAAGGTATGGCTAGCTAATGAAGACAAAAACAGAAAAACTCATTAGAAACTTTTCACTTTAACCACTTTAACTCCTACCCCTACAAAATTAAAATTTTCAAAATTTACCCCTTCATCCCCAGAGACGCGAAATGTTTTTATTCTGAATTAGTGGACATTAAAACCAAATAATCAATATTCATTTTCCCCCAATCTGTTCCCCTTGAGTCGTTATTTGGACCTAAAGACGTGACACCAATTATGAAACACCCTGTATAACAGGGTGACTATTTACTGGGAAAACAGGAAAGGTAAGGGAATTTTATGTAACCGGGAAAAGTCAAGGAATTTTTTGTAACCGTGTAAGTCTGAGCATCATTTCAACAATTCACAGAAAGATTACAAATTGTAATGGCATAAAAAAGGAAAACGAAACAGTTTTCAGCAAAGGAAAAGCTGGATATTTTAAAAGAGGTGGACAAAGGCACAAAACAGGTAGACGTTGTGAAACATTTCGGAATTTCGAAGACTACACTAACAAGGGGACATTACGACCTCGGGATTTTAGTTTAATATGAGACTTCGTATAGTTGTAGTGTACCTTTAGGATGTTAATATACTTAAATATAAAGGCGCACTGATCAGCCAATTTTGAAAAAAAAGACTGTTTAAAGTTTCGAGCACCATATATAAGGAAAGTTTTCCTCCTTGATTGTAAGTGATCCGATAGCTCAGACGGCAGCGTGGTTGCTATTCACAAATCAAATTATTAGTGTGAGGTGGTGGGTTCGAATCCCAGTTGTAACAATTATTTTTTCTTTACCCAAATAATTATTCAATATATTATATTTACAAATTTATTTGTGACAACCAACTTTTTTCACAAAATTTTCCTTTTCTCAAAATTATTATACTTATTTTTATTGTTACAAGTGTCTATGGAATAATAAAGTATTTTCTGCAAAATATTTTGTATAGAATCAACATTTTAAAAGCAATAACTATTTTATTTTATTTTTTATTTTATTAAAAAAAATTATTTCGAGGCTACCTGACATATTTATCATATAGTGCACAAGGTAGGCAGAGTGCAGAGAGGCACGTGAGAAGAGGTTTGGAATGTTCTAGATCTTTCTCGTGCCACTGGCTCTCGTCAAGTATGAGCAGAGGTTTGCCAAGCCGACAAAAATAAAGCAGTTTTTAATTGTGAAACAACAATGGTTTTTTTAATCATAAAACAGTTAATAAAAACGTTTTTCTGTGAAAATGGAGAGCGGAGAATTTGCTGGTTCTTCGGGGACTGAAGAGAAAATTGATGAATATATGAACAGCGAAGTTTCGAAATTGCGATTGAAGGATGCAGTAGTATATTTTGAAATATTGCTCCATGAAAATAATATGATTGCATCAGAATCGTCAACTATAATTTCTCACGAAGTTATGATGATGGGATAGCAACTCTATGAACTTACATTAGAAATGCTGGATGAAAAAATATCTGTAAATGAAGAGGCACTGATTCATGTGAATGAAGATTGTGAACCAGTATCTTGTCAAGAAATTGAAGATCCTTCATCCGACAATTATGAACCAGAAGAGAAAAAGAGCAGAGAAATAGAGTACGTTCCTTTGAACTATAAAATAAAAGTTATTCATATTGCCAAAGCACATCCTACGTGGACCTTGCAAACTTTGAAAAAGATGGAATATTTATCCCAGTGGGAAAAAGAAGTAAAAAAAGGCGGAAATACGTTTGATAAATATTCAATTATTGATTCCTGGATTTATGACCGTTTTGTTGAAGCTAGAAAAAAAAGTTGGTTGTCACAAATAAATTTGTAAATATAATATATTGAATAATTATTTGGGTAAAGAAAAAAAAATTGTTACAACTGGGATTCGAACCTGCTACCTCACACTTATAATTTGATTTGTGAGTAGCAACCACGTTGCCGTCTGAGCTATCGGATCATTTACAATCAAAGAGGAAAACTTTCCCTTATATATGGTGCTCGAAACTTTAAACAGTCTTTTTTTCAAAATTGGCTGATCAGTGCGCCTTAATATTTAAGTATATTAACATCCTAAAGGCACACTACAATTATACGAACTCTCGTATTAAACTAAAATCCCGAGGTCATAATGCCCCTTTGTAAGCCCCCTGCAAGTTATACTTAGCATAGTAATATAACAATGAAAATTAAAATTAACTTAACACTACAAGAATTGTACATTCAAACCTGTCAAACACAATGAACAAAAACCATAAATTAAAAAAACCCCCCAAAAAAAAACCTTGACAGACAAAACAAAATATGGAAGGGAAGTACACAAAGATGATATCTGCATGTTGCAAAAGTTTAAAGGCACCCTATTTTTTGCACATTCCTATATATTTATTTCAAATATCTTAAAATCCTTTTAAAGACATGTGTGTAAGGGTAAAAGAAAGTGGTTATTACATGTAAAGTGAAAATAACCAAACATTGATTTAATAATTAAATACACCAAAAAATTAATATTTACAGTGTTGCAAAAGTTTAAAGGTTCAACAGTGTTCAACAAGTTCTACAATTTTGTCATATTTAGTAACCAATACTTCAACCACATTAATAAGAACTTTATACATTCTGTTAGAGTTAATTAAATTTTCCAATGTTTCTTTTGAGATTTCTTCCCATTTTTCAATGATCACTTTTTTTCAGTTATCTACAGATTTATGTTTTCACATTTGCATACACAGCTCTGGCGAGAATACCCCATAAGTTTTCTATGGGGTTTAAGTCCGGTGAACATGCAGGCTATTACATAACCTGCACTCCTTTGTTCAGAAACCACTCCCAAATAGTTTTTGCTGTATGGACAGGTGCGTTATCCTGCTGAAATTCCCAAAATGGTCCTCCAATTTTTTCACTGAATGGCATTAAATGTTCATCAAGTAGTTCTGATATCCTAAAGCATTCATTCAACCATTTATAAATGCTATATTAGTCTTTCTTTATCATCCACACCCACCCCATCTCTTCACTGATCCTCCACCTTGTTTACCTTTTAGAAAAAAATTGCTCCTCTTTGCATGAGTCGTGCCAATAGTATTACCACCCATCTAGTCCGTCTAAATTGAATTTTTTTTCATCACTAAATACCACTTTTTGCCATTCCTTGGTCCAGCTAATATCGTCTTTCGCAAATGAGAGCAGTGTTGCCAGAGTGCGGGAAATTTCCCACATCGTGGGAATTTCATTAAAAATTTCGGCAAAAGGGAAAAAGGGATTTTTTTTTTTTTTATAAAGCAGTCGATTTGTGGGAATTTTCGACATAACACAAACGAAATTGATAAATCGCGCATATGTGTTTTGTTCATGTTGCTTCCTGGCGGAACACAAAAATTTGCTTTCTCACGTGATGATCATGGGCGGGTTTTAGCGATGCATGTGAGTTAGATCTGTTCGTCTAAACAGCCACCAATCAGATAGCAAATCGCATATACAGATCAGCTATCTGATTGGTTGCTGCGTTGATGGATATGCACCAGTCACTGACACGCAAACAGTATCATCAAGGCCTCAGTAAACAAGAAAAGCATGTGCATTTAAGATGCTTTAAATTATAGTAATTTTTATACACTCGAGCTTCAGGATTCTTTATAAAAAGGTAAGAAATTGATTATGTAGTTTCATTATTTTTGAGGATGGTTAAATATTTTCATGTTAATAAAACAAATATATTTTAGCGATTTTGTCTTTCACTCCTTTCAAAACTGAAACTGGCAACAGAAACTTGGGAAACTAGTGAGAATTGTGGGAATTTTTGCCAATGCTGTGGTCAAAAACCCTCACCGGTGAGAAAATCACAATTTCTCGCTGGGCTGTCTTTTTCTCAATGAAGACTGTTAAACTAACCGGTTAGTCATAGCAGCACTAATTGGCATTTCTGGCCACGTTAAAATGACGTCAGTTTTCTCACTGGGATTTCTGACCGACCAAACTCTAACTCTCTCACCGGTGAGTTTTTGACCTTAGCCAATTGTGGGATATTGTGGGAAATTTTGCAAAGGATCGTGGAATTTTTATCTTGGAAAATCTGGCAACACTGAATGACAGTCTCTTTAGTTTATGTTCAGAATTGATGGCAGCTGTTGTTTTTCTCTTCTTATAAACAAGTGTATTGGACGAATTTGCAAGTCGTGATAATGTTGATTTTGATATATCTGGCCTACTTGCTAGTTTTCCCAATTAAACTGCGGATTACTTAATTGTTTTAAAACAGTTCTTTTTGATGATTGGTCAGGGCTGGTGGTCATCTGGTTGCGTGGCTTGGTTCCAAAGTTTTCTCCATTTCGCATAAAATGTCAATAACGCTGGAACTTCTTCCTAATTTCCTTGCAATTTGATGATTAGACAATCCTTAGCCCTTCAAGCCATAATTTGTCTTTTTTCAAACTCTGAAAGTTGTTTTTCATGCCCCATGGTTGATTAGGATGGCAAAGTGAATGCAAATGAAAATCCTTAATCTAACGAGATGCGACAATCCGTATATGCGAAATGGTTCGCACAGCTTTCTTCTGCACAGATTGGTTGCAAGGGTATTGCCAGACGGCGCTGTAGGTCTTGATGATATCTGACATAATCAAAACGTCTTCAAAAGCACTGGAAGCAGACGACAATGGCAACAAGGCAGAGATTTTAAATATTTCGATGTTTAAAATACGACACGTCTCTTACATATGGAAAATTATTTAAATTAAATCAAAAATTAAAGAAATTAATAAAGAAATCAAAAAGAGTTCACTTCTATTTAATTAATAAATTGTTAATAATTAAAAAATTAAATAATAATAATAATAAAAGAAGTATTGTTAGTTGGCCATGGTTAGGTACGACACTTGTGAATAATCTCTTGCCATTTGAGCATTTGTTACGAGAGGGCGCCACGGGTATTTTTGCCATATCAAGTTTGCTATGGGAATTAGTGATGTATCTCCACATGAAAACATCGATACAGGATATTTTACATATACGTATCGTATCAAAATATCACCACTCAAATGTCGATATTCGATTCGATACACGATATTTTGTAAAACTACTAATAAATAATTAGTACAACACACAAACAAAAAAATGTTAATGAACACATTAAGAGATATTTCATTCTTAATGAAGGATTTCCAAATACATTCAACTAGCCAAAGAATTTAAAAAATAAAAGTTTTGAAGAATTGTAGCATGGTGTCTTTGCAGATGGAATTTCAAGTTTGTAGTATTACCACTGGTTTTGACATCTTTCAGACATAATCTGCATGTAAGAATTCTTGGCCGATTACTCTTTTTAAAGCACAATTGTATGAGAAATAAACACACGAACGGCTTCTTGCTAATAAACCAGCGCCATTTTTTTCAGCGATGCGAGAACAAGTTGTAAACTTTACAATGCAAAGTTCAAAGTTGGCTCTGGTCAGGTTTATTTTATCAATGTGTCCAGTGTCCAAGGCCAATGATATATAGCCAACCAAAGCCAATGATATATAGTATAGCAATTTCTGTAACATGTATCATTGGCTCTCATTGGCTATGTGCAGCCAGAGTTAATCACGTGACCAAGGACATTCATGTGGCGTCCTCCCTAATGATTTTTAGCAATACAAAATCTAGTTGTAATTGGGCTTATTTTTCACAATATCGTATCATCGTATTGTCCATAATATGTATAGCGTATAGAGTGTATCACATTTGGGGAAATATCGATACGTATCGACATATGGTGTTGTATCGTACGATACGTATCGTCCATCACTAATGGGAATTTTGCTTGACGTCGCATCTCGTTAGATTGAGGATCTCTGGTTAATACACATTGAAACACGGGTTAATGTTAACTATCTGCACAATCGCAAACGCAAGTCCCACTCTCGGCCCTGCGGGCCTCGCTGGTCGTTGTTTTCCGTTACTCGAACGCCAGTCCCACTCTCGGCCCTACGGGCCTCGCTGGTCACTGGTTTCCGTTACTCGAACGCCTTCGGCGTTCTGTCTACGACGTCCCCCTCCGGGGGCAAATAACTGATATATACCCCAACCTATTTGGTTACAGGGGGCAGTTGGTTTCCCCTCGGCCGGTTACAGGAAACGCGACAATTCAGTTTGCGGATTCAGCCATCGCGCGATTGTGCAGATAGTTAACATTAACCAAACACGTAACATGAATGAAGATTTTCATCGCAGATTAATCTGTGATTTTCATCATCTAAAGCGTAACAATGAATTGCCCTTAAACTTTTGCAACACTGAATATTAATTTTTTGGTTTATTTAATTATTAAATCAATGTTTGGTTATTTTCGCTTTAATAACCATTTTACCCTTACCCACATGTCTTTAAAAAGATTTTAAAATACTTGAAATAAATATTTAGGAATGTGCAAAAAATAGGGTGCCTTTAAACTTTTGCAACGCACCTTATAGGCCAAATTTTTTCGCATTATAGTAGAATAATTACAGTAAATTTACATCGCCTTTTTACGGTCTGTGATTTCATAGTATCATGCGGCCTTGAATTTTTGCCTTAGTAAAGACCCTGTATAAATTCTCACATAGCTTATTATATTACAGAAGGTCGTAAATATAGAGAAGTGAAATTCATGCATTGCCATTAGCTGTGTCAGATTAGCTTCCTATTTGCACGTGGTTGTCAATCAGTACTGTAGTGTACTGTTGTCAATTTTACTTGCAGTG
>JAHWFO010067154.1:2292503-2312998 GCA_023313115.1 Rhysida immarginata
TTTTTTTTTTTTTTTTTTTTTTTTTTTTTTTTTTATATACGGCTCAGTGATGCCGCAGCAAAGAACCCATGGCGCCGACTGGTGGCCACCTTAGAACTTCTTACAAGCAAAGTTCTAAAGATGCTGCATGATTTAATGTTTCGCTAATGATTTATAACGCCAGACGTTCCTTAAAAAATGCCAAAAAGCCAAACAATTTTTTTTCAGGCCAATCACTCTGAGTAAAGGCCAAATTTCTGGTTTTTGGCCTCAAAAAATGCCTCAAACTGGCAACTCACTAATGTCCGATGCTCTCTGGTATCGCCCATTACTCATGCGCATATTTCAACTTCCGGTTACAGTTGAAGGCGGAATCGGAAACTAGAACAGCAGCGCCAAGAGCGGAGATCTCTTCTTTTTGCTAGAAACGGCGACATGTCGAAACGAGGTGAGGGATAGTGATTTTTATCCATGATAATCCACATTAATTATAAATTCAAGCAGTTTACTTACAGAATAAAAAATTAAGCAAACAATATTCAGTTATTAGTGTTATTTTGTGATATTGCTGCATGATGGATTTCCAAATTAAACTTAACATAAACATCACTTATGTTTGATGTAATCAGTCTTTTCAAAATGTACTGAAGTAACTTTTTTATCAAAAGTGGGAGTTGTAAATTAAACTTACGTGATGATAATATTGTTCTCTAATAAAATTTCAATGCACCTACATCTTGTCTGTAATCTGCTTTTTTGTATGATTATTAAAAGTGTTATTATTGTAGAAAATTTAGACACGTTTCACAGGGCATTTAATTGTGATTCCATGCGTTTTAGTTTAGAACTCCCGAGCTGCAAGATTGATTGAATGTTTTAAGTTTTATTTTCTTTATTACCTTACCAATTTTTCTACAGGACGTGGTGGAACAGCGGGAGCTAAATTTCGTATTTCTCTTGGTTTACCTGTTGGAGCAGTCATCAACTGCGCCGATAACACAGGTAATTCAATCTTCGTTAACGCTTTAGCTGTTATCCTGATATTTTATGTGTAATTTATATAAATTTTTAGAAGAATCCTTTGCTATTGCCATATATGCTTTCTTTAGATTTCAAATTTGTGATTAATAACCTTAACATAATCGAAGAAATGGCTTTAATATAATTAAAATTGAGAACTGTTAATTATATACAGATTGTAGTAATTCTCTGGAATATTATATATTTTTACTATAAAGTTTAAAGTTTTTTGTAGACTACTCCAGTTTTTGACATTTTAATTTTTAAGGACAGATATGAGAGAAAGGTGTGATTGCCACATATTTGCAACTGACCAAGTCATGTTGTATCAGCACTTTTGATGGGTTTTAGTTAAGGTGATCTAGAACAAGGTGGGGGTGATTTGAGCAGTTCTAAAAATGCCTTACTGCACGTGCGTATTTTGATGTCACTATGGAAGAATAATACTGGAAGCACTTCTGCAAGAAATCACATCACACGAGATAGGACAAGACAGCATATTGGTCACCCGAGTGCCACAAAATACCAATGTTTGTTTTCATTGAGCGGGAATCTTTTTTGCATGATAATGCTATAATAATATAATAAATATTTAATTAAATAACTGAAGCAATAATATTCTGAAGAATTTTTGTTTGTTATTGCTTTTTTCCTCAGTCAACATGTCTCGATTATAACAGCTAACTTCACGGAAACTTCTGCACCATTTAAATCAATTAAAAAATAATAATTCCAAAACATTTTTCTACCATTTTAAAAAAAGTTCTCCAAAAACCGGGACCCTTAATTTCTTGAAATCAAATGGGTTATTAAAATTATTAAAAGGAGAAAATAAATATTAAATGAAAGGAAAGCATTTATTCCCTGTAAAAACAATTGTAAAAAAGCAAAGTCAAAATTTTTTAATGAAATTACTTCAAAGGAATCTAATTCTATGAGCATATACAGTGGAACCTCTGTTTATGAACAACAGTTTTTGTTTCGGTTTACGCACCAAATTTCGGTTCACGAACTGGCGCATTACTAACTTGCCATTGTACGCATGCGCAGATAGTGTGATAGCCCAATTGATAGAGGCGTCGAGCATGATACACGAGATTTCTAGTTCAAATCCAGGTCGCAGAATTTTTCATCCATTTTTTTTTTTTCAAATATAATTTATTTGCGAGTTTGCTCCTTCAGTTCATATTCTTTATTTCTTATTGCGTGTTCATCAAACTTTCTGATGTTTGGGTAGGAGAAATTCCCGATCGGTGAACCGGCTGTCCAGCTTCCATTGGCCTTTCTATCTTGACAACCTGGTTGTCTTTAAGACACTTAGTGACAGCATGGCTGTACAATTGTCTTAGATGTCATTCTAAAATTAACGGTAAAAACCTGGTTTGGTTGTTGGAACTGATTAATTGTATTAACATGAATTTGAATGGGGAATGTTGCTTCGGTTCACGAACAACTGTTTGCGAACAGACTCCTGGAACGGATTAAGTTCGTGAACTGAGGTTCCACTGTACTGTAAAAGATCATAGGGATTGTAAATTCAATCTTGTTGGCTACCAGGTGCGCTCCAATGGCAGTGAGTGACACATTTTAGCATTGGAAGTGCCACAAGATGCATTTCCATGATGTTACTGGAAGAGCAAAATCTCCAGAAACCAAAACATGTCTGCAGTGATAAGAACAGTCTTGCGATAGTTGCACTTAAAGACTTGTTCAAATTAAATAAATGCAATTATAAGAATGGATTTATAATTATTGTAAAATTATTCTAAAATATCAAAATTATTAGCTTAATCTCTTATTAACTGTCCAATTCTATTTCAAATATTAACGAGGAATGTTAACAAGAACGCATTATCATCCTTGTCCGTGTTCTTATTAAAACGTAAGTACATAGTGAAATATATTTTTTACAATGTAATTACATTTTAATAAGAACACAAAGATGATATCACATTCTCGTTAATATTCTAAATAGAATTGGCCTAATTGTTAGCAGTTAAGAGATTGAGCTAATAATTTTGATATTATTTTAGAATAATTTTATTTATGCAGATATTTGGAAATATTAATTTATAAAATGGTAAGTTTACAAATAAACATTTCTTCAGAAAAATTTGTTTTACCAAGTGTAAATCCAGAACTCGTCCACTGACGTCACAATATACATGCACTTTAAGCACTTCTGACAAGTTGTACTCCCCTTTATTCTAGATTACTTTGGGTTTTGGTTGTTTGGTCAGTTGTGTTTAATTCTTTCCGTTAGCATTCATGAGTTCAGGAAAAATTTACTTAATTACAGTCGAAACCCGTTAATACGAAATCGTTGGGACCATAAATTTTTTTCGTATTATCCATCTGATTGATTCCTGTTTAAAATTGCCACGTGATTCAATTTCTTTTGAAACAAGTCTGCTCTCATACAGAAACGGCAGATTCGCGTTAGTGAACAACACATTTACAATGGTGTCTAAAACCAGATGCGCGTTAGTGAACACCATGTGATTAGTGGTGTTCGTCATGCCCGAAAGAACATGCGATTCTTTAGAAGTCAGTGGTAATAGATAACAGAAAACATTTAATTTTTATTTTAGAAAATTGCTTACTTCAAAAACTTATTAGAATTTTTAATCTGATCACTATTTTCTCACTAAATTTCCGAAATTTTCCTTCGTATTAACCGGACCTTAATTAAAAATCGTTCGTATTAAGAGGATGAATTTACATGTAAATATCATTCACGGGGACGGGCCAGCAAAATTTTTCGTATTAACCGAGTTTGTATTAACGGGTTTCGACTGCACATTAGAATAAAAAGTACAGCTTCCTAGATTGAAACTGATGCTTGACCTTCACATTTCTTTCAAATAAGTCAATTCAGAAGTGAAAGGATTATAATTTTTTTAAAAAAATAGTCAGTGATAAAATTGTCAGTTTTGAATTCATTAGCTGTGAATGTATCATAAAATTAGATTATATACATATACTTTATAAATACATGTTATTAATTTTAAGTATTGATGTATTTAATGTTTCGTAATATTACTGGTGAAATACTGCCAGCAGACTGGCCACAAATCAGGAAAATTCATGGATATGCAAGGGAATTTCATAAATTTTTGGAAATATCAGGGATTTCACACACCCCGAAAAATATTTTTTGATTATTGTTATGGAAATTAAAGCATTCAGAATAGGGCTGCATCGTTCCGTCACTGTGACTGGGCTTCTCATTGGTTGATATGCGTGTGCGAACCAATAACACATCAAATAATTTCTGCAGCTGTTGATCAGTTTCTTCAAGGAAATTAGCTTTTTTAAATCTCTATCTAGTGAAATTGGTTCATTTTTATTGGAGTTTCCAATTGATGCTCCTCTTACGCTTTTTTTTTGAAGGCTTGTTTGTCTTATGTATGGAAACTGTTAGAAAAAGATTTCTGGGAGAAGATAATTTGGTTCACACAAAGCTGAATGAGGATTCTTTATTCGCTACGTGCCGTAGCAGAGATTGGATATGGTCCTCGAAGTGCACTGAGAGATATCTACAGAAAACCTAGAAGTTGAGAATTTGTAAAGGATGTATTGCTGCTCTGCGTGCATCTGCATATGACCTAACACTAGTTTGTGCTAATTCTTTTATAAACAATGCCCAGTCATTACAGTGCGTTTCAAATGTTAGGTAATCATATGTTTTAATGATTATAGTGAATTATTGAATGCAAAACAAATATTAACAATTTCAACTGAATTATATCTTTAATCCAAGCTACAAACTAAAAGCACTGGCCTCTAGCTCATTACTTTAAAAAAGATTTTAACAAAAATGGAAAATCCACTGTCTCAAATTTTAGGTAAGACATGAAGGGGTGCTGATAAAGAATGAATTTTTATTGAAATTACATAAAATCATCTTTAATACTCAGAATACTCTACTGAATATCCAATGTAAAAGTTCACAAGTGCCATGCCAAAAAAAGAAGCAATTTACACCTGATGAAATTAGAAATGTTTGGATGCTAAAAGCATTTTCTGGAAAAATCTGAACGAAATTGCAAGGGTAAATTTAGATGCTCTGCATCTGGTATTTACAAAATAATAGGTAGAGGTGAAGATCTGGAGCCAGAACCTTGATCTGGAAGGCCTACATGTATATCTTACAGAAATGGTCGACAGCTTGCAAATGGCAACTCAACAGGAACTTTCTCTGTGACAAATTCCACATCAGTTCTCCCTGAAAATATCCAAAGCTGTAGTCCACAGGCATTTAAGAGCAACCCCAACACTGAAATAAATTGTCGACCACCGTTGAAATTTGAGCATATTCAGGCACGTCCACAATGGGCACAAGAGTACATGTCGTGGAACGACGAATGACTGCTATGCATTCTAGTGATGAGAAACGGTGGAACTTGCACAGTCCATGGTTACCGTTCTTTATTGGCACGATTTACAAAATGGACCAAAGTGTTCTATACTTGACAACAAGGCGATGGATTAGTCATAGTGTGGGATGCAGTCAGATTTAATGAAGTAACGGTTTTTTCTAGCAGACAGAAGTCAGAAGATTATTAGCGTGTTCTGTCCCAGCATTTGTTATCAATGGCTGACCTGATCAGAAAACCCAATGGGCATTCCAACAGGACAATGTGCCCATCTATAGATCTCAGACTATAAACGATTGGTCAAATTCATTTTATGAAGTGGCCACCAAGAAGTCCAAACCTCGATCCCATTGAGAATGGTGGGGCATCACGTCACATCAGATGTCTGCTGGTGTGTCGTCAGTATAAGAGTCGTACAAATGAAAACTCAAATTATTTATTTTATCCAAAGTGTATACAAGGAATTTAAAAATACTCTCCAAATGCGTTAAGGCATTTATCCCACTGTGTAACAAGGCGTGTAATTCCTTTATGGAAGAAGTCTTTCGGTTGCATGTGGAACAATTCCAAACCCTCTTCCTTCACTTCATCGTCCAACTGAAACCTGCGGCCTTTCAGATGTTTCTTGAGATCCCCAAACACGTGAAAGTCACATGAGGATAAGTCAGGTCTGTAAGGTGGATGCTGCATTGCTTCCCAGCTGAACTTTTTGATGAGGTCTACTGTTGCTTTCTAGGTATGAGGACTCGCGTTGTCGTGGAGAAGAAGCACTCCTCCTGTAAGAAGTCCAGGACGCTTGCATTTGATGGCCGTGCGCAGTGCCTTCAGTGTTTCCCCATATTGTGCTGCGTTAATTGTGGTGCCTTTTTCAAGAAAGTCCAGTAAAATCGGGCCTTTGCAATCAAAAAGCACTGTCAACATCACCATCCCCGTGCTGTTTGCGACTGCTTTTAATTTTTTCGGGGTTGGTGACCCATAATGCTTCCATTAATGATTTTGACGTTTGCTTTCGGGCTGGAAATGAAAGCACCAAATTTCATCCCATGTAACGATTCTGTTGAGAAAACTCCTTCCTGTTCATAGCGAGTCAAATGTTGCAAGGACATGGCCATTCAAACTCCAGTTCTGATGTCAAATGATGCGGGACCCATTGTGCACAGATTTTTCTGTAGTGCAGATGGTTCCTGATAATGGAGTGAATAGTTCCATGACTAAGGCCAGTTTTAGCAACCACGACATCGATTATCACTCTTCTGTTTTCCTTTAAGACAGCGTCAGTTTTGGCTTTGGAATCATCCATGATGGCGTCCAGGTTGTTGATCATCTTGCAATGATGACCGTCCCTCCGAAAACCTCTTGCTCCATGCCCAAACATGAGTGAAGATTAGGCAGTCATTTCCATAGACGTTCTGCATACGACGATGAATTTCAGAAACTGAAGCACCTTCACATGTCAGAAAGCGAATTACTGCTCACTGTTTCGTTGACTCCATTTTGTTGTTTGGACGAAGCGATCACTCGCAGAGCTTCGAAGCGCAAGCTATCGTTCTTTCTCACATGATGCAACACTTGCAATCTATCGTTCAATTTGCATGTGGGGTTTTGCAATTGTTGCTACACGTCGTCCCACCCTTCCCACAAAAGTTCGTTTTCATTTGTACGACCCTTATAGCATCAGCAATTGAAGATGTTTGTTACAATCTCAATCAAGAATCGGTGCGAACACTAATCATGACAGTGAATGATCATGTGTTTGATGTGATTCATCATAGTGGAAAGCAACTCAATAAATTGTTTAAACTTTTGAGACAGTGGATTTTTCATTTTTGTTAAAATCATCTTTAAAACAATGAACTGGAAGTCAGTGCTTTTGTTTTGTAACTTGGATTGAAGATATAATTCAGTTACGAATGTTAATGTTTGTTTTTGCATTCAATAATTCTTTGAAATCATTAAAAAATGTGATTACCTAAACTTTTGAGACTCACTCTATTCCATTATTCACCAGAAAGCATACAAAACAATTGAAACTTGTTTTAAAAATATATTTATATAAATACTTATGTGCAGTCAGATTGGCCACTCCAGAATTTCAAATCGATCCTACTTAATGAATTTGCTCCCTCTGATAATAATACACATATGATGACGTGGGCACTGCTAAACTTGAAGCTACTAAAGAGCCTAATGCAACTGCGCGAAAAAAAGGGCTAACAAACCACAATTATGCAGTTACTCTATCACTCACTCAAGAATGTTACTATAGCCCAGAGGGCATGATTTTCATTCAATTTTAATTTCACCAAACTTGCATGCTGCCATGTTGAGTGACTTTAACCGAAACTGCCCTTGCAAATTTCTGTCACTTGTGGTTTGTGAATTGGAAGTTTCGTCAGCTTGATCATTTGTAATTTATTTATTTTTTTTTTGTTGCTTCAGTTGCCCTTACTTAATTTTCCTAAATTGTATCTATCATCATACAGACCCTTAGATGAATCTTGAAAAGGGCAGGGTAATTTGATGGGGAAAAAGGGCAGTAACCTATATAAAAATATATAAACGCTCGATAGAAAACTAAAAGCGACCAATATGACATTGAGGTTTCATGGGGAATTTAGCGATAATAATCTGCTTACCAATGACAAAAATAATCATCAGTTAATATATTTATAATTTTTACACTTACTTTTGAAAAAGCTCTTCTAGGCTTTGACAATTTTTTGCTAAATCTTCAAATTTCTTCCTTTTTAACCGTTTCGGTCGTTCTTGAGTCGGCATGTTGCTCCACGTGCTTTCGCTAATGTAAACTACCGGCGATGGTCGCAAGGCGTATGGTCGTCGTGACTGATTTTATTAATATTTATTCCTTAAAATTTTAATCAATCAATCAAAGTTACGTTTATCGAATTCAATTTTTTTTTCTTTTTCGCGTTAAAATAAACAGTTGTTCACTCTGAAAGGCGACGTGTAAGACTATAAAAGAACTGTGGGTGGTTATGCCAGAATTTGGTCACGTGGATAATAAAACTTCCGTTAATTTCCGTTATATTGCACTGCAGACCATTCGCCAAGCGTTTCAGTGCCCAGTGGATTTATTTTAATTAATTGGAGAGAGAAAGTGATGATTAATAAAGACGGCAGGGCCGGGAAAAAAACCAAAAACAAGGCAGGGCAGACCGCCCTTCTGAAACTTGTGAAATAGGGATCTGATCATAAGATGATTGAGGCCAATCGCTTTTGGGACACTGAGCATGACCAGTCGTTACTTTTTGGACAGCATAGAGGGGCGGCACCGATGTCATCAAGTCACGTTACGGTGGTGTCACATGTCCCAGCGAGTGGCAAAACAACCTCGATTATATATGCTTTACATGTGGATTTGGTGTTGTCATGGGCTTGTTTACGCTTTAAAACAGCCTGAATTATAATGAATGATTATTACGAGGGTTTAAATGATAATTTAAAGTACGACAATCAGCTGAAGTTAGATAATAATGGAATCTCTGATCCTGTTTGAGGAGGATTCAATATTTGTTCGGCTTCCACCCTTTTCGTTTTTATCCATTATCCCCATCGTTTTTTGTCTTTGCTTGGAAACTAATAAAACTACATCCCTTCCCGTGCCACGCAGCTTTTAACCATTTATTAATTTGAATGAAATAGATGTAGTTTTAAACAATGCATAAATTTATTGATTGTAAGCTTAAGCGTTTCAAAGATTTCACGTTTTCGAATGCCATTTCATCTTAATAAATATCAGTCAGTCACCCATTTTTTGAACATCATGGCATGTTGAATTTTATTTATCTTGTTAGATATTATAGATTGCGTGAGGTAATTATATTGCGATTTACAAATCACCCATTAAATTTTACAATATTTTCAAACGGGTTCAAATTGTAAAGCACCTATAAGAAATCGATTTATATTTCTTAAATCACCATAAAATTTAAAACCTTTTTTCCCATATAATCCTTTTTGTGTGTGGAATGAATTTCCTGATCATTTACGAACTTCTATTTTTAACTGTATATTAAAAGGGTGCAGATATTTTAACTGTAATTTGTATGTTTATTTCAAATGAGCAGAGAAATGGTTGATTCTTAATGTTGGTTTTAACAATTTTTTTTTTTTAATTTTAGGTGCGATTTTAAGTTTTTATCATATTTCATTTGTAATTGTAATAAATAATATTATTTATTTTATGTTTTTTAATTGAAGTTATTTATTTTACACTTTGTTGATTCAGCAAAATCTTCGAAATGATAGCTAAAAGTCAATAAACTTAAATATTGTTTAAAGTTAAATATACCAAATTCATATTCAGTATAGCAATACAACACCCTGAGACCATGAATATGATTTATTAATTTGAGAAGAAAAAATTCACAGATACTTTATTTTAATAGAGAGAGAGACACACGCTAAGCTTGCTCAAAAGTATACAACCGCTACTCATTTTGCCACTCCAAATGCTTTTGATTTCATGGATAGAGGGGGGTAGCTCTCACTCTGACGTCATGTCCCTCTATATTCGCAACTACTTTACCAGACATCCCCTTTGTGTGGTTGTATCAGAAGAGCTGTGATTGTGGAAAGGTCTATGATGATTGATTTCCCTGGAAAGGTCTCCATGGATGCATGTTTTTGAGGGTTTATTCTCTAAGTCCATGTGCTCCACTGCTGTTGCCTTTTGGCAGTCAGGTATTTAGCAGATTTTACACCAAAATTTTGTTAAAAAAAAAAAAAAAAATTTAATAATAATAATAATAATTTGCTGAACTCTATTGCATTAGTTAAACTGAATTCAACAAATTTTTAGCTCTTTTAGAGGGTTAAAATTTTGAGTTGGAAAACAGACTCTGGTTTCAGCTCGAGTTAACAGAGCTTATGTGGCTGCCACAGTGTATTTAAAAGAATGTGTTTAGCTTTCTTAACTGCAGCGGAGAAAGCTAATGCTTAATGGTAGCAGAAGTCTGATGCCAACAACCACGACATGGCAGAGAAGGGTCACAAGAAAATTAAGAAAGCCTTTGAATCCAACAGTTTCAAAGCAAAACGAGCATAAGGACCTGATAAAGGGCAATATTGGCTAAGACGTCAACTGGATAAAATGACATTTTTCATGGTCCCTTGGAGGTTGTTATAAACTATTTCGACTGCAGTTTCCAAACTTCAAATTTGAATCATGTTCTCTTAAAGGTACTATAGCTGTGAATCTCGGGTGTTTTCTGTTATCTTTCAAAAACTGAAAAATGCTTGAAACTATTAATTAAAAAAAACAACAACATAGGTGCAAAGTTTTCTATAGAAAACTGGGTATTGAGCTTACATTTTCAATTAACCTTTCTTCATCTTTTTTTCTTTCTGTTTCATCAATGAATTTGCTTTTATTTTGGAAATTTTGGGAAAAATTATCATATCCTAAAATAATCTTCTGAATCATTGGCATGTACACACAAAAATTTTATATATTTATTTATTTTAGGAGCCAAAAATCTTTACATCATTGCGGTTCATGGAATTAAAGGACGTCTGAATAGATTACCAGCAGCAGGTGCTGGAGATATGGTGGTTGCAACAGTGAAAAAAGGAAAACCAGAATTAAGGAAAAAAGGTTAGCTGCTGGATTTTGATTATTTTTTTTCTCTCTCTAAGTATGACAGTGATCAATAATAATTAGCAGTGTGATTTATAGTTTGGTTTTTTCTGCTGGCTATTCTATTGGATCCATCCAATGTTGCTAGTAGTGGCTTCTCTGTTGTTTGCGCTTGAGAAGTCAATGTTACAACAATTGTTGCCTTGTGGTAACATTAAAAACTTTCTGTTTGCATGAGAGATGAGCAGCAAATAGTAATTCATTTCTCTTGTGTGATGTAGTTGCATCAGAGGCCAAAATTAGTCTTACAGAGAACCGTAATTTACGGTAATAAAGCCGCGGCTTATCTAATAAAAAAGTTGTCAAAAATGCCTGTGCAGCTTAACTACTGTTTTTTTTTCCAAACATCATGACAACGATTTCAGAAAACTGATACTGCTTCGAAGTGTTGCAGTTGCATTCTGTCCTGATGAAAATCAAACAAATTAGCGCATAATATACATTACAGTACCTTAATTTTCCTGTATAAACAATGTACAGTTCATTATTTATTACATTTATTTGCTTTTCATTTGAATTTTCCACTTCCCGTCACCATTTTATCACATCGAAACAAAGTTGCCCATCATGGATTGAGAAGGTACATTCGTATTTTTTTTGGCGATGGGAAATTCAAATGAAAAGTCGTATAATGAACTTGAAACAAAATTAGCATATAATATACATCACAGAACTTTAATTACCCTGTAGTTACAATGTATAATTCATAAATGTAAAATATCCGACAGTAATGCCGCGGCGGCCGATACGCCCACCACTGCCACCACCACACACGAAATCAATAGTCTAAAAACAGTTTTTTTATATGCTTAACTACCATTTTTTTTTTTCTAAAATGATACGTTTTTATCGGTGCGGCTTAACTACCGCTGTGGCATTATTACCGTAAATTACGGTATATGTTGATGAATTGAAAAACTCAAAAATGATTGCACAAACTGTCACACCCATTCGTGTCCACCTCATGGCACGAGCTGCCATTTCAACTGAACATAACATTGAAATAATGACTTGAATGCAAATTGATTTTTGTAATGTTTGTACAAGATTGGTCCAAAACTATTCTGAGTTACAAAACAGAATTGGTGGAACAGTTGCCATCTGCTTTAGTTTAGTATGGTAATGATGCCTTTTTAGAAAATCCATCAGTGAAAAAATTAGGCAGAAAAGCAAAGGAATGTTTTGAAAGATGATCTTGTAAGATCTCTATTGTTACTGTAATAAATTTTAGAAATACCTTGCAGTTAATTGATTTATGCCTGTAATTAAAAAAAATTACCATTACAGGGCGATTCGAAATCCCCGAACTCGAAAAGTACCAAGTTTAAACGTATTTGGCAAGTAGTGTGTGACCTTTGGAACGTGTTACAGAATGTGAGAGCACTATGTGATGAGACACTTGCATGGGCACAGGCGAGCAGTGACGTTATGTCAGGCATGGTTCTCATGCAAAAACAAGAGTCCAACTTAATGCAGTAAACTATTGCTTTTAAAACTTAGCACTAACAAGGGAACCCCAGCTAGCCCTTTTTTGCGCGCAAGCACACCGTGGAAGCGATAGCGTTGCGTGCCAATGAAGCGCCCCGGAAGTGCGCAGAGTTCATCAAACATGGCGGAAAGAGTGGAAACGAGCGAACGTGTTAGCGGCGATCGCCAAAGAATTGCAGTTAGAGCACTGTTATTAAGCATAAAACCTTAATTTTGCTGTACAATTATTCGTCTCGAAATAATTTATAAGATGAGGTAGGCATCCATGAATACTATTTTTTATTTAAAATTATAAAGCACCGCGAGGCATACCCCCTCGCCAACGCAACGTATTACTCAATGTTGCACACGAAGCCAGCCCTGTGTCTGATTACCGAATTATTTTATAAAATGAAATAATAAATTAAGGAAATGGTTATTAATTACTGTAGATATTTTTTAATGGAAGGTAATTAGCTAATTGTAATAATCTATTTTAAAAACTAAGTTTGTTTAGAAATTTGAGAAGCCATTCAATTGCCATCTGCTGCTGTCTATTTCATCTGCTTATGGTGCTGTTAGTAGTGGAAGAAAGCACATTAATACACCGCTTTAACAGTGGCTCCATTTTTTTCGTTTTCGTGGTTTATTTTGAAAGAAACAAAAATCCGCACTCTTATTTTGCAAGCATCTATTGTAGCTTCAATTGAGTAACATATTTCAATTTGGTGGAAATCTGTGACATACATGTTCGAGGAATTCCCTTGTAAGCAATGTTTTTTTCCAAATTCAAAGAAGGAAGCTCTTGCATTACTCGAATTCTGTATGACCGTGGCTTAAGACGTTTAGTAGCCCTCTGGCAGGCTGAATACGAGGCCCCTAACTGTTGAGACAGCCGCCGAAATGACTTCCGCGTAGAGCGCTGCAGGGAAGCTTGAATTTTATCCAAAAACGTGGTCATCACCACAGCTCCTCGGGCACTTTTAAGCTTCCATACACATGGCTTGTCTCGTAAAACCAGTATACAAGATCATTCACAGTTGTTTTCCCTAGTACACTATAGGAACATCAGAAAACTTCCTTTGAAAGTACTGTATGCAACATTGGTATGATTTAATTCCTAAGGTTGAGTGAATTTGACAATAGATGTTTAAGAAAACTTTCAACAGAACTAAGCTTCTATATGCCTGTTGACAAGTATTTTACGACTCATTAAAAGACTTACCATTTAAGAGGAGATAATTCATCCATAAAAATTTATTTCTAGTTAGGTTTATTACTTAATCATGGTGTCTACAGGTGATGAAAAATCTGGGGGAAATGCTTTGCTTTTTTTTTTATTTCTTTTTTCTTTTTTAGAAGTTAGTAAATTGAAATCTTTATATTGTGGGTTTTATAACAAACGTGTCCTTCATTTTTTTTTAACAGCCCTTTGTTTGCATTTCTTTCTGATGACTATTTTTGAATATACCGTAAAATCTTGAATACAGGCCGGGTATTCAAATACATGCCGATCTCGAATAAAATCCGAGTGGGGTGTTAAAAATAGATTAAATGCCGGGTCATCGATATAAATTCCAGCGTTTTTCCTCACTGTCAGATTATTAAACTTCTTTTCATGTGTATGCCATCTCATTGGCCGCTTCATTTAACCCATTCTAATTTCAACCATTCCCATGCTTTCTTGCCCTTGTCATTTCTACATATAAAATTCTCTTTTGTAGGGTCTCATTCGTAGGAAAAGTCAGGGGATTTTACAAAATCAGCAAAAAAATGTGAAATTGGAACGAAAAATTTGAAAAATGTCAACAATATTCTATCAAAATAGATGTTTTTTGGTACTGGTGGTCAGGGAAAATTACGCGATAAACGGAGAAAAGTCAGGGAATTTTACGAAATCATTTTGGTAGACAACCTGTTATTGGAAATAGCTCTTATTGTTGGGTCTCGATTAATTGCCTGGTGGGCCCAGACCATTGAGACAAATAGATGCCCGGGCCTGTATTCAAGATTTTACGGTAAACAATTTAATAAAATATAATTTTGATCACAAAATGTGTTTTCAGAAAATTTGTTTAGCTGATTGTAGGAAGATGTAGCCAGGTGGTCAAAATTAAAAACAAAATGTGATATCACAATGTTTTTTAAAGCATTAAAAAATAAAGGGTGCGTTCGACATCGCGCACTAAACGTCTTTGTGCGTCCACTAAACGCATTAACGTGTTCGTCATGGAACCTGGTCATGTTCGTCATCGCCAGTGCGCGCACTAAATGACCCTAGGTTAGGAGTAGTCGTTTAGTGCGTTGCAAGATGGCGCTGCCCTAGAGCTTGAAATGTAGCGATAGATAGTTTGGAATTTTAGTTACCGTTAAAGAGCCAACAGGTATAAAAATAATTGAATTCTGCATATCGTTTAAACTGACATTGAAATCTACCCGTGTTATGATCGATTTTGGCGTGTTATATGAATGCAGATGTTATGAGTTTTATTTTCAGCAGTACGCATACTATTCATGGTAGCACGGGTGAGGTGAACATCCCACTTTCGTGCTCTTTCCTGTTTTTCATGACACGCACAAAATGCACTACTCTTTTTTTCACCGCTCGCACTTAGTGATGTCATTAGGTGCGTTTAGTGTGCACATGTCGAACGCGCCCAAAGATAAATTTGGATGCTGTCCATTATCTCATTTGCCAAATGCCCACTTTGGAGGCAAGGAAAAGGGGGGGGGGGGGTATTTGGAGGAGGTGCTATTTTCTTTGGGGAAAATAAATATCAACATTATTATCTTCTGTTGCTGTCCACTTTTTACAGTTGTATCAGATGATTTTGAGCATTTTAATGCTTGTGAAATTTGTTTATAAAGAAAAGTTTATTCTGTATTCAAATTAGAATAGGTAGACCAAATTTCTCCTGTGCAGGAATCAAAAACATTTGGTCTAGTACAAATTGTGTTAATGAACTTGTGAATGAGCTTTTTTTTTTATGTTGTATACCAAACTTTTTTCCTGTAATGGGCAACTATTTAAAAATTTAATTGCTATGATTGTGTGGTACATCAATATGTTGGTCACTTGTTGTAGAGCATCAGATGTGATTAGCTTATTCTATATTAATTAATCACATACTAAAATGCAAGTATTTATGTAGGCTAAAACCTGAAAAACCCAGTTAAAAGTAAAATCGTATGTAGATTTTGTAAACTATGGTGCCCGGCACGAAAGAAAAAGGAAACTGGCGCATGTGTAAATGAATAAAACTCGTTCAACCAATCAGAAACTGACTGGAAACGAGGTATTACTTATACCTGGCATCGGTAGTAAGTAATGCCTTGATTCCGTCTGTTTTTGATTGGTTGAACAAGTTTTATTCATTTACACATGCACGAGTTTCCTTTTTCTTTCGTGCTGGGCACTATAATGAACAGTTTTTTCTAAACTTATTGGTCCGAATGCATGTTTTCAGTCATCTAGTTTAAAATGTCTTCTGAATTTATTTTTTGTAAGTTTTTATGATAATATACTGACATACAAATAACTTGTTTCAGTGATGCCGGCTGTGGTCATTCGTCAAAGGAAGCCATTCAGGAGGAAGGATGGGGCGTTTCTTTATTTTGAAGACAATGCAGGGGTTATTGTCAATAATAAAGGAGAAATGAAAGGTAAGTTTCACAGTTTTCTGGATTTTCATAAAAAAAAAAAAAAAAAAACAAAGAACCATTTTAATTGGGATTGGTACACTGCTCAAAAGAATTAGGGGAACACAATATAGAACGCCTGTTATTTGAATGAATGAATGAAAATATCTGTACAACCCCATGAACACAAGAAGCGGTCTCAATTTATTCAACAAATAAACAAGTGTATGGCTTATTTTTCCAAGCTCAACCTACTTTCCTGTAGTCTGTTTCTGACTGTTTGGTCAGAAATAACCACTCCAGATGCCACACACAGGTCGTTTAGCAAGTCTCTAGCAGAAGTTTGAAGATATCGGTCCTGCATTCTTGTCCAGCCCTTCGCAAATAACGACCAGTCTGTTGGAAACGATTCCATGCACGATGGATCACTGAAGGTGACATTTGAATTAGTCTGGCGACGGAACTGTATGGTTATGTCCATTCTGTTTTTAAGGGGTTTCTAGCATTTTCACTTTAAGCTCATGGAAAAAAGAGAAACTCGAAAAAACTCCCAGTGATTTCAATAGACCACATCTAATTTATTAAAAAACATTTTATCGTAAGTCTTGATCTTGAGATCTTACAAATGTTTTCAGAAGTGTTCTCCTAATTCTTTTGAGCAGTGAATATCTGCCAAGTTTCGTGATTTTTTTTTTTTAATTCAGTAAATAAATTAGTTGAAAATTCCCTAATTTCTGGTTTACAATCAGTATGAAGAGAACAAGAAACTTCTCTAAAAAAGTGAATTTCATAGCACGCTCAAGTTACAGCAAGCACATGGGTCATTTATTTTCAAATGGCTGTGGAAAATAATCGTAAAAGAAACCGAGAATGCCCAAACAATATGATGCTATTTTTAAAGAGCTACAGGCATGATTTCCTCTTATTAAGGACTCTGGCAAAAGTCCTTTCAATCTTTAACTCGTGTGTGCAATTGATCTGGCTATAAATTTAATATTTGTTTTTTTAATCATTTTGTTTGCCTTTATGATCAAAGTAAAGTTATTTCCACACAAATTTTTGGTTAGTTTGCTTCTGGTGTAAATTTTCTGGTTTTTCACATCTATGGATTTGGTACCTTGCCATTAACAAACACTTCAGCTTTTTAGCCTTAAGATTCTTGAAATATGTAGTTAACTGCTTTGGAGGTAAAAATTTTAAATGTCTCAAACTTTGGATTTTAATTTTTCAGGATCAGCAATCACGGGACCTGTTGCCAAGGAATGTGCAGACTTGTGGCCCAGAATTGCCTCCAATGCAAGTAGCATTGCATGATCAGTGATGTAAAAGAAAAGTCAAATAAAAACTGTATTTTTCAAAATGAACTTGTGTAGTTTTAATTCAAAATTTGCCTTTTACAAACATCTTAACAATTATGTACAAAATACTTGAATTTTCTTTTCAAAAAATTATGTAGCAGGGTTTAACATTACTCCATGATTTCATAAATAAACAGAATTAACACTTTTTCCATCCTGCATCCTTAACATGTTAAAATTTCTCAAAAACTTGACACGATTTGTGTTACAGGCACAACTGGATGCTTAAGACCTTGCTACAGAATTTAAAACTAATTGTCCAGGAACCAAACTATTACCGTACCAAATTGATTTCCTTTACCATAGCAGCTGTAAAAACAAAATTACTTTTTAACTTCCATGTCATGGTAATTGAATTTCAAAAACCTAAAGCACTTTATTAATTGATACCTAGAAATGCTTTCTAAATATTTGATGGTCTTCATTTCTTTCCACTCAGAGCAAGTGGAGATATGTAATGATAGTTCAAAGTACAGTAAACTGTACAATAATAAATAGTTTTATATAGAATTTTTAAATACACCACAAAAATTTAACAACACATTCCCCCATTAAACAGAACTCCACATAAGAAAAACTTAATCATCAGTTAAATTTTTTTTTTTTCTTTTCTACTTGATGATGGTATATGTGAAAAACTTGCTACAAACAGTTTCAACCAAATCTGAATTGCTTTAACAATGGTTAACATAAGCCATAAAACAAAACATCACTAGATTATCTTGCTTAAAACATTTTAACTTCTTGGAAAACATGTAATTAAAATTAGCATCTGTTATATTCAGGTTTAAAAATAATGGGATTTTTTTAAGCTTTTTGCAGCCTCTCCTCCACATGTATTGAGCCATATAAGTGAATTTTTTTTTCCCCCTTCTGTTCGTGCATGCCTAATTTTCAGTCTTTCCCTTTAGGAATGAAGATTTCTACTTTTTCTTCTAAAGCCTGGCTATTTGTTAACTGACTACGAGCCTTGCGTTTGAGTTCTGCAAGTTGCCGTCTTGCTTCTTCCCGTGATTTGGCAGCTGCCTCAGCTTTCTCAGATCTAGAAACGCTTCCAGTTTTCTTTGGTACAGTTCGTTTAGGTTTAACGCCATTCATACTCTTCATAGATTGCAAGTTCTTTGTTGCTGCTCCGTCCACTTCAGACACCTTGAAAAAAATAAAAAACGAGACATAAGTTGCAATTTTCTTGAAACTAGATTAGGAAAAGAAAATAAAAAACCAAAAAAGGTCACATTAAATTCACTGAAGTCCTTGCAATTTGAACTGAACTGGCAAGTCTTCACGACCTTTAGCTTATTCAGTCTAAAGTAGAACTTTAACAATTTAATCTATAGTCTGTCCAAAAAAAAGGTTGAACTGGGTGCATTTCCAGAAGTTCTGAATTAATATGAGAAAAAGTGACATTGTGCAATTCACTGGCTTAAGTGGATAATGCCCAGATTATTATTAATTCACATGGTACAGAACTATAAAACTTATTTTAATCAACTTTTAAGCTTAATTGGACAAACTAAGATAGGGTGCCTAAAGTCTTAATTCTTAAACCTATTTCAGTTTGGCATTAGGACAAGCAGAAAACCTGTTCCCAGAGAAACTAATGCAATGTGATTGTGATTTATTCCACTTTTGATTTACAAATTATTCCAACCAAAGATCTCTGTGGAAGTTGAACTTTGTTTATACAGTTTTCTTACTTTTTATGCTAGTCAGTGTTAACAAAGAACCATAGAACGAAAATTGAAATACTTCTTAGTCCACAATGAAATGAAAAAACAAACCCTATTAAAGCTTTTTCGGTCACACTTGTGATCTCAGTAGGAAATCTTCCATTTGATAAGACATCTTACCTGGGGTTTAGCTAGTGTTTTGAGGGAATTTAATTTTAGGATTGCCTAAAGGAATCCAAATTTGCTTAAGCAGTTGGAAGGTAATCTAAAGCAGTGCTTCTCAAACTGTGGTACTTTTTCTTCAAAACAACTCTGATGTACATTAAAGAATCGTTGACAGTGGAACTTGCAGAGTGGTACTTGTTTAAAAAAGTTTGAGAACCGCTGATTTAAAGGACAAGATCCTGAAGTCGAAAAAGTCGGGAATTTATGAAGTCAATTGTGGTTTCTGTGGGAAGGTTTATTGAGGCCAGACGTGGTGTAATATTGAAATTAAGGGAAAGGAGCACTTGGCCACTATTAAGTATGGTAGAGTGGAGAGCTCGGGTGTTGCTAAGCATGTTAGGCAGGATAGGCATCTGGTTACATAAAACGACACCAGATTAATTAGAAGCGTCAGGACCCTAAGTTTTAAAAGTTAGCCAACTCCGTCCAGAGTTATTGATGAATCAGGATAGTGGGCCAATCAGTTTTCCCTTTTGTTCAGCTTAGTGGAAGGGTATTGTAAAGGAAATAGACCAATGAGAGTTAATCATTTAAGATGATTCAGGTGAAGGGTGAAATTGTTGGTAGTTTTCAATTTATTTTAGGTTCCTACTGATGAAGATCGAAAGTATAATCGAAAAAAGCTTTTCTAAGGTTTGTTTTTTCATTTTATTATGGACTAAGATATTTAGATTTTTGTTCTATGGAACACTGACTATACTGTACAGATCAGATCTTGATCCTAGTTTCAACACATCAATCGAATCTTTTAGGTTTGGTTGTTATAGCAACCACACTTTCCCAGCTGCTTTAAGTTATGGTCTGACCATGACTGTCTAAATGACTTTTTTTTTTGAATGTTCAGTAAGTTAGGTCAGGGATCTAGGTCAGATCTGCAGAGTATAATATCTGACACAATAACAATTTGACATTTGTAGGTCAATGAAAGTCAGAAATAGAAATGCTTATGAAATGTGAATTTCCTTTATCACTTCCTTTCTCGTTCTATATAAATTTTGAGAAAAGCAATGAAAATCTAAACGTTATGTTTGGCAAACAAGCAATGAACACAATCAACCAAGGATTAAGTCATCCTGGAGATATTTCTCAAATAATTTGG
>JAHWFO010067154.1:2313008-2343707 GCA_023313115.1 Rhysida immarginata
TACTATATTTTTTTCACATAATCCACGGAACTGTTGAAATTTCTGGTCTAAGAGAAGATTGGCTTTTCCAATAGCGGCCCTGAATCTGCCAGCAGATTCTTCTGACAAATGCTCACTAGCAAGTTTCTCCTCGCCTTCTTCTATTAATTTGCCTATTTTTTGTTTTTCTACATCTAAAATCTTTATTTTTATGAGGAAAAAAAAAGATATAAAATGTTTATACTTTAAACATCAAAAAATCTAATAACATAAAATTATTATTTACCTGTATAAAGTAATGCCCATCTTTAACAATTTCCGGTTTTTCTTGAGCACTAAAAACCGGCATTATAGCTGCACTTTTAATTGAACTACCATTGACTGAAAAGAAGAAAAAAATATGTTAAATGATGTTCCAAAACCTTTCTCTGAATGCAGTTTTCCCCTCCCATTCAATAAGAGATTTGGTCTGAAGTAAGTTTGAAGATATAGTCCCAAAATAACACGTTAAAATAGTACACTTAAAATGGTAATATTTACGGTTTATTCAATATCAAACTTAGGTTGTGATATTAGATAAAGAAAACTGCTCAAAGAGCATATAGGACTGTCATTAAAGTGAGCATGTCTTTAAAGGATTCTTCATTGGCTTTTGATAATTATGTGGGCATCTTCAAAACTGATCAAATTTTGGGATTTTTGATTAGGAAAAAGTAAATGATTAAAATACTAAAGGGCAGTATTTGCCCCCCCCCCCCCAAAAAAAAAAATGTATACAACTTTTTCCGTAACAGCAAAATTGAATGCTTACATTCCAAGATCATTACATGCATTGAATCGAGACAACCCCGATCAAACTGACAAAACTGCCACTTAGAAGGTTACTTGATAAAGAGTTAGCTAGCAAAATAAATTGGAGCAACAGTTTGCCGTATTCAAAAGTATCTTGACGATATTGATAATCACTTTGAATACCTGTTGTAATTTTAGAATTCAATGAGGAGTTATATTTGTCCCTTGATACCTGTATGAATTTAGTGTTACTTTTATATACTTTTTTTCTTTTGCTGAAAGGCGTATACATATTTTTGGGTCACTCTGCATTTACTCTTCTTCAATCAGAGGGTATTTAACAGAGAAATTTGTTTCTTCATCATTAAGTTGGTAACCCATACTTTGCTACAGCATTTTGCACATAATGGATCAATTCCCATTCCCTGCATTCTTCTGCAGAGCAACCACAATCTATATGGCAGCTCATCTTGAAATCTTACAGTGAAAACTCAAACTCACTCTCCAAACATGGATCCCAAATTCATTCACTTGCTCCAGAATAGCTCCAATCAATTTGTAAGATTTCTATCCCTCTCAAATGCAAGGCCACCATCTCTTGAACAATTATTCTTTTACTTTTCACACATCCAACTTTGTCACAAGCACACTTAAATCATCTTTTCTTCCTGAAAGAAGAACTATATATAATAATTAATACCGTACTTTCTTTCACAACACCATGCTCCTTCAAAGCAGACCTGTGAATGTGAGTAGATATCGCATCCTTTTCTAACATTATCCACAAAACTAAACTATCCTGACACCACTACTTTTAATTTAATCAAACCCGTACATTTATCCACCTAAGCTGCTTTATGGCCTGAAGGCTATAGAGTCTGTACATAAAAGTTTTGACTCTAATATTTCTACATGCAGTTCAGAACTTCATATATTTTTTATATTTTTGTGAAGAAGTTTCATGTGTTGAGCAGTGTGGATTGTGAATAAATTGATTAAGTTGCATAATCAAATACTTATTTTTCTTTTACAGTGTTCTTTATATGGTCAAATGAAATGTGGAATAACTTTTTTTAGTGATTAATTATGACTTACTATGTCTTAGTGGATGTTAGATAATTATAACAGTAGATAAAACTCATGGTGGTAGAAGATGAGCAAGAGAAGAAGGCCATAGACCAGATATATAATAATGGAATTATTGGGAATATTTTGCAGCAATTATATGAGCCATTCAGTGCACAAATCAATTAACTCCACTTTTTGAAAAATCTTAAATTTAAGTGTCAAAGCATTTGGCATGGTCATAACTTTTTATATTTGTAATAACTTTCCTGAATAATAAAGATTAACACCACCAAATGACAAAAGGAATTTATAACTTAATAGGAATTTTAAGCAACAATGTATACTATTTTATCATTTTTCTCAACTTTTTGTTTTATGGAGTTAATCGATTTGTGCACCGAGTGGCTCATATATGGATGGTCTATCATAGATTTGGTTTAAAGAGAATATTCAGAAGAGAAATTTGTATACATGATTTTGAATCTTTTTACTGTCAATTTCACTGATCACGAGATGAGGAGCCAGATGCGGTGAGCCTATAACAGAAGGTAAGATAAAGAGGGGGAGAGAAATCTGTTTCTGGCGATGCAGAGGAAGATGCGAGCTTTTGAACTCTCATGGGAGTGGATCGTGGGATGAACATGGAAGGGGAAAACATTGGGACAGCATCTTGGGATCGAGAATCATAGTCTAGACCAGTTCTATGTATTGTTTGTGATGAACCTTAATTAAACAAATGAAGCAAAGCGGGCAATCTAACTCATTTGTACATGAAAATTGGATATTTGTAACTGAAAATTCTAAAGTATTACTAAAAGGGAGTGTCAACATTAATCTTGCTAACGTTTGCAAGATTCCTTATGCATTGTTAAACAGTTTCATCTTTAATTTTGGGAAGAGGTTATCTGCAGTCATTTTGGAGAGAGAAAAAGGATTTGTGACAACCAATATTTACTGGAATTGAGAATACATGAAAGTAATTAAGTAATTTCATTCGACACAATTTGGCAGATTGGAAGACAAAATTTTCGAGATGGCAAAGGGGAGAGTCTATGCTAAGAATAAGCAAATGGCTATTGCAATATAAATGTCCATGGTGTCAAAGGAATGAATTCAACAATAAGCACATGTGAATCAGCTATCTGGACAAGATCAACATCACGACTACAAGAATGATGCCTACGTGAAATGTTTTGAATGAAAACAAGGAAATCTACATTAAAGGGAGTGAATCTGTATACTCACCTTGAACAGTTTGAAATTTCATTGACTCAGTGTAATTGATCCAGATCTTACTAGATTGTGCCTACTGGTCATCATGTGAGAAAGTAGTGTTTGTGTGTGTGTGTTTAAAAGTGTTAACTGATAAATAGTGCATTGGGATTACATCTTTATTGATTTTCTGTTTCAAAGAACCCAACATCTTACTGATGGTTATCTAATGGGGATTTAAGTACATGAAACATTTATTTATTTATTTATTTATTTATTTACTTTTTGAGAATCCTAAGTATATTCCACAGTAAGAGGTTACATTTTCATCAAAATGCTACAAAGTAATAGAAATATTAAAAATAGAAAATACAGAAAATACTTTATAAGCTCAGACCCCCAGTAACCCAAGCATTAATTTCAACTCCATGGTCCCAATTCAAACTGAGCTTCCTCCAAATCTTGCTTTTATCTGGTCATATTCATTCCCCACATCTACCAAGTACAACTTTAATTGCATCTACAGATATTCTTGCAAAATCTTATGATATCCACAGATCCTTTACTATTCCTGCAAGTCCAAAACACTCAAATCAGTCTCTTCACTCTGTCAATCACTCTTTAGAATTTTTCCAAACACTTCAATTTCATTTCCCCTGAGTTTTCCCCTACATACTTAGAGTGCATTCAAAATCATTTGGCACAACATTTCAACAATGACTGATAGCCACTTCTCAACTAATCTTCATATCTCAACATCTCAACTGTGACTCCAAGTCCTTGGCTCTTGCTACATTTCAATAGCCCAATACCTTCCTTGATTTCTTCTTGAATGCACCCATCTCATTCACTCCAACACAGAAGCAAACAGCTCTCTCAACCATATCATTTCCATACCACTGCTTTTTACACTGCTGGCCAGTTACTGACTGCCATGATTGATTATGAACAGTAATAGAATAAAACTATATTATTCTAAAATAAAGTAAAAGTATATTTAAAGTAATCAGGTCACGAAACTGTGGATGTAAAACAATAAAAATAAAGAAAACACTTTTCCACAAATTATATTATTTGTGGAAAAGTGTTTTCTTTATTTTTATTAAAAGTATATTATTTTCTGTAAATTATATTTTAAAATCAATTTCATGACTATGCATTACAATACAGTATACATGCTGCTTTTGTTATGTGAACTCGCTGGAAAAACTAGCTATAACCAAATATATTATAAGGAGTGTGTTAAGTTATAAAAGTTGATGTTTACAGTAAATGAAATAAGTACTGAAGATAGTGAAATTTTGAGTTAACAAAAGGCTTGAACTCTATTGCAATAAAAATCCACACAAGCACTCACTTCTGTATATTCCTATTAAAAACAAAAATAGCTTGAAGAATTTGGGATGGGTCTCATGACTCATTTTTACCCACTTCAAAAAACCCTGCAAAACTAAAATGCAGGAGGCAATTATGGAATACTGCTACTCAGAGTGCTATAAATAAGAAATTCACAGCTAATGATAGAGTGAGGTAAGAATTTTCAATCCCATAAAGATTGCATTTGATTGCAATTCTTATTTATGAAGTGAAGGTGTGAGGTTAAAGAGGAAAACCAGCCATAATGAAAGTACAGTTAGATAGCTTTAAATTATGTTGCTAAATCCCGATATGGCAAAATTTTCTTCTAAATATTCGATAGTAATTAACAAGCAACATGCACTCTACTGCTAAATGGTCGATGATGCTTCGTACGAAGGCAGCAGTATAACAATCGCAAAATAATCTGTGTACGGTTAAAGACTGGGTAATGCTGATCACCAGGGTATCTCTTATCAAATTTGTAGTAAACACACTAGCACATGCTACATCATCAGTTTGGGAAATTACTGGCGAGCGAGTCATCACCTTGGTTGGCATTATTGGTTTGGCTAAAGTGTTGTCAAGTAGTATTCACTGTCTTTCCTTCTAAGAAATTAGCTTCTTTTAACTACAAATTCACTTGCATATGAAATGTGAATGTAATGTTTGAAATACATAAGAAAATTATACTGTGGCAAAAAGAATTTAAAGTTAAAATATGATTACTTAACTAATTATTATGCTTAAATTCAAACACTTAAATTAATATTAAATAATAGCAGATGATAATTAAATTATGATAGCAGATGATACACTTAAATTAATATTAGAGGACAAAGCAGATGATAGATTAAACAGTATTTTCGCTATTTACTCGTCGCTATTAAGGTCTTCCTATTATTGTTTCGCGATTTTTGATTCACTATTAAGGTTTCACTAATATTGTTTCACTATCATTTTTTCGCTACTTTGATGCCATACGCAAGATATATATAGTGTAGCAGCATAATATTCAGACTAAAACCCATAAGAAATGCATGCAGTGCATTTTCTCGATTTTGCTACGATAAAATTTCATCTATTTTTTCGTTGCTTCTGATATTTCCTTCTTTAGTAGGAGGGGTTCAACATGTAGGCTGTATCAAACTTTTTTTTGTCCATTGTTAAATTTTTATACAACTTTTCAGCAGCACAGCTGCAATAGGGAAAACCTCCGCTGGCCACCAACCACTTAGTGATGCCCGTTGAACAAGTCATCAGGTCTCATCACTGAATGCATCAAAAAGTGCCTAATGATTTCCAATTTTTAGAGATTGTTATCGGCCGATTATGAAAACAATTATTCCTTTCAGATACCCTTTAAGATTGCTAAATTTAAACATTTTATATTTGCCTGGACTTCCCCTTTAAGATTTCATTTTATCATTCATGGTATTAGACTATATAAATTAGAATATGAAATTTTGACAATTAAAAACAAAACAGGAACTGATATTTATCAAATTTTGATAATATAGTTCTCTATCAAGTTTTGATTCCACTTCTCTCTTTAGATTCAAATTTTTACAATGATAAAGAGAATTTCAACAACTAATGCTAGTCTTTTTTTATTTAAATAATAATAAATTTCATCAGGATAATCAGCAATTTTCAATTCTGAAGCCTTTTATTATGTGGATCATCATCACTTTCAATCGTGATTTATCCACTCCAGCATGATGTCTCCCTCCACTCAAAGCATGGTTAATTTGAAGGGAAATTGGCCAACAAGCTTCAATGCTGACCAAATGCAGATTGGTTAAATAACCATGTCACTGTGGGGATTCAAACCCATGGCTTGATCACGAGAGCCAGAGGACCTGCGCTCTAACACTCTTGCCACCGAGGTCGACCTATTATGTATTTACTTTGCGATAAATAATGAAGACTATTAAACATATAGGGTGCCCCAAAAATTACTTTTCCAGGATGAAATTTTTATTAACAATTATATTTCGATAAATAAAGTTTCCATCAAATTATATTTTCAATAAACAAAATGGGGAGGGAGGGAAAACCAAAAATTTAATGGAAAAATAACTTTTAGACTACCCTTAACTGCAACATATTAAAGTAGCACCTATTTCTTTCTAAAGTATAATGATAGGAAAAGCAATGAAGATTAATGTAATTGCTAAGTAGGTTGTTCAGACTGCTTCAATGCTTCTTATATAAATCAATGTACATTCATATAATACATCAATATATTCATATACCTATTGAAGTCTCGTACATCATCTCTGGCTATTGAATAACAATTTCGACTACCAACAATTAATGGATTATTTTTTTTTTTTAATTTGAGGGGGTAAATTCTAATTCCTAAAGTTTCACTAAATTCAATTATTTTAATTTCAATAATTAATTTGCCTTGTTGAGGAGGAGCACCATGATAATCTTGGCCCCAGGTAGAGGAGGGGGGGAAAAAAAAAAAAAAAAAAGAAAAAACCCACCTTCACCAAAGGTACCTTACAAACAAATTTAAAATGCCAAACAGCAAAAGGACAAAATTACATAAAGATGTTCCATTGATAATATTCAATTTATATCTTTTCATCTAATGATTTACACTATTTCATTTGGCTGCTTCCATGCACTATGATCAGAAGAATATGGAATTCAGAATTTAAATGCCATGCCCATAAAAGTTAGATTGCTTTGTTTATTTACCAAATAAACACACTAATAGGATGTTTGCTATAATCAAAATTAACGATTAAAACCTTTAATTTGAACGTAAATACATTTGACCTTTAAAAAGGTACTTTACTAATTGATATGATCTAGTAATTGTCCTTTCTACAGTTGCTGTTAATGTCAATGATCTTACTTATGTAATAATAATAATAATGTAATTTCCCCTCTCCCCTCCCCAAGCCTGCCTCTGGGCACTTGACTTAGTTCTGATAATAATGCACTTAAAGTTTATAAGATGATTCTCATTTATGACCACAATTTACAATAATAATTTTCCAACACACAGCACTTTTGATAAATATTTCCAAAAAATGCTATAGGTTAGTTGGGCAATCTATAATGAAGATATTTAAATTAAAAAAAATAAATAAAATAAAAAATTGAAATTATCAATTAGCTTAATATGTTCATGAAAAAGTGCACTAATTAAAGATACAATTAAGTGCACTCCCATTGCAAGAAGCAAGCAAAAGTTGAAGTTCGTATTCAAATGTTCCCAGCAAAGTGATAAAAAGGATTCTAAATTCCATAATTTACATTCTTGTAGCAGAGACATGGAAGAAGACCTAATAGCTATTCACATATAGCAATCAATTTTCAAAGTTTATTAAATATAGCTGGAGAAACAACCTCTTGTCCTTTTTTATGGACAAGAGGTTGTTTCTCCAGCTATATGTCTTTATCCACAGCACTCTCCCACTTCTCAAAGTTAATCAAGGTTACCTTAATAGTTATGCAAATTAATTTTACACATTCAATGACAATAACCAAGAGTTTATGATCATCACTAATAGACAAAATTATTTGTACAAAATACACAATGGCATAAACAATTTCATCATCAAGGATCTTAGGAAATCCCATGTTGCTGTGCTTAGCAATACAAAACAACTTAGTCATTAAAGAATTTCGTTATTTTAAAGTTATAAATAATAATGATCAATGCAATAATAAAACTTTCACAAGTTCTTACAGCGAATACCCTAACTCACATTCTCAAACTTCCTTATACCTTTTGTGTGAAAGTGGGAAGAGGAGGGATTGAAAACCAATAATGTATGTACTTGATATAATTAAAAAGGATCATCAAAAAGAGAATTAAGATGAAAATTAAATTTTAAGAAAGACAAAAACAAACCCAATGAAACTAAACCCCAGCATAAAGAGTAATTTGAGTTTTCAATTTTTAGAAGGGGGAGGGGGGGTAATGCAAAATTCTGAATTATATAACATTTAACGTAAGAAGAGAAGGGAGTGGGGAGAAAAAAAAAACTTAAAAATTAAAAAAAAAACAGCCCAATGCTGAAAATTAACATATTACATAATATTGTACGCATTCTCTAAACGCAGATTTTACACATTCAATAATTAAATTTTTCTAGTAACCACATTCAAATGCCCTTTCTAAATCAAACATTTATAAAATCACTAGGCCAATGGAGAAAATAAAATTTAACCCATCTCTTACTTATCCATAATACAGTCCAAAATATGTCAAATTTTTTCATTTACAGAACAGGCACTACAAATTTAAAAGAAAACATGCTTCAATTCTTTAACTTACTTGCATCTTTTATTAACGCTTTATCTGTCTCATCAATATCTTGTAAATTTGGTTCCTTTCGAACGTGGGCATGCCCATTCATAAATGGAACTTCTTTCTTCTTAGTAAGTAATGACGCACTGTTAAATTTACCAGAAACAGTAGAAAATATTACATTCGACATGAATTTTAAAATTTAAGTTTAAGAGCTGTCCCCTAATAAATAAATTGCGTACACTTCCATGAATACTCTAAAATCATTCCTTGGCATTAAATGAACAGATCTGACAAATTTTTATCCACACAATTCACATGACTAACTCATTTGAACTATGGGTTTTTCTATCTATCTATCAAAACAATAACTTGTCAAAATAACCCCAATTATCAATCCTGTAATCTAGCAATCTAATTGAAAATTATTATATTAATAAAACTTCTGAAAATCTATTTTTAAGTTACATTTTTTTTTTCATTTCCCAACCAAAAATAAAAATAAAATAAAAATCACGGGCAAAAAAATCGCTATTAACTTTAAAAAGAAACATAGGATGATCTTTGGATATTTAAAAAAAACAAAATCTAAGATCTTCGAATTTTAGTTACAAATGTCAAAACAACTTTCAACACGATGCTAGCGTTTTAAGGATTAAGTTCTACTAAAGTTTGGTGTAGACCAATTAAAAATATGACGTCAGTTTATGAAGGTTGAAGGTAGTAAGAATCTTATGCCAATGCATGAATGTTTAATTTGCCAATAAAACACCAAAGACTGCAAGCTCTGGTATAAACTGGATATAAAGAAAAACAAAAAAGAAAATTACATAGTTACTTAGATTAGTTTAGTAAATTTTCTTTTTAAAAGAAATCTTAGCCTAAGATTATTATTATTTTTTTTTTTTATTTCAGATGTCTGGTTTTCCAGAGCCTTATATGAAAAATTGAAGTTACATAAATTAAAATTTAAAGCCATTTTTTGAATCTTAAATTGAAGATTCTCACAAAACTCAATAAGCACTAATTCTTTTCAGATCATTCAATTCTTTAAACTTAATCTTCCACAATCAGCAGTAAATCAAAGATTACAATGCAATAAAATCTTTTCCTCTTATCAAGCATAAACAATCAATGTTATTCAATCGATTACGTGTCTGCAACAACTGAAAAAGAAGTTTTAATGAAGACAAGAGTAACCATTAAATTTTACAGAAGAATAGAAGCATTAAGGAAAAATTCTACCTTTTCACTAAAATGGGAAGGGGAGGGGGGGGGGGGATGAGAATCTAAAATGAACATCTTTACAGAAAAAAAATTAAAATATATTCAAATCCTCTCAAGTTTTCTTTATATTTTTTTCTCCTACTGAAAGTTTGTCTTTGTATTTATCATAACTTTAAAAACTAGTTAATTTCCATGAACAATGGGCGTTTCCCTTCTTCAAATCTAAATTATGCCCTTTCAAAATTTTTGCATAAATGGAGTGCTTAAGCAAACAAAATGATTTCTAAATCTGTGAATTTAATATTTAGTAAACTCTTAACTTTAATTATTGCAGATGGGCCATCTGTTTTTCAAGAAAAGGATCATAAAAACAAAAGCGAGTATTAAAAATTTTCAGCAAAAAAAAACATTTTTTTCATTATTTTATCATTGGTTTTTTTTAAGCAATATAAAACAGTTTACAAACAAACAAATTAAATTTCATCTAAAAATAAAAATTAAATATTAAAAACCATGAAAAAAAGATCAAATTAAAGCACATGCTGACAAAAGATGCTTACCAAATATTTTTTTTTGCTCCTCAGGTTCACCTATTGTGAGACTGAAGAGAAGAAGGGGATGGGGAAAAAAAGAAGCCTTCCAGGGCCTTCAGGAAGTAGACTAGTGAATAGAAAAGAAAAGGGGATGGGAAATGGGGAAAGGGGAACTCATTCAGCCAAAGGCCAAGCCTACATAGGAGATGCCTTGGTCCAAGCAAACGTAATCAAGAATCCCAGGTTTGTTTGCTACACAAAGTTAATATTTAAAAGCTACACAGAAAATTTAAACAATAGTTTCAAGACGGAACAAGGAAAAAAACAAACTTCAACAAATTCACAGAAATTGCCCTTTAATGCAGCTTTGTAATTAAAACATCAACCTCATCACATTAAATAAAATAAAATAAAATAAAATAAAATAAAATAAAATAAAATAAAAAATAAAAATAAAATGCATAAAATATCATAATTAACTTGAAGCCTACCTTTCTAATCCTACCATTCCGTTTTTTTCTTGACTAGAGGTTTTAATTAAATTACTGCTTTGGCATAAACTACTGGTCTCCCCACCATTGCTATACAATGGAGGAACCTTATTTCTAGGAACAGATGAGTGTATTGTTGTGCTCAGCGTGGATACAAAAGTCCTATCACCTGAGTGAACACTTTCACTAGTCATGGACGCACACGAGTGTTTAGTTTTATTCCCGTCCAGGTTTTTTGGACTGCATGCATTTTTCTTAGGTTGTGCCTGAATTAAAAAACCTTGTGCTAAGGCCCCAGGGCCAAACAGTCGTTCTATGCGTTGCTGCACTAGGGATTTGGATGTCTTAACGTATCCGTCACCTTCAGAAGAAGCCACGACGAGTTTTTCTTTTCTAGTGGACTCCTGCTGTATGTAAGTGTCACTGTTCCTACGTTTTTCTGGAGATAGATCTAAAGTTTTCAGAGTGATAGCACTTGTGCTGTTTAAATTGTTAAGCTTTCGCTCTGTAAATTTCATATGTCCTGCTGTTGTTGTTGCTGCTGCGGTTTCAGAATTTTTTCCACTGCTGATATCAGAAGAATTGCCATGCATTGCTCGACCTGGGCTGTTGTCTCGGCTCCTCATGCCTTCCCTAGCCTTGGAGTTGTAGTAGCTGAAACTGGTGTAACCACTGACCGAGCAGCTAATGCTTACGTAGGAGGGCTGACGTTGTGAAGAGTGGGAGTACTCGCTGTCCGACTTCTCAGTACTGCTGCTTAGCTGTTTCCCTGGAAGGGGTACTTGTAAGGTTGTACACGGCTGCTCTGGGACAAAATCGGCTACTGAATCATAGCTGATTTCACCGCTTGCGCTATTCAGAGTCTGCTGGGATATCGAAGAAACATGACCTTCTTCTATATAACCAGGAAAAAAAAAAAAAAAAAAAAAGATAAAAATAAATAAAACATTTTTTCCTTCTTTAATTCAATTAAATGCAGGTGCAGAATTGTATGAACAAAAGTTTTTTTCCGTAATGCTCAGCAATTTTAATAATCATGAGCATTTGCCTGGAAGTCAACTTCTCTTTAGTGATGTCATTTAAATTTCCTTACCGGCAGTTCCCGATGATTCACTGGCAGTAGCATCGATATCCAGAGAACAACTCCCTATTGACTCAACTGATGCCATTTTATTAGCAACTTTTTCCATCTGGGGAGAAACAACTATCTTGTGGAGAATATTCAGAGTACGAGGTGGCTGGCGAACTCTATGTAAGCGAAGCTGACTAAAAATTCAAACAATATACAAGAAGTGAGAAGATTTCCTGTATTTTCTAAGGTAAAATAAACTGCCTTAAAAATGTACAAAATGTTAAAATCTTGATTTACAATTCATTCAGGATGTACATTTTTTATTTTTTTTTTATTTACGAAGTTTAAAAAAAAAAAAATAGAAAAAAATTGATTTTACCCCTCCCTCTCCTCACTGCTATTTAACAAACAAATGCTACATGGAAATGGCTCTAATTACCCTGATTGCTCTTTCAACTGATCATCTCCTTCGAGATGTGTTGAAGATGAATCGCAGGGCTTCTGTTTCCTCAATAAATCAGGGCCACCCCCACTGCTGCAGGGCAATGGTTCCTATAGAGAAGAATTTGGTCTCCCTTTAAAAAGGTACAATAACTTTAAATACTAAAATCTATTCATCCTCCCTTTCCTAAACAAAACAGGAAGGATATCAAATTGTGATAACTTGTAATCTTATTTACTTGAAGGCAAAACAAAACCCACAAAAGTTAATTAATATTTACAAAATATTACAAGTATTCAAACAAAATTCATAGTTTACAATGAATAAAGTACCTGAGGCTTGCTTAAGATAACTGTAGGTGGCTGTGAAGCTATTTTATGAGAAATTTCTTCCTATAAATAAGCGTGATCTCGTATCAAAAAAAATACCATAATTTTAAGAGAAAACGTTTTTAATGATCTAATAGCAATTTCAACATTTACTTTTAAAATCATTTTTCCCTAATATTAAAAAAAATAAAATAAATAATTAACACCTAATTTCATTTAATTGCTTATTAACAGAATATCTTTTATTAACATCACTGTTAGCTAACATGAGCATTATCTAACAAAATCTTATATTCTACAACACTAAATAAAATTTTTAATAGTCTACCTAGGAAGAATATAACATGTTCGTTTTGCAAGCAACAACACAAGTCAATGTTAATGATTAAGATGCAACGTAACAGCATTCCACATCAACCAACGAGCAACGTTCTATACCATGCATCTAAAGAGAGGAACACTACAACATCCACAGAGAGCATGCAAAAACAATTTTTTTTTTGCTGGTAACAAATTTCTGTTGAAATTCCATTTAAATGTTTCTTTTCCTTATTCATACCTTGGAGACAGGTATTTTTTCCATCTCCTGCCCATTACTCTGGATCTCGATTTTCTCCTCCTCTTCTTTCATTGTTGTCTGGTAGTGGAGTCCTTTATTATCCGATTTGCCTGTAATGTCTTGAAGCATCCGTTTGGGAGATAATTTGAAGGATGACCATTTTTCTCCTGTAGAAGGAGCCTTGCCATGTTTGCAAATATTTAATCGGGACGGCGGCTGTTGAAACTCGTGCACTTTCTGTCTTGATTTTTCCGATGGCGGAGATGGATCTCTCTCTAACAAACCAGAATAATTTTTTTTTGCCATTAGTTTTGATTGCAATGAAAACTTATTTACGGGTTCGCTTGTGGAACGTTTGGGGGAATTCTTCTGCCTCTCTTCTCGACTGCGTAATGCCAACTCAAACGAATGATCGCTTCCAACCGACACTGCATCAGTCGATGCTCCGTCGACATCGTTCTGTGCAAATTCAATGACAATCCATGGCTTTTCTTTGCTTTTCGAAGGGCTACGCTTAAGCTTTGGAGACAAGCGTTTAAAAAAACTAGTTATCGTTCCCGTTCGAGTTTTCTTGGGCGTAAGAGATCCTTCGGTTTCGTGATCTATTCCTAGGGCAGAAGAGCGGGGAAGGGTACTACTTTTTAAGGTGCTCTGGCTTCTCCGACTGGGAGAACTAGGTGCACTGGTCGGCACGGAATTGGATTTCTTAGATTTAACCTTAATTATGTGGAAAGGAGAGGCCATATCTGATCCATTAACTCTCTCTTCTCTTCTAAAACTGGCGATACTCTCACTCGTCTGTTCAACACTAAACTGAATCTGATTCTGTAATGCTTTAGCATAACTTTTGCTTCGGTAGTGTTGAAACTGAGCTTGCAGCTGTAAGTTTTCCAACGACCCTGATAAGGATTTAGATTCTGCAATACTAATTTGGGCTCTTTCGGAACATGGAGAAAGCATTACGCATTAGAAAGGATAGCTATGGAGCTTTAGGATTTAAATTTTATTTTATTTATGCATGCGAAGCTTATACAGTCCTTCTTCACAAACTGCAATTCATTTTCATCCAAATCCATCATTTAACGCAGTTAATGATAACAATTACATGAGCACCGGTGAATTCATAATGGGAGATAGGGTTTGATTAAGCTTCATCCTGTCAGTTTATGTCCAAGGTGATAAAGCAAAATTTTGATTTCTGTTCATCTGATGGAAAAACAATTGTTTGGAATTTTTTTATTTAATGAGAAAACATTTTGCTTATTTATTTTTTTTTTTTAAATAATTGTAAGCAACTTGTTCCTAAATAAAAACGAATAATTTAGAGCTTAACATTTCTTAAAGATTTAAAAATCTGAGTCTAAACTAAGATTGAAGGAGTAAATTAATAAAATTTCACCTTCTCAAAGAGGTGCTTATTATTTCAATGTCTACAGGTGTGGTGTGTCCCTTTATAAAAATCTTAACAGGGGAGGGGATTAAGATTTTAATTAGAGTTAATTTTACTTTCATATCACTTTTCTTACTCTTTATTATTATTCTACTACTAATAACAATAATAGACAAGCTAAGCAAGTTACACCCAACCTTGGAAAATGAGTAAAATTACATGCTCACACCCATACCGATGTGAAAAGGAACCATGACTAAATTTGCTGCATTCTCCTCACTTCCCTACTTATAATTCCCATTTCTAGGGCAATCGTCTCACTCCACATTTACGGATGGCATTGATTCGCAGAAATATCAATGTCTCGGAGACTGGAACGTTAATAAAACTAAAATCCAATCTTCACATTTAAGTTACACATTGGATGTGGGTGGCGTTCAAAACTAATCACTTTTATATAGTAATTATGTTATTGCCATAATTTATTTTTATTTTTTTATCCCATTTCTAAGCTCATTCTTATGCTTGTGAGTTAAACCGTTTTCTTCCCTATGCTGTGTTTTTTAATTTTTTTTTAAGCTTTTAAGTCACATACATCCTCTTTTCATTCATTCATTGCTAGGATGAAGAAAATTCTCAGCTGACTACAATGCAACAGCGAGTGACCTTATTAAATCACAATAAAACTAGTGAGAACCTCCACAACAACAACACAATGTTTTTTTTTTTCTTTTTCTTTAAGGTGGAGGAGAAAAATGGGCTTTTAAAAAGGGACATTATTCCATCGACAGCGGCTGACATGGTTTAATTAATCCTAATTTGTCTTGCAAAAATGAAGGTGTCAGATGCTGCTGCTGCACTAAATGACATTCGTTTCTCTCTCAAAACAAAAACCTAAATGTGTACAAAGCATTATAAATAGGCCTACCTGAAAATTTTTGGCGATACCAATATACTGAATGATACGAGATGAGTGAATGAAAGAAATATTTGCAAATTAATTAAAACATTCTTTTCCCCCCCGCCACTCTTAGTCTGTCGGTCTACAGCCAAAATTCATACTTTTTATTATGATTTTTTCCACTATGAAATGGAATGGCAATGAAGGTTTAAGAGGCGCTTAATATAGAGCTGAAAATTTTAATCCAGAAGGCAGGTAATTATTGTAAATTAAAAAAAAAAAGAAAAAAAAAAGAAAAATAGTCTACTATTAAATGTTAAGCATGCCGAACTAAGGGGTTAATTTTTTTGTATTTTTTTAAATAATAATAACAAAAGATTCAATAATAAATCAAAACGGAAATTTTTCTTAGTAAGGTCAAGCCAAGAGTAGGCTAATGCTTATTTTGAGTTGACGAGCCATTAACCTGTGACAGCAGAACAAACGCAATAATGCTAAGCTATTATAAATTTAGCTTTTCGTTTACAAACAAGGGAGAAAGTGAAGCATTTTATTATTATTAATAGTCTCGATTACTTTAGAAAATAATATTTTCCATGTTATAGGTACAAGTAAATGTTAAATTTAAAACGAGTTGTGTCACGGTTCATTCACTCCGTATACAAATTGATTAAAGTGTAACAATTCAAGGCGAAAAGAGAGAAAACAGACGCGATATTGTTAGAATGACAATAATTAAAACATTATTTAGCCGTCGATTATTAAGGAATTTAAGGAGTCTAGTGGAGATAACAAGAGGTACAGTCGGGAGCAGGTAAATTCCTAGGTGAGCTAGGCCGAGTACTGGGGGCAAGTTCTTTCACTTGCACGTGTAGGCTTAGGCATTCTTAATATATACCTCGGCTTTTTTCGGCTGCTGCAACTCCATTGCAATAAGAACGTGAGGTTAGTGTTTAGTGAAAATGGTAGTGGAGAGGTGAATAAATAGAAATGTCTTTACCTTAAGTTAAGCGATGTATCGCCATAACGATCATCCTACACCCGATACACATGAATCGCGGAGGAGAAAAGCATTCGTCGAGATCACTTCCGCTAGTTTTGTTGCCGCGCCCTTCCCACAATTCCTTCTCCTTCCACCGACTGCGCCGGTCGCCGTCACTGCTCCTCCATCCGATGTCAAAGGATTCAAATGCCTTGCTCCCAAAATATTAACACTAAAATGAAATATTTCCTTTAGCTTGCCCTAAGTGCCTGGAAATATTTTTTTCACATTGCTTTTCTAAGGTATCTTTTGGGAAAAATCATTTAAAGTATCCCAAATAATCTGAAAAATATTTTCCCCCTCCCCAAGCACTGCAATATCAATAACATTTGAATGATGATAAAAAATTTAATTTCTCAATTCAATTTAATTAAACAATTAAATTTTCAAATAATTACTTTTACAAAAGAATCAACTTGAAATGATAAATATCCCACAAACCATGTCTAACTCTGGGATAAAAAAGATACAAATTCACTATCTACAGACATTACCTCAGCAATGATTAGAGAATTGCTGTAAGAAATATTTTGATACCAACTCCTGATGCACACCTTGCTAATTTTGCTTTGCACCTCCTATGTTCACTGTAACAGCCCGTAATACAAGATGTGACCAATAAGTAGGGCAAATGATGAAATAAGTCTTTCATCTATCCCTGGTCTTACATTGAGTAAGCCTCACATGGAAACTGTTTACAATCCTTAAAAATAGTCCCCCTCTGACAACGTGTGCACAAATTGTCAAAAGCTCTTGAAAACTTTAAGTTTTGGAAACAGGAAAGAATCCAGTGGTGACAGGTCTGGGGAATACAGTGGGCGGGACAGTTCAGTAACCCAATGTCGAGCCAGAAACCTCTTTACAAGCATAGCAGTATGCGCCCGTCCATTATCGTGCAAGAGAAACCAAGAGCCAGATTGCTTCAGATGTGGCCATACATGAATTATACAAGAATATCAAGGATTCTCTGCTCCGTGACATGCGACAAAACCACTACACAGACAAAAGTCGATAATATATTTATCAAGACTCACAGGTGCACAAAACACGCTCTATGTTAACTGAATATTACACAACGAAGCTGTCGCTGATATTCGGTTGTTCCCATTTTCGATTCGAGGGGTGATTCACCCTACTTATTGGTCACACGTTGTATCACTAAGCATAGGCACTGCCAGCATTTAAAAACCTTTGTACAGGAATACATTGATGAGGCGTTACGAGGGGTGATCCTAAATTCATAACAATCAACATGAAAGTACAATCGCTTTTGAAATTGTGTGGTGCCACTGGGAAGTGACATCCTCGAGTGCTGGAGCAACATGGCACAGCCCGGAAAATTGGAGGTGCGAGCTGACCCAGGTGCAAGATTGGAAAATTGGAGGTGCAAGCTTTTATGATTTTTTTTTCGAGCAGCTTATTATTTATGGATGAATGCACTGTTCCCCTTCAAATTCAGGAACCTTATACATTATGACCACCTCCAACTTGGAGTAATGAGCTTGCTCTGAGACAAATGTACCATACAAACACCGCTCATGCCACCATATATAGTGTCCCAAAATGATGTATACACTCTTTGAAAGATTTTAGCTCAGCAACGAAATGAGATAGAAATATAAGGTTTGTTGTGTATGATCCAGACGGTGCTGGAAAAGCATAGCAACACATTTATTGTTGTTCATTTGTTTATAAACCAAAATGGCAGACTTTCATTCGATGAACGTAAGTGGATACTGAAGTGTTATTGGAAGTTGGAGAATGTTGTTGAGGTTCAATGACATTGGAGGGTTGAATTTGGTACACCACCACCACCAACAAGGGTAACAATAACAAAAGTCTGAGACAAGTTTGAAGCCGAAGGTTCGGTGAAAGATGTGTTCCCAGAGTTCCGCCTCGATCTCCCGATTTAACCCCTCTCGACTTCTACCTTTGGGGAACTTTAAAGAATACGGTGTATGCCACAAACCCACAAACACTGATGGAATTAAGAGATCAGATTGAACATTCCATCAATGTTATTCCAGTCGGTATGTCGCTCTGTTCGACATCGGTGTTGGGAGTGTACTGTGGCAGAAGGTGGGCATTTTGAACATGTACGGGCTTAAGGAAGTTTAAGGAATAAAATACAACAAACCTTATATTTCTATCTCATTATGTTGCTGAGTTATAACGTTTCAAAGAGTGTATACATCAATCTGGGACACCCTGTATAAACTGTCAGTGAACTGAGTACCTGAATGCAGAGTTGGAAGAATACAACCTCACAATGATGGGAACTGGAGGATCAGCTGATAAGCACCTGGTACCAAATACTTCAGACTACCTACCACCACCTTGTCGGGTCAGTGCCTCGCTGCATGTAAGTCAATCCCTATGTCGTATTAAACAGGTGGTCATAATGTAGTGGCTCATCAGCGTAGCTTCCCATGCTTCAAGGATAGCTTTCTGCAAATACAGCAAACTGATGTGTGGCTGTGATTGCATTCAACAGAACTGAATATAATTCCACAAAATGCTCAATGGAACCAAGGCAATCTCTAGTCATGCTACTGGAACCACTCAGACACCAAACTAGCACTGTTGCATTGTTGTGCTGAAAGAGATCACATTCTAGAGTGAAGACTATAACATGAATGGGTGGACATAGTAACAATATTTTGTAACATTCAGGATGTGGTTGGTTATTTCATGAATCGTTGGCCACCAATTGGCATGTATAATCCTTCCAAGATGTTGTCAATCACAGGATTATTTTGTTTTGACATTTTTTTTCATGCTGCACCAATCTTGGCACACATGAGCACCTGCTATATAAAAATTACTACCATGTTGGTAATTACTGACTATTTTACCATGTTTCAAGTCACCAATTCTTATGACTTTAGCTAATGTTAGCTCATATTTTTGCTAACATATGCCAGGTGATAGAAGTTGCCTGATTAAAGGGCAAATGACACCAAATCAGAAGTTGATTTCATATAGTTTTGAATGCTTATCTGATACTGAATAACAATTTCATTATTTTTTCGCTTTCTTTTTTAATAAAGAAATCATAATTTAAAGGCCACTTCCGTTTATATAAATTCATTGTGAATTTTGTCAAAAACTCCCGCAATAGCTTTGCTTATGATATCATGTTTGGTAACCGAGGCCGACGAGATTTACAGGTCGTGGCACGATTCACAAGCCATAGGCTCGATGAGACTTACAGGGGCTATCAATCTCGTCGGCCTCGGCTTAGCAAAGATGACGTCACATGCAGCTAACGTTTTTGAATGGAGGGGTCCCCATTTCGCTTATTTGTTGCCTCTTTCTTAAAGAATTTGTAACTTTTTTCCATAAAAACTTGTTTTTTTTTATGGTACATTCTTTCTGATTATTTATTATCTCGATTTTTTGGTGTCATTTGCCCTTTAAATAGCCTTGTATTGTGGTCACATGTTTGCCTGTCACCTATCTCCTAATCAGAGGTGCTTAACAGTATTACAAGTGGTGTACCCAATAATGTGGCCATTCAAAACATAGACATAATACTTCCATTCTTCATGTGGGGCTATGTCAAAGTCTACCTGCCATCATTATCAGCCATTGGAATGAATACTGGATCACATTAACGGTGCAGTAATCACCATTGATTGGACATTGTGTGCCATATCTTGGGAGAAAAAAATAGTGCACTGATTTCTGTTGTATCACACAAAGAAGCCACATACAGCATCTCTAACTATCTTCTTAAAAATCAGACTTTTTATATTTGTATTAGGCAACAATAAACCAGGTGATTTTTTTTTTCAATCACCTTGTACTATCATAGTTTTCATGTTCAAATTGTACATTATTTTTTTTTTTTCAAACTGCTATTAAGGAAATCACTGCTGTGCATGGATTTTGGTAAATTAACTGGCATCTCATTACATTTTTTTTGTTTTGGTTGATTTAAAAGCCAAATATAATCATACAGATATTAGAAATTTTGCTTATGTTGAAAGCTCTTTTTTTTCTGTAAGAGGCAAAGCCAATATTATCAGTTATGGTTGGATATTCAGTAAAAGTCCTTATTGCTTCTCCTCCAAGCCTCGCATGTCAGTCTATTAGTCAAGTAATTGCATTAAGTAAAGCATTAAATGTCTGAATAAGCTCAGATTATTTCTTGTAATCAGAAAGAAACTTAAGTGAGTTATTTCAATAGCCTCTAAAACGAATGTTACTGTGGTTACAAGTGTGATCGCATGACCTTAAGCACCAATTTAAAAGCAAATGGCTATAGCAGTAACTTTTATAGTTGGTACCCTTTAGGAGTTGATGAATCTAATTTGCTGTCCAGCTAGCTTCTACAGGCCAAGTCTTTCCCTGATTACAACAGTCATTCACATCTGCTATATGTACAGTACAGATATGAAATTAGTGCTCAAATGTTGGAAAATTAACCTAGTTTAATGGGTAACCGGAAACACATCAATAAACTTACAGGAAAAGTTGTGTATGAAAAAGCCATGGACCTCCAGACCCCAATGAGGTGGTGCACTGTCTTGTTGAAAAATAACATCTGGGCGATACTGGAGCAACTGAGGAACAGCAATATACAGGGTGTCTCATAAATAGAGGTACAAACTTTAAGAGGAGATAGAGAAGAACATCAAAAGGAGTGAGAATTACCTAGGAACCCATGACCCAAAATGTCACAGTTGTCAGTAGGAGCTGGAGGTAAAATGACCGATTTTTCACATGTGCGTCACAATTTATGCGAACAGGTAACAAGCATTGCATGGACAGGCCACGAGTGACTAATATACCTGCCATGGAACAAAATGTATTGGATCTCATATTATTGGAATCCTAAAATCAGGTTCACTGTTTTTAAGAATAAAGATGCAAGTACATATCTTCAGAGCCATAGTGGCACTCTAATGTTCCACCAACATTTCCAAGATTAAACATAAATTTCTCAGCTTGTACCAATTTTTTTTTTTTATCATTTTGCAGGATTGAAAGAAATGGTTGCGTGCATCATTCAACAACAGGTTTTCATCATCAAACACATCTGAGCAACTAGAAGTCCTAAACGCACGAGATAAGCATTTCAAGTGAAGTTTGGAGTCCAAATTGGCCCAGACACACGCAATAACCAACCTATGGTCTCCTAGGTGAAGGTCAGCTCTGACATAACCACTGAGAGAGAAGGCCTACACAGTACATTGTTACATCATCATAGGGCATTGTTATTCATATTTCTACCAATAATAAGCACTAAATTTGCCCTATAATGATGTAACAATGGATCATGTTTCATTGCAGAGGCCTTTTCTCTCTCGGTTACGGCTCTGGGCACCAGTTGGCATCATGATAGAATTTGAATCGATTATACAATCCAGGATCCAGTGTTTATTGCAGGAAAGCTGTCATTTAGGAGAATTTCAATAATTGTTCTAATCATTGTAATAAAAAAAGATCTTGAAATGATTATATGATAATCAAGCCAGGCCAGGATCCGAGGAGTTCAGCTGGGAGGAGTATAGTGAACAAATACAAGACAACAGGTTCTGTCCTGGATGATTACCACCACAAAGAAAGGTTGTCCACATTCAGGTGCTAAGAGAACAATCATTTTCAGATGAACTGTTTACATGAAAATTTTGGATGGAATGTCATCTCACTGACTCCCTTGCTTGAACTCGATACATTAGGTTTCTTTTTATGGGGTCACATGAAGGACAAGGTCTATATGAATCCTAATATCTTATCAAGCATGAAATTTTGGCCATTCCAACAGATGTTCTCATGAAGGTGGTAGCTGATTTTTGCAATCCAATTGTACAAAATCTTGGAGATTTAAGGCAAATACATTGAACCAGTTGTTTTATAAATACCAGTTCACATGCATTGTGATCAGCCTAGTTTGAACTGTCATTGCTTATTTGATTAAGTATAACAACTTTCATCTTGGTAATTTTGGGCCACCCTGTACTTTTCACAGGCTACTATAGAATTTTTCTCAGGAAGCACATTCACTTCACTTGAATGTAAGGAGAATAATGCACATTCATTACACTACATGAAAGTACTATTCTTTTGAAAACGCATGCCACAGTCAACTGTAGCTTACAGATAAAAAAATTAGCTCAACGATGTGTACAAATAACCTAGCTTATCCAATCTTGACACATGAGTTTTATGGATGTATTAGGTTTACAGGACTTACAAAATGTGTTTAGAAGGAATTATAAATCTAAAGGCAAGTTTCTAGTTCACGGCTTAAAGTAAAACTTTCTTACAGCAAGCAATTCAAATTCACTTTTCAATATAAAGCAAAGAATCTTGCCCTTTCCAGAGCATGTCCATAATCATATATCCTCATTCCACATGATCTCCAAGTTTTGTCTCTTGGCATCAAATATGCATTTAAGTCCTTTCCATTCAGCTTGGGATGAAAATGTACATGTACCAAGAACCATAGGGCAAGATCTCCAAGGATATCGTCAATTTTTTGTATAGATTAAATACAGATCCAGCGCTGATCGTATTTTATAAGTTACAAATTAAAGTCTGAGGTCTGTTACTTCTATTCTGAATAATTCAAAGTCTTCAAGAAACATGAAATATCTACACAAATGTTCACCAGTTCCGGCCAAATTTTTATGAAGAAAAACTTCGATACAAAGTAAGCCAACAAAGGTTGAAGCTACAAATATAGACACTAACATAGGAAGAAAAAAATGACTATAGAATAAAGGAGAAGTCACTCGTTACAATTCTCTGACAAGTTATTAAAACATAAGCATGTCTAAGGCCATGAATTCAAATAAACATTTTATTGTGTGTGTGAGCGTACTCTATAATAAGTCCGACCAATGCAGACCACCAACTGACCAAACCACACACTAGTTATTTTACATGTCTAGCCTTTTTTGAACTATCAACATTACTATATAAAACAAGGCTTTCTGACAATATTAGACATGTTTAAACTGGATTGATTTCTTATCCAGTTGAACATTAAAAAAAAAGGAAGAATTGACCTGGATTCGAAGCAGGGACCACAAGTTTTCATATGAATTTGTGGCCTCTGGTTCGAATCCACATCGTGAAATTTTTCCTTTCCTTTCTCACGTCTATACAAGCTATGCAAGCATCTAAATTTTTATTGGACCAATAATTTCAAAGATGCCGGCCAAAAAGATAATTACCAAAATATGCCCTATCTCGAAAATGGTGAGCTATAGCAAAATAGAATGGAACCAAAACAGTCAATTTTTTTTTTTTTTTTTTTCCACATCATTTTTATAGTAATTTTTATCCAGTGTTCAACATAAGCACACAAGTATTTCTTTATCTCTTGCCGATTCTACCTCAGATGCAGTGCCATACCCCAGCCCCAGCATAAAGGGGGCATGTCGGGCCAATGGGAGCTGTACAGGATTTGTACGAGGGCACAATATTTTTTTATTGTCCAAGGCCCAATTTATTAAGCTAAAGTACTGCTCAGATAAGGAGAATGTCATCATGGGACCATGATATTCTAAATTTCCTCCTCAAAAAGGTTTTACTGTAAGTAGACTACAAATGTCATTTAACTCTTCAGCTGCAGTTCCAATAGATTGCCAAAATTACATATCTTGAAATAGCATGCATAAATATTTTCACATTAGTACATGCCAGATTCACCCTGCTATTAATTCTCTTAATTTAATTTGTGAAAATGGTTTTCAACTCTTTAAATCTTGACTATCCAAAATGATGATGATTTTTCAAAAGTAACTTAACAAAATGTTTTAAATAAAGAAATTAACCAATAATTTGATAGAACAATTGAAGCATAATTTATTATTACTGTACACTATAAATAGATTGATATTTGCATTTATATACAATGAAAATTGATTACAATTTCAATGAAATCAAAATTCTTTAACAAAAAAACAAAACCAGAAAACATAATAAAATTTACAATTAAGACCAAATAGAAATTTTTACCACAAAAATTGGAAACAAAAGGATTTCATTCTAATATCAATACCTGTATTTGTGATTATAATTTATTTTTTGTTTGTTTTTTATATAAATAACTAAGCTTATAGCAAAATTTTTAATAAATTAGTAACATTAAGAACATACAATATTAAATAAATTATGGAGATATTTTATATAATTTATAGGTTTTATTAATATGATTAATGAATTTTTTCCACCTTTTAAGCCATTATATCTTCAAAGCAAATCAGTTATCGATACAATGTAAAATGTTTGTACAATGATATCTATAACCAGGTGCATATCTACAAAAGGAGAGCTTTTCCTAGGAAACTAGACATTTAATGTTATTTACAAGATACTAAAAGTCGATGATGAATGGAAAAAGTAGTGAATGTGGGAGGGGCAAAAAAAAAAAAAAAATGAAACCCAATCAGTTCTTAAATACCACTCGTTTATGATACCACCCTTCCCCCATCTGGCACAAACTGAACACAGACATGGAGATTCCAGACAATGCCAAAAGAAGTGCAAATGGGAATCCTAGACGATCTATTTTGTTTGGCACAAAATTCCCATTCAACTGCCACGACTGAAAGAAAAAGAACAAAAAATATGTAATAAAGTAATTGCTATGAAGGAAATGTCAATAGTAAATAGAATGGCAGCTAAGCAACAAAAATTTACATAGAATTATGAATGCATTAAAAATACGTATTAATATTTTGACAAGGATATGTTTATTGAAAAACTAATATTTTTCTCCTTTTTAGGGGGTGCATGATATTTTTAATTCCACATTCTTGGTTAAGAGAGGAGCATATGCCCTCTATGTCCCTTCTCCACCTAAAACACTTGAATTTCACACTCTTTTCAAGTACTACCATGTACAATCACCATTCACTGGGAACAGAGGATTCGAGGTTTATCTGCAGCTCAAATTCCACACTTCAGCAGAATCAATGTGAAGAGAAGTTGGAATGGTGTACATCTCACTAAAATTGGACCGCTGAACAATGGAAACTGGTCTTACAAAGCAATGAATCTTGATGCACACTCTGGCAATTAGATGGTCAAATTTATTCTGCCAAGAAAATGCATCATGTTTGACTATGATGTACACTGTAAAGTTCAGAGACAGCAGTAACATGGCATGGGGGTCATTTTCATGGTTTGAATTGGGCCAACTTGTGCAAATAGCAAGAACTATGCCTGCAACTTAGCAGAACATGTTGGACAATCCTGCCAAATTTGTGGCACGAGTTTTGGATTGGATCATTCCTCCACCAATACGACAATAATTCTTGTCACAAAGCAAGGCATGTGAATAAATGGTTGAGGGGACGGGTTGCAGAAAACTGACTGATTTGCACAGAGCCATGAAATAAATTCCACTAAGGACCCATGGGATGAGTAAGTCGGACTATTATGGGCTAGGCCTCATTACCCAATAGCTGTGATTGAACTCGTCAAAGCTCATCAGGAAAAAAATTCCTGAAGCTAGTATCAAAGTCTGGTGGAAAATCTTCCTCAAAGAGGACCAAAATATCAGAAAATTGAAGAAAAATAATATATATATATATATATCAGCAAATTTTCTAATTTATAAAACAAAAAAAAATAATTATAATGAAAAAATTATTAAATAAATATTTTGGTTGCAGGCCCTAAGATTGCATTTGACCAAACTTTATTTACCATAATAACCTCTCACAAAATTTCATCTGGTCTTGAGTGTACAGTCTATATGGTCAGGCATCCTATTAAGTCAAGTCAATTTTGTTAGACCCTGTTGACAATTTTTTGAAATGCATTAGTCATATTAAGCTGCATTATTCACTCCCTTTCCAGATTTCAAAGCAAATGAAATTCCTACTCCAGAAAGCCGACCATTATTAAATGCAGGAAATTACATGGAGGTAATGTTCATTCACTGATGGAAAAACACTGAATTTCATCATATACAAGGTGTTAAAGGGCAAATGACACAAAAATGTCTCTATCGAGATAATAAATAATCAAAAAAGCCCCGGGGGCGCCGCCCTTTTAGGATTACAAGTTCTTATGGAAAAAAGTTACAAGTTTTTTAAGAAAGGCAACAAATAAGCGAGATGGGGACCCCCCCTCCATTCAAAAACATTAGCTGCCCGTGACATCATCTTTGCCAAACAGAGGCCGACGAGATTAATAGGCCCTGTAAATCTCGCTGGGCCTGTGGCTTTTGAATTGCGCTTCAGACTATAAATCTCGTTGGCCTTGGGTAGCAAAGCTAACGTCATAAGCAACACTATTGCAGGAGTTTTTGACAAAATTCAAAATGAATTTATATTACCGGAAGCAACCTTTAAATCATGATTTCTTTATTAAAAATGAAAGTAAAATAATAATAAAATTGATATTTAGTATCAGGAAAATATTCAAAACTATATGAAATCAACTTCCGATTTGGTATCATTTGTCCTTTAAGCAACTATGGGACCGATAACAAAATGTCCTATGAACGTGTCCAGAAATGCACATCACATCGACGTATGGTGTACATGCAATCATCCCAATCACAGCAGATGTTTGAAGTCACTGCCGCGAGTGGTAAATCGAGCACTGCAACCTTGAAGCAAAGGTTCACTTATAACAGCATTGCAGTCATCAAACAGATATTGCTCCAAAATCAATAGAGAATTCGCCCATTCGTACATGAAAATAATGCCTGCCTTACACTTTTAATTCCTTCCATTCTAACATTCAGTTTACCATTGAAACTCCATCCCATTCCTGGACAGCAAAATCTCGTCTCCCGTTAAAGTCTGAATTAAATTGGTACACCTGACCAGAGAATCTCTCTTAATCGCTATCTTACTGCTTTCTGCCTGTGTACTCATTTGTTCAGGTGCCATTGTGATATTCTCAATAAGTTTAAATATCGGAATATCAAGATTAAGATAGGATTCAACAAAATATTCTTAGTATGAATAACACGCAATTCTTATATAATTCAGCTGTTCAGTGCATACCGAATTCGCACTCGTTCTGCTGCTGCAATTGCAGGCTAAACGTTATGTAACGATATTGCCAAGTATTGCATGGATGCAGCAATTCTGGATGCATGTTCATAGGATTATTCTGCTCCTTGTTGGGACAGCAATCGCCCCAAAGTTGTCCCATTGTTTTTTTAATATATCGTGTAAATTTTAAATGCTTTGTTTGGAAGTTGCAGAATGCAGGCTCAAAAGAATTGCAATCAATTTGATGGATATGATTGTGGATTCAATTTTAGTGCGATTTCATTCCCTCCAGCACAGTATCATCATATTTACTTGTTTTTATCCAATTCAATTTTTAATTTTAATAATTTTCATTATCCATTAAATTTACATGGCAAGACTCTTCACTCCAATTTTGACAAACATACAAATGTAGAATGAAATCATAATAGGAACTCAAAATAATTAAATATTTCTGTAATTATTGTATTGTGTAGCCTACATCTTATTTAATAAAGTTTTTTAATTACCACATTTTTTTGTTTTACATTTCTTTACATGTTCAACAGCATAAGTATATAAAATTTTCAAAATGTTTATATTTCTCAATGTTTAAATTTTTATAAAAGGGATGTCTCAAATCTAATGCATCTTATTTTTTTTTTTTTTTTAATCTTGTACACCCATACCTCGTTATACGTACTTTTCAAATAATGGCACTAATTCGTTTTACGTATCCAATATTTCGTCATATGACCAATGATATCAAGAGCTCTTGATATTAAATAAAGAGTAGAATGGAAATACACTGATCATCAGCGCCACCACTATGAACTCAACTATCAATTAACTTCAAACATGGCGTCGTTATTTCCACTCTAATAAATTAATCTTGTTGCACACGACACGTGCTGCACGCGATACTCTGTAGTGAGTCAGTGTAAGTTCTTGTTTTGTTTGTTGAAATTAATTGCTGAATTGTAAGCATAGTTAGCGCCTATGAATTAGACTCTATTTTTGTTATATATTATTATGTTTATGAAGAAATAAAAATAATAAACTAAGACTATAAAAAATGTATATACTACTGTGCTGTATTATTTCATAAAAAAAATTGAAACAGATTCAATTTAATTTGTATATGTTTGTATCAAAATGTTTGATGGGTATTGTCAAAGCGTCATCAAGGAAATTTATTTTTAAAAATAGCACAGTAGTGACCTCTGATGAGAGCTACATAATAAAACGTCTCACATTTTTTCATTGCCTCGATTCTACTGACCCTGAAAAGTACGTATTCGTTATACGGATATTCGAGTTTTTCAGTACGTATAACGAGGTATAGGTGTATATGACTGCAGATAGGAAAATTAAATTTATTTTTAATTAAAACTTCAAGATTCTGTCTCTGTCATATAAAAAATTGTCATCGCTTTAACTGATTTACTAAGCATCCATGTTGGAGAGGTCCATCCTTTGTCAGGCTGAAGAGATGAAATCTGACAGAGCCAATTCCTGTGTATGACCTCCAACCAAATTTTGGTATGACCTCCCTTTTCAACCACTAATGGATCACTGATGCACTTAGCTCAAAAACATAAGTATCAGTGACTACAATATGATCTCCACTTCATATTGAGGTGTTATATGATAGGAACATCTAGTATACTTAAGTAGGTTCAAATGTTTATGTTGCCATTTAGAATTAAGTTTTTACTGTCAGAGTGACAAGAGTAGTTCAATCAGAGCAATACAAAAACTCATTAGTCTTGTTAAATAACCAGTGCTATTATTTAAGGTGCCATGTATGAACATTCTTAACTACTATTCATACAATTAAGTGAAAAGCAAGACATCAAAAAACATTACAGTATATAGAAAGGGTCTTGTATTGCTATGTATTGAATTAATAAACATACTCCATAAAGCAGTATTATGAATGTATTTGTTTATAAAATCTTGACGGACTCTCGCTTCCATCAGCCAGCCAATCATTCCTATCAAAATGGGCAATATATTTACATCATCTTGGAACAACTTTTTACCTTCTCTAATCTTTCTCAACCATTTTTGCACATTATTCTCATTTGTCATATGCAAAAAAATCACGGCTATACATCAGTCTTGATCATAAATTCAATGACTGCTCTTAGTTTCAGCTTCATAACTTAACTTACCTAGAAACGGAAGTAGTTAGATAGATATACACATCATGCAAGAAGAATTTGTGTGGTGTAAAAACATCACATTAGGGTTAATAGTGTCTGAGAGAATGGCAAGCTAAGCATTATTTTCAATTCAGCATTCATAATAAGATAGTAAACAGCCCAGCATTCAGATGCTATGCAAATGAATAGGATTAAAATGCCATATATAGGTAATTTTTTGATGTTAAAGCAATGATCGTCTGCATGGGGCTACATAAAAGCAAATCTTCACTAACATGACAGAGCACAATGGATGAAGATCCATTTTATTATCTTCAAGTTTATTGTATATTTTTTAAAAATTTGAGTTAGAACTGTAAAATTTTTATCTATGCTAAGGATTTTTGACACTATCTATTGTTTAAACAAAACTGTATGTGACCATAGAGTTTACCTTATATACAATAATCTTCTGAGCTAAAAGATTTAGCGAATTCTCATTCATGAAAAACTACTTTTGACATGTTTTATGAACAGCTTTTTCACACTTGGGATAGGAATCTGAAACATAGCTGGATTTGCACGTTATCTCATTTCTCAACACAATTCTGATGATGTTGATGCATTAATCCTATCAAAGTAAGTCTTTCGATACCTTCTCGACAGAAAAATGGGCTTTGCTGCCCTGAGCCAGTTTTGCACTTCATTTTCTACCTCCACATCATTTACTTTTTTCAGTGCAACCTTCACCTTGTTGGTCCACTCAAAAACCATCTTGGCAACTAGATCAGGTCAGGCAGCAAAGACCAATTTTACACTTCACTTACATCCTCCCTCATCATTTGCACAACACTAGCCACCAAGATGGGTTTTGAGAGAACCAGATTAAAATCACTGGCACTGAAAAAAGTAAATGATGTGGAGGTAGAAA
>JAHWFO010067154.1:2344107-2364431 GCA_023313115.1 Rhysida immarginata
GTGAGGAGGTTGAAAATGAAGTGCAAATCAGGCTCAGGCAGCAAAGCCCAGTTTTCTAAGAAGAAGATATCGAAAGACTTATTATGTTGATAGGACAAATTCCATCAACAACATCAAAAACTATGTTGAGAAATAAGAAGATAACATGCAAATCTAGCTGTGTTTAAGATTCCTATCCAAATTAGTACTTTTTAAATCATCATTTGTAACTTACTTTCTGACTTTCCCTCGTATATGTATAAAATCGATAGTATGACCAATCAAAAACAACTTACAAAAGGTATTTTCTGAATGGTCTTACAATGGATGAAGAATATCAACCGACCAGGTTTTGTGTAGCAAAAGGAGTCCCTGATTGGAAGAATATTGAATTATTGGAAGGATACTAAGAATATTGGAATAAGTTTAATGTTAACTTCATGTCTGATTAAACCAACCAAGGGGAAAAAAAACAAACAAAACATAATACCAAAGAAGAAAAAAAAAATAAATCACTCATCCACACCTATTTATTGTCCCATATGCGCATTTCGGCTACCTTGTCGCCATCAAATCAGCAGAACACAGTATACATGAAACGAAAACGGAATTTATACAATACGGCGATAACAGAAAATATACAATGGTTACCAATCAGAAAACAAGTATAAAGATATGCAGTGTTCTTCCCAGAAAATTTTATCAGGTGGGCAGAAAGATAAAATAGCTGGGCAGACAAAAATTAAAAGCAAACAAAACATTATGTAATGTTGTCTAGTTTTTCATGTATTAACTGGGCAACACGACTCTTGAAAGTTCTAGGTTAATTGTTCGAAATCAATTTTTCGAATGCAATTTTTTGAAAACCATTTTTTTGAATGACAAATTTATTAAAAAATTTTTTGAATGATAAAACTTTTCAACAACTTTTCGAAATCACTCCACACAGTCTTTTTTGCTGGATCATTAGTATCCAATGTTGTGTGCAACTCCACGCATAATTCGTCAGTTCCCAATGCATATTCAATGGGTTTTTGGATGCACTACCACAAATATCACTGAAGGATGTAGAAGAAATTGTGGGATGAATTGGTCACAGTTTTCCGTTACTCAAACGTCTTCGGTGTTCTGTCTACAACGTCCCCCTCCAAGGGCAAAATAATGGTACATATCCCAACTTATTTGGTTACCGGAGGCAGTTGTTTCCTCCCGACCGGTTACAGGAGGTTAATAGTCAGTATTTCGATTCAAAAAATTGAAGTTCGAAAAATATTTTAGAATAATTCATCAGTTCCCTTGAAAAGGGCCTGGGGGAATCCCCCTGGATATTGCATCATAAAATTAACCAACCAGAAAATTGGTGCGAATGTTGGGACTGATATCTGGTCGCCTTTATGATATTCAGTTTTCCTTTCATATACACTATTCCGCTGTTGATGGCTACAAGGTAGCCGAAATGCACATACAGGACAACAGATATTGTGAACAAGAGGTTTTCTCCCCCTTGGTATTATTTCTGATTGACCATCTCACCTATATATATATAATTCACATATATTTGGTATTATTGCCATTGCTTCATTCTGTATCCACTGGCACTGTAGATTAGGTTTAGTCTTTGAAACGTGCCAGCCATTCTATATTAAAATTCTAGCAGTATTGCTTCACTATTGATCACTTTCTTTTTCTTTAGTTTTAAGAGCAACATAAGGCCCAAGCAATTTAATTAAAATGAAATGGTTTAGAAAAATTTTAAAAATAAATGTTAATGATCACTTTAAAACATTTAAAATATCCATTTGGAGGTTCATTTTTATTCTTACATAAAATTAAATATACTAATCCCTTGTATCTATGGTCTCATCTGCGGTTTCACGTATCCATGTCAAATTTTTTGCATACCTCCCTTGTGTATTCACGGTTTGTCCCGATATATTTTTATCGGTTTCCCCTTTAAACTTCCTGTATTTTAGGGAATTCTCCCTTTGCTCTCATGGGAAAATATATTCAAAGCAAGTAAACAATATCAGGGTTTTTAACAGAGGCACAATATGTTTGATGAAAGACATGACTAGTATCACGAGTATGATGAGAAAATAAAAAAGGTTTAAAGAGGTGCTGGAACCAAAGTTTTTATTGCCTAACGCGTTTCGACATCCTTCGAAAGGGACGGATTGATCGACTTCTGGGTTCTCCCCAGGCCCTTTTGAACGGGCATGCCACCTGGCTAATTTTGGTGACCGCCCGCCTGAATACACGAAAAATGCATACCACTGCATACTTTGTTTTTAATTTTGTCCGCTTGGCTATTTTATTTTTCCACCTAGCTGATAAAATTTTCTGGGGAGAACACTGAACTTTATCATCAGCCTGAGTGACCGGAAGAACTCTACATCAGGTCGGTGCGCTAGAAGGAGCATTCCATCAGGTCTGCCAGTTCCAGGGGAGATATAAATAGGGCCCAGTTTCCCAGTTAAGCTTTGTAACATTGTTCGCCTCCGATGATGACGTTATGTCGAAACGCATTAGGCAATAAAAACTTTGTTTCCAGTATCACTTTAGACCTTTGTTTTTATTTTTTCTCAATTTGTTTGCTAGCCAGACAGGTTTAGAATTTTTAAATTCTAAATTTTCTTATAGCCTTTCAATTTTACGACATTTACAATTTTGTATTTAATATCAATTTCATTTAGTGTTAGTTTTTTTTTTGGTTTTTTTTTTTATTGGAACCACTGTTCGCTTTAATTGTTATTTGTTTGTTTAATGGCTTTATCTTATAAGTTATTATCTGTCTGAATGCTAACAAACATCAATTTTGCTTCAACTTGTCATTGCTCGAGGAAAAATGTATCCCCCCCCAGCTACGCCACTGGACCACAGTGATTTAAAGATATCACGATTTCCAAACGTCGCAAGATCATTCGGCAACAAAGTGCGGAAGGAGTGGAGACCGAAGATGGCAATGCTGCACCAGTAGCAAAGCGTAAAAAGCATGCCTCACGCTCTAACATCAGAACATCTGAATTTATTCAGCAAGTCAGCAGGCCATCGATGACAATCCCAGAACATCCACGAGGTCACTTGCCAAAGATCTCCCATCAGAAAGGAACAATCAGAAATGTTGTCCATGAAAACATCGGATATCACTCGTATGTTATGAGAAGAGGTCAGTTTATGTCAGACAAAACACGGGAAAACCTCGCATGACACAGGAATGGATGGCCGACAACTTCCATGATCACGTAACCCCTAACCTTTGGCCTCCTAACTCTCCTGACCTGAAGCCGTTGGACTACTATGTATGGAGCACTGTGGAGAGAGAGGTCAATGAACACCCATATAACACCAAAGATGAATTGAAAGATGCCAACGTTCGAGTAATGACCAATATGAACCATGACCATTTGATTCACGCATGTCGATGGTTTCGATCTTGCATTGAAGCAGTTATAGAAGCTGAAGGTTTCTTGTGTATGCTCATATAACAAGGTTTCTTGTGTATGCTCATATAACAAGGTTTCTTGTGTATGCTCATGATATGTTTCGATAATAGTTATTATCTCGACTTGTATCTCAGTTTTCTTTCTTGATGTGAATCTGTCCTCAAATACCTTATGCACCCTGTATAAATTTTCAGTGCACAGGCTTTCTTTCTAGGAAGTGTTATCAGAGACCATCAATAAGCCATTCTCCCTCTTCCCTGCAATAGAACTTTATCCACTTTTTTCACTTTTCTGTAATGAACTCATGTTTTCCACTTGAGTCATGAGGTATTGATTGATTAGTCTTGATTGGTAATAGCAATAGTAAAATAAAAGTTTTTTCCCCTTTCTTTTTCTGAATATTCTTGCCTATTTTATTTCTCACGACAAATCAAAAATGAGGACCGCATTATACAAGAGGATAAAATTTTTACCGTTTTTTGGGCTCTGAAAGTGGAATCAGATTATACAAGATGCGCTTTATAGTAGAATAAATACGGTAAATTCCTTACTTCCTTGCTGGAGTGGCAACCTATCTGGACAATCTATAACATTTGATTGTATAGGGCAGTGGTTTACAACGTGGGGGATATCACCTCCCCATCTTGAGGGGCACTAGAATAATTCGTGGAGGGCAGTAGTAGCCTCAGGTTCAATTATTGGTCATTCTACAGGGTGTCCACAAAGTCTGAGTACATAGGGATTAACACATACTTTTAAAACAAAACAATTTTATTGAATTCTAATGTTAATAAATAATATTTTCAATATGATTTCCATCATTTTCAATGCATAATTTGATGGGTAGGAAAACTAACGTAAAAAAATTTTGAAAAGTATTTTTTATTTAATTTAAACAAAGTAAAAAAGGTATTTTTTTATGTATTTAATTGTTTATGTCATGATTTTATTCACTGCTAAACCACCACATCCACCTCTCCCCCCTCGGAAAAATAACTAATAGTGAAATCTCCCATGTACCCAGACTTTGTGGGGGGGGGGGGGGTCTAGAAATTTGGCGTCGACTACTATGGTTATTTTGCGCCTTTTACACAAGTTTTATCTTACGCAGCCCGGGACAAACACAAACATCCATGCCCCACAGCGGGATTCGAACCCGCGGCCAGGCAGACTCGAGAACTAGAAAGCCTACGCCCTAGCCCTCTCGGCGACCTGGCTGGCTACCACACTTTGTGGACACCCTGTATAAAAGGAGGGGGGGGGGGTGAAATAAACACCCTAAACATAATGATATCTTGGTTTCTAAATGTGGAGAACAAAGTAGGGACACACATTGTTGGGTAAAACTTTAAGGAACTAATCTACAAGAAGCTCTGAAACTTTTTATTTTAACAATATCAACCACATCTTTCATTTTTTTTTTGTTAATCTTGCAATGGGCTATAATTTTAGTTAGTTATGTTTAATTTTATGATTGCTTGGTTTTAAAGTCAAACAATGTTATATTTCATACAATATTAGAGTCAAATAGTTTTGGTAATGTTTTGCGTAAATATTTAAAATTTACTTCCTCCACCTTAAAGATTTATTTCAAGTAAGTGCTTCACAAGAAAATACTGAGACTCACTATTCTCTTTATAACATTACCTGAGATATGCGCAAAGGAATACTTTGCACCCTTGTAATTATCATGCCAATCAAGTGGAGCTGAAAAGAAACAAAATAGCATTACATTTTATAAAAGTTTTTCTTAGAAACAATAAAAGGAACTACAATTTTCTACTTTAAAAGAAATAGATTCAGAGATGAAATTAAGAGTTCTGTTAATATACACCTGAGCTTTGATTTAATAAGGGAGATTCACTCGAAAGATACCCCAAATTCTTTAATAACGCTCTCTAGGACGAAGCAACCTGAACAAAACAATGCTGCTACTTGGGGAAACATCCAACATGAAATTGCTGCTACTTCCCAGATATCTTTGCTGCATTGAAATGTATCTGGTAGAAAACTGATCACTTCCAACATTGCTTATAATGCAATAAATGATGCATACACTGAACGACCAATTTATTATAGACACTCTGCTAATAGCGTATTGCGCCTCCTTTAGCAGCGAGAACTGCCTGAATACGTGCTGGCATGGATTCAACAAGGTGTTGAAATCATTACGGAGGAATAGCAGCCCAGGCTGACATCACAGCATCCTGTAATTGGTGCAGGTTGGACGGTAGTGTGGGAAGGGAGCATTGTCCTGCTGAAACTGTCCGTCGCCACCAGGGAAAACAGTCATCATGAACGGGTGCACCTGATCGTCAACAACGTTTAGATAGTGTGTCACATTCAAGGATGTGTCTACGGATATCAGAGGGCCCAGTGTGTCCCAAGAGAAGACACCACAGACCAGCACTCCTCCTCCAGCAGTTTGCGAAATGCTCAACTACGCCCGTCGAGCTCCAATGATCATGCCTCATTCAAAGTCGGTCAAATCCTTGGATTTACCCATATTCAGTCCACTTCTGCTGCTGACTGCAACTTGTGATCCAATGCATCCCTTTTACACACTGCTTCAGCCGGTTTCATTGTTTGGGTGTCACTGGGAGGCCGATCCATTTTCCATAAGAGGTGTCTCTAATAAATTGGTCGTTTAGTGTACCTCAAGGCATGTATTTTTTTTGGTTCAAATTGCTTCATTCACCAGGCCTCTTGAGTGAATGACCCTGCCACTTCTGATGGTGAAAATGCACTTCAGGGTCACTTGGAGCCTGTCTGATAAGGCTGACCAGTCGCAATCCATCGTGAACATGCTGTCCAAAAAAGTAAAGACCAAACATGCTCAGCATGTCTAAAAGGTAACCAGTTGCAATAAATGCCGATCAGGTGCCTGGTCAAATGGAATAAAAACGGTAACTAAATTCAATCCATTAGAATCTTTGGCTGTACATAGCACAGTTAAAGTTTTCTGATAGCACTGATGCCTTATTGCGTATTTCTAAGCAGAGATCCAGGTAGAAATTGCTGAATGGTAGATAATTTTTCAGAACAAAACGACATGAGTTGCAAGATACTTGAAATATTAGTGTCTAACAAATCTTTCTTTTTAATCTTACTGAAACTTAAACCACACCGTAATTTAATCACAACCAGAGTGGTGGTCGTGAAAATGGTAACTTATATTGTGCTGGAAATGAGACGGGAGATAAAAAGAAGTAAGAAAATTGTGATAGAGAATTTCATTCGTAAACGTAGGTTATCAAACTCTGACGATATATTTTCAATTTTGATCGATCATGGCTGCTGTCCAAGAAGTGCACACACCATACCAAGTGACCTGTTGGCGACTGATACCTTTTATATGTTCTCTTGCTGTTCTCCCAAATGCTACACGAGTAAAAAGTGTAGTTTTTGGTAATTTACTGATTAAGGCAAGTATCCCCTCTTTATCCTTTTTGGGTTAAGAATCAAAATAAGAGGTATAGTCAATAAATAACGAGGAAAAGGAAATTTCACAGTAATTATTTAACGAAACTTGAGAAAGTATTGTTTAGACATTTATTCCATTGTGACATTAGTTGCAAAATGCATGCTTGTAGAAATCCTTCGGCTGCTGTTTGAACTAATCGCGCACACACTCCTCGACTTCGTCAGTTTGAAACAGTTGTTCCTGCAGTGCTTTTTCGAGCTCACTGAAGATGTGGAAAACACACGGGGACAGATCTGGACATCAGGACTTCCCCACTTGAACTTCTGCAGATGTTCCCTTGTTGGGTGGCTACGTGCAGTCTAGCATTGTTGTGCAACAGGATGACACCACAAAGTTTACAGGGATGTTTCGATTTGATTGGCTTCCCGTTTCATTTTTCACAATACAGTGGTACCCTGATTAATGAGGGCAATCTGTTCCAAAATTACAGTCATTAACCAAAACTGTCATTCTCCAAGGCGTGCTTTCCCCCGATATATAATGGGAAATACATTAATTTGTTTCGGCCCTTCCCAAACAACCATAGTACATACCAATTATGCAGATAAAGCTCGTTTAAAATGTCAAAAATATAATCCTTATAATTTATTCATAAAAAGTAAATGCTTAAATATGCCCACTTTCATCATAAACTGCATTTATAATCGCATAATATATAGCACAGTACACTACAAGGAACGATACAATCATCGAAAAACTTAAAACAGCTGGTTCTGATGGGCCCATTATACCAGAGCTTCACCCATATGTCACATGCCCGTTTCTCTATTCAACAATATCTCATGCGTGTGCGAGTGTAAGATCGAATAGAGGTTTGCCGTCATGCAGGACAAAAAAATTTCTCATGTGAAATGATGAACCAAATTAAGCACATAATCAAATGTCATTAATCAAAGCATCCATCATTATCAAGGGCTTTTTTTCTTAACAGCCACTCGTCATTAACCAATGTACGAGGGCGGTTCAATGTATAAGGGCACTTATTTTTTAACAATGTTTTAAGGCTGGACATCTATCTACAAAAAACGTGATGCGAAAACCGACACCAAAAAGTGTTACGGAAACAGTTTTCCATTGTTGTTGTTGCATGTTTAACCAGTGTTGGCGTCTGAGCAACAATTTTTATTTAAATCTTTACTACAGAAATATTATGAAATATATTGAAAGTGTGTTAACAGATAGCGCAACTAAACTTCGCTCTCTTACCTAACCATGTAATGGCCGAATGTTTTGCTTTCAGCGTTTTGAATGAAGACTAATGAATCCTACTGTATTGGAATAAACTCATTTCCATTACAATAAATACATTTTATTTTTCACAATTTAATCCATAAGTTATTATTTTGAAACATTTAGATCTTTTTGAAGTCTTCAACTTATCTATAATTTATGCCCTGGATGAATTTCTATGTGCGTTGAAGTGCTTAATTTATTTCTACAAATTCCTTCCTCTCCTACAAAGTTAAAAATAACTTTCCGGCTAAAAAGAGTATTACGGGTGATGCAATAACTTTAATTTTTCATCATACAAAATACACTCTTTTTAAGATTTTAGATACTGCAAAAAGCTTGCAAGTGCAGTGTTTGTTATCCCGCATTCCATTGTGACCACAGACACAGTACAGTAAGGAGAGGAACCTTCAGTATAGACACTGTTTACTTGACATATCGAGAAACTCGATACTCGTGCTTACATTTCATACTTCAGTTATTCTAAGCCCTTATTCAGTATTACCGATGTACATGATTCCATTGATAAATAAATAAAAGGTTTATGTGCTGTATAAAATATGTATTTGTTGCATCTAAAAAAATTATCATGATTCAATGTTTCGGATTGCAGATTCAAAACTAAGTCATCTTTTTTTATTTGAAAATTACAAGATATCATTTGGGAGGTTTTGTTCCATTGTAGGCACATTTCTAATGAGTGGCGCTAAATGTTGGGGTCTGAGATTAAAATTGTGCGGACGTGCTGTACGAGCCATTAACAATGGCTATTTAACTGACAGTGTCCAGTTTGATAGAGCAACACAGTATTATTTGTTATTTGTGGGCTAAAGGTGCAAAAATATGCAAGGAAATGGTGCAAGTATATGGCACAGATTGCTGAATAAGAGGAAAGCGCAACGGGTTTCGAAACGGGTGCATTTCCGTTGAAGACGAGCATTGTTCAGGTCGTAAGCTATCAAGAGTGAAAGCAGCATCAGATGGGTGGAAGGTTTGGTTTTGGCAGATCGGCACATTACAGTAAGTCAAAATTGCTGCAGAGCTGGACATTTTGGTAGGATGTGCATACACTATACTGCACAATTGCCTAGTGTTCAGAAAGAATTGCTCACGATGAACCCATATGAACTCACTCAAAAGACGAGTCGATATGAATGGCATAAAGCCTGGAAAATTTGCATCGCTGTCTGGCATACGATGAACTTATCAAAAGGATTGTAATGGGAGATGAAACTTGGGTGCACCACCATACCCAGAAAAGAAAGCAACAGATGATAGAATGGAAAAGAGCCTCGTCCCCTCCTTCCAAAAAATTCAAAGCAAGTTTAAAACCTGGTAAAGTTATGGTGACTGTATTCTTCTCAGACTTCAAAACAGAAAACGGCAGAATCAACGCAACGATGTACTCTAATATAATGGACCACCTTCGAGAAGCCATGCGCAAAAAAGACCTGATAAGAAACTCGGGAGATATTCTCCACGACAATGCCAATCCACATTTGGCTAATGCAGTCCAAGAAAAGCTTTGCCAAGTGGGGTTGGTGCATAACCCAGACTTGGCACCAAGTGATTACCACTTACCAGGTGTCCCAAAAATGAGTGACGATTTGAAAAATAAATTAACGAAAAATGGAAAGAGATAGAAATGTACGGTTCGCTGCGTTCTGCTTAGGAACCAGAGAATTTATTCGCATCAAGTTTCAAAATTAGTTACAAAGTTCATCACTGTGGTTGGAGTTTCGGGGGTGGAAATTAGAGGGGACCAAAAAGTCTATGCGTATTTATGCATATAAAAAAAAAAAGGATAAATATTCAGCCCGACTCAGTCCACTGCAGGACGTAGGCCTCTCCCACAGGAGGTAGTTAGTCTAATCTCCCACGCTGACCAGATGGGTTGGGAGATGCTTCCGATATTTTCCTATACCTTCCTCGGGAGGATTAACTTCTTGCTTAGTTGTAAAATAAAACTCTAACACTGTTATATGGTCAATACCCTTATTTACTGAACAGCTTATATACCATTGTATAGCTGCTCCCCTTTGGATGCCTCCATTACACATCGCTTTCAAAAACTAAATGAATGGACACAGTTGCTGCTCGGTTATTATCCTTTGCCGGACATGTAATGCCATCTAGCTAGAGAAATGCACACGAATCATTTTTGTTATATCAACAACTACATTGCAGGCCTGTCTCCAAGTTGCTGAATACCATAGCTGTAGTGCAATATCCTGCGCTTCATTATTTATTGACTGTACCTAATAAAAGATTTCTTCATAAATTACGCGAAGAGTTATTAAAGAGTAAATTTTGCACAAACTTTTCCACAGAGTAAAACTTTAAATGATATTGAAATTTATGTTTAATACTTCTTTTGAATCACGACAAGGCCCAATCTTCTAATTTTTTCTTGTTTAAATTTCTATAAACTCTTTTGATGTTTTCCAATTAATAAAAGAATAAAGCGATTACAAACAAAGAATAGAATAGCATAATGTGTTAAATTTTAATGGAAAGCCATCTCGAGTCGTTTAAGGATTCACGACCTCAATTAACTGATTAATTAAAATATGCATTGCACAATGATGTCAAAGTAAGAAGAAAGATGGAAAAAAAAAAAAATAAAAATAACTGTCTTGAGTTCTTGAGGTCAAGTAGTTACCGAACAAGTTTCGGAGAGCCATGGGATGCTAAAAATAGATATAAATGCTCGTATAAGATTTCAAGGTTCAACCCTTTCATGCAAGTTATTTACTCTCTCCCTTTCACTAGCTTAACTTTTACTCTTTCACTTTCTCTTTTACTGCCCCTTCTTCTTTTCACTCCATTTTACCGAATCGGTAATCAATAACCACCCAATTTGTTTTCCTTTCTGATTGTTAATCCCAGAAAACTACTGCGATCATAGTAGGCGAAATGCAGGGAAATGAGTGATAATTAATTGCACAAATAAATACATAAAGTAAATAATTAACTAAACAAAAATAGCCATCAATGACCGCCTAAAAATAAATTCCGTTCATTCGGATTTCATTAATTTCCATTTTAGAAGTGCGCATTGCCGCAGTGTTCGTTTTAACACTGACGGAAAAGAATTAAAACGTAAGAGCTGAATCAGATCCAAATTGCCAGAAGGAATAAAATACTTAGGAAAGCAAAAAATTTCATCTGTTACTAAATATCCAGCAAGAAATAATATTTTACCTTCTTTTAACGTACGAACTAAAATCTTTCCGACCCGATCACCGTGCTTTAAGCCTATTCGTCTGCAGGTTCTAGATCCGCTGGTCACGTGAATGTTGCGTGGAAAAAATACAAAGTTGGCGACCTCATACGAGACCAAATATTTATGTCTTCTTCTATTAAACTATTAAAAATACTAAAGTTTTTTTGTTTGTTGTTTAATATTTTTATATCAAAATGTAATCATTAAATTTATTAAAATTAATAACAAAAAAACTGAAAATTTTTTTAATAACTCAAAAATAAACCTCAATTTATTTTCATTTTCGGTTTCAATTGTGAAAATGTATATAAAGTGAAAATGCCCATTTATTAAGTAACATCTTGAAATATTAAAAAAAAAGAGATTTTTTATAGTGCGAGATAATATATTATTATTCGCTACTTTTGTAATGTTTTCTTTAGAATATGTGGCAAATGATAACGTTAAGCTCACTTTCAGTTTCGTTTTATATTCGTACATGCGAGTAGCTACCGTGCTCATATAACAAACTAATGCATGAACTAAATGAGCTGTTCTGTCTGGAAATTTCCTCCAGTTTACTTAGCAATGCTTATTTTATAAAATATTCGGACATAATCTTTTAAGAATGATCAGTAAATCTCTTTCTCAGCGATAGATGGGAGTAAAGTTTTCCACAGAGACAAAGTCGACTTTTGACCAGGTAATTTTTTATCCACCTCATTCGGGCAAGAGCTCATATCCACTTCTTATGAGCTCTTGATTGGAGTCCACCAAGAGTCCTTATGTGCTCTTGGTCCACGGAATAACAATAATAAGCACGCCCCTGCCTTTAATGTTATCTACTTGCCGGTCGGATTCAAATTTCATTATGGGTATCACTCAAATGTCTCCCATCTGTAGTTAGAAAAGTTAGTATTATCAGGGATGGATGAAAGGAATTATTAAACTTTCATCCACCCCTGGTATATTAAACTCATGTTTGTAAAAATTGCAACACCATGAAGGAATTATCAGAATTAAATGAATTTAATATACAAACGACTTGTATTGGTACAAATAAATGGTTAGAGTTTCAAAGCAAAAAAACATCCGAAATCCGTATTTGGTGTACCTACCACGCGCTGCAATAAGTGCTGCTATACGACGTGGCATGGAGTCAAACAGATTTTGAATGTCTGCCTGAGAAAGAGCATTCCATATTATTTGTATGCGTGCCCAAAGTTCATCTGTAGAACCTGTAGGACGAGGATCACGAGCGAGACGCCGACCAACGAAATCCCACACTTGTTCAATAGGCGACAAATCCGGGGAATAAGCTGGCCAAGGAAGAAGTTGTATGTCTTCTGCTGAAAAGAAGTCTTGAACATTCCTTGCAATATATGGGCGGGCATTATCCTGTTGAAAGGTCGCTCCAGGAATGCCTTGAAGGAAAGGAACGAGTTCGGGCTTCAGCACTTCACTGATATACCGATTGCTGTTAAGATTATCCACAATTCGTAGCAGCTGATATCGTCCATGATACGCAATTGCACCCCAGACCATAACTCCGGGTGTTCGTCCACTATGACGTTCGATAGTGCACTCCGGAAAGTAGCGTTCACCGACATCGCGTCTAACACGAATGCGGCATCATGGTGCCACAGATTAAAGCGGAATTCGTCAGGAAAAAAACACTTATTGCCAATCTGCACGCCAGTCTATATAATAAACCGATGACGAGACCTCTTGCCCACAAAAAAATTTTAATTTGCATATACGTATTTCGAACTCATTGAGTTCATTATTCAATACCATATACAGCATTGAATAATGAACTCGATGAGTTCGAAATACGTATATGCAAATTAAAAATTTTTTGTGAACAAGAGGTCTCGTCATCAGTTTATTATGTCGTTATCCATAGTCATTTCCCGTTTCTCATCGCCAGTCTATATGTTCATGAGCCTATTGCAGCCGCAGGCGTTGATGGTTTTGCGTCAGGGGGATCCTGTATAAAGGAACTCTTGCACGCAGTCCACGGTGCAGCAGATGTCGACGAGTGTAAAATCGGAACGGATGTGACAGCAGCCATCTATCAATTCTTAGCAATCGTGGGATGTTCTTTGAGGCATGGCAAGATGGATCTATGACGATTGATCTAATGACGATAGGTCTAACGATTTCAATTTCATAAGCAAATGTAAAAATCTTCTATGATATTATTTACATGCAATTAGATATACTCTGTTGGGCAGCCCAGATATTCTCTTTAAATTTATTAACATTTAATAAGATGTAAAATTTCCAAAGAGTTGGATCTGCAAGATCGCGGGGCCTTGTGCAAAATGCTCATGCGGAGCATATTAATTTTTTTTATTTGTATCGTGGAAAATTAAGGGGTAGGACTTTCAAAAGCGCGGGGCCTTATGCAGCCGCAGTGTTTGCAGCTGCTGACCTACCAGAGGTAAATACACTGATTGGAAGAAAGTAATTGGACACTTTCGATTTTAGACGTTTTGTCGAATATCTAGAAAAATACTTGACGAATTATCCTGAAATTTCAGGGATATAAAAAGGATGTTACACCTCATATATTTCAGGGAAGGTTTTCTCCCGAAGGCAAATAGAGGACCAGCAAAGAAGTGAACCAAAAAAATAATGTTTGGAATCACCCTGTAAAAAATAATGCTTGAAATGCATTGTAGCTGTAGCATAAGCTTAAGAGGCTTGTTTCACTTTTCTGTGTTCATTTGTATGAGAATAGCACGTATATTCATGGAGATATAAAGGTTTCTTTAAAAAGGTCGAATTGTTTTTGTAAGTTTTTTGTTCACAACACGCAGGATTTTCAACCCAATGCAATGCCATTGACTTCATATTGACTTCATATTGACTTCACATCAGCGTAAAAAGAAGAAGTCGATACTGGTGTCCGATTCAAAAATAAAAGTTTGGAGAAAGCCCCTTATCGTTTTGTTTATTTTTGAGAGCAACTGAAATTCAACTCATTCTATCGACGATATCTTTCTGAATTTTCAAGATATTTGCTTGGGCTTTTTATAAGAGTAGCTCTATACATCTGGCTAAAAAATTATGCAAAAGACAATTTGGTAACGCATGCGCATGCGCAGTTAAACATTATTTAGTAAAAATGCTCATATTTCATCAAATATTTAATATTTTTCTATTCTGATTGCAGGGTGTTGTCTGTACTGTAGTTTGTCAAGTTTTCTGTAAATGGCATTGCATTGGGTTGAAAGTCTTGCGTGTTATAAACAAAAAACTTGCGAAAACATTTCGACCTTTTTAAAGAAACCTTTATATCTCCATGAATATAGTGCTATTCTCACACAAATGAACACAGAAAAGTAAAACAAGCCTCTTAAGCATATACTATAGCTACAGTGCATTTCAAACATTATTTTTTACAGGGTGATTCCAAACATTATTTTTTTGAACGGGTGGGCCTGCTTTGCAAAACATCGTTCTACATAAAACAATTCGTTTATACAATATTCGCTCTGCCTTCAACGTGATGAAGGAGGAATCATGATTCGTCTCAACGGTGGAACTTTTTCCATTCAGCGATAATCCAGGTGATTACGAACCTAATACAGTCGCATAATTTTTCCCCAAAAGGCATGATCATTGGCTGTTATACCCCGCAAGGCATGGTCAACAGCATGCTCCGAAATTTTCTCTCTAGTCCGTTGTTGCTCATCCGCTGTTGGTCAGTTATTTCACAAGCAGTGTTCGTCAGTGACAAGATGTCGTTAACGAGATCTTGTAGACCCACGGAGATTATTTTTGGTTCGACTGTTTTTGGGCATTGCACGATTTTCGGCACACAAAAACAACTGTTGTACGAAAAATACCCAGTTACAGAAGATACTAGATCCAAATGCTACGTTTTGAGTCGCTCAAATCCTTGGTTTCACTGATCTTGCTTGGAGACGCTAATACTAAATTTATAGGGTCAAAATTCTGCAGATGGTAGAAGACTGCAAACTGAGTATTTTCAGATAGGAAACCAGTGTTAGAAATGCATATTTCGGACACCACAAGATCTTGAACGTGTAATACGAATGAGGAACCTTTTTGTAATCTGCTTTCGTTTTCAGAGCAAACAACAATTTTGTTATTCATAAACAACTGACACCTTATAGTAACAACTTACAGTCAGAGCAATTGCTCAAAGTGGCAACCACCAAGTCTCAACACATACATTGCAATGGCGCATGAAATTTTGCCGAGCTTTTTCAAATATCTCTGCAAACAAGTAGCTTAGATCCTGGCAAGCAGTATCGGATCAGATTCTTCTGAGGTTTCATACACCAACGACCCTAGTACCCTCCTAGGTAAAAATCGCGCTGAACAAGGGACAGGATCTCCCATTCCAATCCAATGATTTGTTGACGAATGTAGGAGAGAAGGACGAGACACAAGAACCCTGGAATACAATGATTAGGGAATCTGTTGTCCATGTGCTCGTGGACATCAATATCGAAGTGAGCTGGTGTTCTCTGGCCGCACCAAATGTTACAGCCACTCTCTTTGCGGACAATAAGATCTCGTGGCGCCTGAAATATGCATTTCCGACCATTCCCTCTATCTCAAAATGCCTATTTTACAGAACCCTGTCATCTGTAGAATTTTGACCTAAAGATTTGAAACAGATGTATATTTCAGATGATAGAAAGTACCCTTGTATAGTTAACCGTAAGATTGAGAGCCCTGAGTGGAATGATCGATTAATAAAAAAGGGAAGTAATAAACTAAATTAACAATCTATAAAAAGGGAAATTAATTCTCAGCCGTAATGCCCAGAGTTCTAGATCTTACGGTTTGACTATACACTCGCCCAGTGCCAGATTATCTTGCAATTTAGGCATCGTTCAATATTGAGTCACTGAAGTCTGCACTCACTAAAGGGACTCACATAACAGATAGTCCCATTATGGGAACTGTTCACTCTAGGAGGGATATACCTAAAAAAAAAAAGTGGCGTCACAGAATAGGCTTATGTGAATTCAGAAATATTAATGCCCCGGGGATAGATACTTTGAAAATGCCAGTTGTATAATTTAATATAAACCTACACTTGCAAGTAATTTATGATAAACTAGCAGAGGTACCCGGCGTTGCTCGGGATAATTACAATTGTAGGTAAAATTAATTTTTAAATTAAAATAGTATTAATTATTTTAAAAAGATTTAAAATCGAACGCTTCACTGTTGATAGCGTTGATTATCAGTAGATGGCGAGGAGATCTTAAGGAGCTGCCAAAGAACAATGTAAAAAACCCTTCCCTCAAGCAAAATTTAAAGTAGCAGAAGAAATTCTGCTTCTGGGTGGTCATAATTAAATACAATATTTCCTATGCTTTTCATTTCCCCCCCATAAAATTCATAAAAATAAACTTCGTAAAATTAATCATTAATAATGTGAATTTTTCGTTGAAATTATTGACCAGTGGAAAACTCTATCATTAAATCAGTTTTGAGTTTCGATTACGATTCCTTGATAAATCAGATACAAATTGATATCAAATCGAAAGCAAATAATGAAGAGCTGAAATTGAGCAATACTATTTTTTTCAGCTTCTTTCTTAGTTAGCAACATCCTCAAAAATATCAAAATATCAAGTTACCGTTATTTTAAAATTTCCTTTCTTAATCATCATAAATCTTCAATGAAGTGATCATATAAATAAAAATCAAAATGAAGGCTACAACAGTCTCTTTTGGTAGCGACCATCCTTGAATGAATCTCAATCAAGACCCTGGGGAAATCAAATTTAAATAATAAATGTATGGTTAAACGTATCATATTAAAAAACCCCCCAACAAAACAAACATTTTAAATAATTCAATACTGACCCACAATCGCAACCCTTTCATTTCTTTCTGGCCTGACTGGGAACTTGTGTAGGGTCTCTGGGTTTTCGCATGGCTTCCCTCTAAGCGCATCGTAAATAAATCGGATTAGCCGGTAATCCCTGGCCGACGACTGCGCCCCATTTGTCTCAAGAGTGAAAGCCGTGTGGGAAGTCGGAAGGGAGCAAAAAAGCCAAGCCATTGTTAATCGCTCACTGACGGTTGGTAATCGTGGATGAAGGAGAACCCACCGCCAAAAAGAAACCCTACCCACCTTCTACAAACTGCTTCTGTCTATGAGTCAACTTGTTTTGCCTCTTATTGAATGTTTGGGGCATTTTAGGCATTGTTGTAATTGCGTTTATTATCACTAAAAACTTGTAAGATTTTTAAAGTCTTTCCCCCTCTCTCCTTAATATCTAATTTTGAAAAAATGCTTAGAAAGTTAGTCAAAAATTAACAAAAGATTATGTTTCAGTTATCTGTTTATGCTTGATGATAATACACGGTCATATTGTTTATCTGATCATATAATATTTGAATGGAATTGAGAGAGGCGAACATATGCGAAGTTTTACATGCGCTTGTCGATCGCATATGCTTGTAGACCGCCTAGTACATTTATAAATGAACTTGCTTCATTTATAAAGTTACAAAGACATGTTTAACAATGTTCTGTAGGCTGGTCTTTCACAACGAATGTCCAAATATCTTCCATTAGAAAAGATGTGCTGTTAATTTTTCCTCTAATGTATGCATCATTCAAAACAGAATTTCACGAAATAAAAAATTAAATAAATCAGTTTTAAGCATAATCTTACCGTGATGAATGGTGGTGTTGTGGGGAGTAAGTGCTTTTCAACTGAATCCCCTAAAGAGGCAGCGCTGGCAAAACTGGAAAAGTGTTCGGTGCGAAGGCGGCCTGTTAAAGCGATGGAAGGACGTAAACCGTACGTTTAAGCGAATAATGTTTCAGTGAGCAGTGGAAAATTTGGAGGCTCCTCATAGATGTGTTGAATCATTTGAGTTTGATTGGAAACTTTGTAACCGGAGCTGATGAAAACGGAGAAAGCCTCATTCAACTTATATCCGATGATGACTTGAGAATTTCAAAATTTTCCAGGCAATTCTTTTTTTAACACTTAAAGATTGCAAAGGGTGTAAAATTATGTCTTTAGATTATACTATCAATTAAATAAATTAAAGAATTGTTTACAGGCACCGTGAGGATGAATAAGAAATTTTCATGGATAAGTGCTGTTTATAAAAATAGTTTGGCTTTAATTAATGCATCTCAAATGGTTTTAATAAACAATATAATCTAATAAGCAAGTGTGGTGTGGAATTACCTGTATAGGAAGGAAAAACTCTAAACACACGAAAAAAGATTAGATTAGTTCATTAAATATGCGTGTTTTGCATTTTATTTATTAAAAACCAAGTGTGGCTCTTTTTAAAGATAAAACCGAATATATTTACATCTGGATGAAAAAATAATTATCCAGATGTCCAATGATGTTTTCAAGTCTATCCAGATTTTGTTCAGTTGGAAAATTTTTATCAATGCATGTTTATAAAGAACTGGCGCAGGTACCCGGCTTTGCTCAGGTTGATTGATTATTGCGAGGCTGAGTTGTTTATGGTAAATTTTAGAGGAGCCCGGGGAAAAGGTGGGGGGGGGGCGATTTTGATTATAGTGTCAGAGTACCTATAATTAAAGTTCAAGTTTCAAAAAGCTCTATAAAATTCAATATCGCTCAGGATAACTTGAAAATTTGTTTGGTGTCTATAGAATATTTTTTGATAAAAGAAAAATAAAATTCAATAGAGCGCATGCTTGATTTGTACGTTTATCCATCCGTCCATCGGGCCGTCCGCGTTCGCACGTTAACTTGAAAACGAATTAACTTTTTCAAATTCTGTTTTCGACAATATGATGATCAAGGTCTTATCTCGGCTGTATCAACTTTTCACCTTTTTCGTGGACCCTTTCAAATCAATTGGATGTGCTCTAACCGTGACCGTTAAGAACACCAAGATATTGCATGTAATATAACAATGGATTCGTAGTGATGAGTCCACAATGAACAAGAAATTATCCTCCCGATGAAGGTATAGGATAGTAGCGGAAGCGCTGAGATCATCTTTTTTACCCTTTTATCTGCTGCACTTTTGAACAACCCCCACCCTTTCTTAATAGAAAAATTAATTTTCTTCATTCGTTTCTCATCATTTCTGATCGAATGATATATCACATGACATATGTCGCCATAGTTCTAAAGACCAAGTGACTGCCACTTCCACAACTCCGACTCCATTGGGACAATTTGGCCCAAACTTTATAGTAATGTAGATCTTGCCTAGAGGAACCTGCATACCGAATTTCACTCCTTTATATGCATAAATACGCGTAGACCTTTTGGTCCCCTCTAATTTCCACCCTCGAAACTCCGACTAAATAGCGAAGTGTACATGCCCATAGTAAGCTACATTCCAAATTTCAATCTTTTACCTCAAAAAATGCAGAATTATGAAAGGGACAGTCAGGCATTGTGAAGCCAATAAGTAACTTCATTTTCCCGCTACTTTATAAAATGTTACTTTCTGTTTATCTTATAAGCATTGTGACGTGAGCACGCGACGACCCCTTTGTCGAGGCACGATTACTCAATTGTTCATGTTACATTAATAAATCTTGCAAACATTCCAAGAGAGAGCTGTGACGTAGAAGTAGTTTTAAGTTCAAGAATTTAAAGTTTAGCTAAAGTTCCTAAAAACAACGGAAATTCATTTAATTCCTTCTAAATTTACGTCTATTTTATTGCTTAATTATTAGTTACAAATGGATTCATGAGCCATAAGTTGGAATGGACTGGATAAAATCTTCTTTGGAGTCAAGTAAGACGTGGACTCCATGGGTTTATTAACAGTAAATTACCTATTAAGTTATTTTGAATGGATAACATCTTATAATTAAGCTGATCGAATATAATCAATGGTTGCAATCACAATGGAAATAGGTGACTTAATCCCATTTGCTAAAGAAGTTGCTCTTTATGTACAAAATGAAGCTTGGCATTTTTGAATCTCTCTGTAGAATCAGAATATTCCTACACAAGTCACC